>CM056993.1:43770230-44362730 GCA_029891345.1 Dryococelus australis
TTTATGTGACATGGTGCTGGCTTGGCTGAACTACTGCCCCAGTTGTGATGGATGATGATGGCTGCTGGGGTGGCCTGAGAAGTTGGATGTGGATTTCCAACTACTGAACCTGGAGTAACTCCTCGCTGGGTTGGTGCTCCTTGGCCCTTCGAACCAAGGGTTCGGAAAACCCAGGGGTACCTCCTCCCCTCAGCGAATTGCTGCGACAATCGGTTGGGGCGTCCCTGGAGTCTTCTGAAGTTGCACAGAGGTGGTTAAATGCTAAAGATACAAATGTAAATGGAACATGACATCATGAGAATGATTCTTGTTAGTATGGTCGAAAGATTATTGTTGCATGTATGATTCGATATATCGTCCCGAATTGGGGTTCTATTGTATGTATATTTCCAAGTACAAAAATATGTCATGAATATCAACTTGAAAGATGAAAAACAGAAATTGAATTAATTTATAGAAATATGAGTGATTTATATGTTTAAATTACAGTAAAACCTGTAGTGATTTTTACAAAACCATATTTGCAGACGAAAATACTAAGTACTTATGGCACATTCAGACAACATGTATGTATTTGCAAATGTTTGTGTTATATTTTGGCTCTATTCTGCAGATGTATTAATTTCTAAGTCTGGTTCATCAAATGTGTGTGTGATATGTGTGTATAGGAACTTCATAAATTTAGGATAGGTCGCGACCTCAACGTCATGGAAACATATTCTGTTTTAATTTCCGAATATCAGACAACCCTAACTAGATGTTATGAACATGATACAGTACAATACCAATCAATATAAAAGTGTTTATGTTTAACTTAATTATGTGAGAAGATAAGACAAAATATACTGTGAACCCAATCAAAATAATCTACACTTCTATACTTATTGGAAGGTAGCAATTAAGGATTGGGCACTCCTTAAAGATGCCTAACTTACTGTCAAGGTACTGACACATTCTAACTAACATCATTGCCCAAACCTGCTGCAGTCTGAATGGGGCAGGCTGTGGTCACATGAATGGGTGGCTTCTTGTGGCTGGAAAGCTGGGATCATGTGTGGGTGGACCCGCTAAGGTGACTTGGGAGGGAAGAGAGCTGTCAAGTGGAAGCAGGGCGAGGTACAGATATTCTGTCCTGAAGAGTGGCAAGTTTATCCACTCTCCACTCAAAGAGGCACAAGTCGATCCACATCCTCTTGCAATGGCCTCTGCCATGCTTTTGATAATGTTCCTTCCACTCAGGTTGGGAAGCTCACTGCTAATATGCAGTTTGGTAACTGAGATTTTAAGCATTACAAATATATTACAGTTATGCCATATCAAACCATATAACCAAACTTAGTAATCTGCTAGTAGGCTATATATTGCAAAAATTAAATATAATTTACTGACACTGATAGGCGAGTTTGGAAGAAAATTAAATACCAATCTCGGAATCTACCAACATGCTTCCTATCAAATGCAAAATACAAATATTACTGCAAGCCTGAAATATTTTTAGTGGAAGAGTTTATTTTATAAATGGAAGCCTCGTACTGTGTGTTACATACACAATCTGTTACACCATTGAAACAATTTAAGTAGCTATTACTTTGAATGCTGACACTAATAACCAACTGAAGTCATGTTGGAAAATAACAAATAAAAAAATAAAGGTTAATTATCACATCTCAGTAACTTCTAAATCGAGTTCAAACACATTTGTCATGCAAGTATTATTTTATATGTTCATCTAAAATTGACAGATTAGCCATATATTTTCAAAATAGGGTTCTTTTATTTTAGTTTAATATGTCATATCTTTGGTATTCAGATGCCCTCAACCCCTCGGGGGTGTCAGGAGGTTCAATCATGCCTCACTCGCACCCTCAATTACAAAACAACTGCATACCTCCGCGGGGCAGAAAGCAATCTCGTCTCAAAATTTGCCATGTACCATGGCCCATATGTACGTAATATTACTATTACATTCTATTTAGTATATTTGCACAGTAACGATCACACAACATTCAGTTGACAGTTCCTTAAAGTGACTCTGGTCTGAAAGAATGTTCTAATAGACCAATTTTCTGTGACTTTTGTACATTTAATGATAAGTTAGCAAACATACTGTATTCATAAGCATTAATTAACTTTCACAGTTACTATAACAAATGTTAAAAATTCTGGGTCCTCTTTAAAATATATTTTATACCTCAGATAATTAGATTCATGAAAGAACAAACCATTAAAAATGTATTCAATTTGCTCGCATATGTTTCACCATCAAAGTCGCTGAGCATGAGTTTACTTGAATTTCTGGCATCATGAATAATATTTAAAATCTTTTTGGCCTATCAGTTTATTACAGTTATTTTCAATAGGAATCGCGCAGGTCGTTGCTCATAGCGGGATCACAAATACTCACACTGAATAACAACTTCCCGATGACTATGTAAGAAATTGTTCCAGCAAACCCCGCCATAAAAAGGGCGTCACAGACAGCAAATAAATCAGCAGTTGCCTTAAGTACAGAAAACCAGGTGCGACAACTCAGGAACAGCCTCTGAGAATTTGAGTTGCAGTCGAATGCGACCAGCAGCTCACCAGGAACACTGCTCCATGACTACGCACCACTGTGTGTAATCGCCTTACCTGGCGATTGGTCTTCCCCACTGATGGTCGATTCACACCCGTGAATAATTACGCACTTGTAAATTAACATTTTGTGCATAGCAAAGCCCAGTGCACATATTCTTAAAAATTGAAAGTTTGTAACAAACGTCATAAACTTTACAATATCGAGCTATGATATTTTTAATCTAACGAGCGAGTATTCCCTCGTACTGAACACGCCAAAAAATTTGTGACAAGATATTTACAACCCCATAGTAGCCAGTCACTTCAGTAGCAATAAGAAAGAAATCGGACACATTGTAAAATGTAGTTAGTCTGTCAAGAAAACTTTATGCCAGAACAAGCACGCATATTTGCGTAATTTTAGTAGGCGTGATTTGTTCTCATAATACTTCACGTCAATCAGCACTGTCTGCATTTTACCGGCACACCATCAAACTAGGCACACGCCACACGCCCTCACTACATAATGACTGCCCGACTCAAACTACACAAGTACTCCGCTCTGCATCTAGGCCGCGACTCGACTCTGTGCTTGACTCACAGCTCACTCCTTGACCACACTGGCTGGGGCCATTTTACATCACTGGGACCCTACTCCCTCAGCGCGGGGGTAGATCAGCTCCTTGTGAGGAACCTTGACCACCCAGTTGGTTCTCAATTAGTTTGCCGAGGCGAGGAGAAGCTAACCCCCTCCCCCCCCGCACAAACATATTTTAAGCTGCAAAGCAACATTCTTGTACAGGATTCCCAGGGTAGCGCCTGGGAGCTGTTTCCATAACTGATTTTTACTCTCTTTTTCCCTGCCTGTACGGGATAAAAGAGAGTGGTGAAGTTAATTGATTTTATAAGCGCGGAATTTTAAAGTTCAGGACTTGTGAAGTACTGTCACAAGCTCCCTGTGAGAGAGCTAGCGACAGTTTGGTATAAAAAGCGGAGGTTAATAGCCAAATGAAGTTAAATTTTCGATAAAAGTAGCTTTCCCATGACTGGAGTGGCAAGGGTTTATATAATTAAATTAATTATATGTATATCGATGTGGTAAATTTAAGTTTCGCGAAAATTTAAATCAGTGTAGTTGTTTCAGTTTTTGTAATTACTTCATATCTTATATGTTAAAAACAATTAAATAATCTGATTGGTGTGTGAATGCATGTCTGAATGTACCGTGACGAGCGGCTAAAAGTTAAGTAAAACATGTTAACTCGGGGAAGTCCGAGAGCGATATGGCTGGCGCGATGCTAGCGCCAACTAGTTTTGTTAAACATGGTAGTTTTTTGTCCCGGACCGATCGGAAAATTCCGGCCAGTTTCGGGGCCTTATTTCTATGAAATCGGGCGGTATAATTGCACTGAAGGCATGAATTTATATTTTAAAAATTGTTTTGAACTATATTCCGTATTAATAAATATTTAGACTTGTAAAATTCGAAAGCAGAGCCATGAAAACACGTCTCGTGAGTGAAGTTAAACAGTAATATAGGCCAGAGGGCTCTGATTGGCCGAGAGAACTTGGTGGGGTGGAGTTATGAAGTTGCTCGAGAGATGGCAGCATGGTCGTTAATTTACCGTCAACAGATTTTAATTGACACGGAAAAATTTAAATATATTAAAAGCGGTTGTAATTAAAGTTATTAAATCGTCTTAAATAAATAATTGGTGCTGCAAAACTAAAAATGCTCAGTTGTGTACGACTAGAAAATATACGCGATTATTTCGCTCATCATAGTGATTAATGTTAATGTAAAGTGTTTCGGAGTCGCTCCAGTACAGAGTAGGGGAAATTGGCATATGCGGGTCTAGTTGACGGGCTAGGGGGCCGCAAATGACGCCATGGCTTCGAGAAGTAGCCAGTCTCTCATGTTTTTCTGTGATGTTGCGGAGTTTTAGTATGTAGGGGTGGAAATGAGTCATGAGCGAGGCGAAGTCGCATGCTTGAAGGAATTCCATGAGTTCATGGAAATCCCGCATTACGTTTTGCATCTCTCCTGGCGAATTTCGCTGGCGAGGGCGGGACTGAGGTTGTGTATTTGGCATTGCAGGGGTGTCAAGAGTGGGAGCTGGTTTGTGAATAGACGCAGAGAGTGCCTGGGAATACATTTTGCCGGGCTGTAGTGTCCTGACTGTAAACCTGGATGGGGCAGGAGGTTGTTTTGCAGTTTTTGTCGCGATTTTCGTAGCAGCAGCAGTAGTTCTTTTCTGCACCAAGTTCAGGAACTTGGGGCAGGCTTTTGAGAGAGCTGTGTGTTCGCCTGCGCAGTTACTGCATGTAGGCTTGGAGTTGGTTTCGTTTGTTTTGCAAGCACTCTCGGGGTGAGGGCCGGCGCAGTGAGGGCATTTTGTCGGCATGGAACAGTGATTTTTGGTGTGTCCTAGAGCGAGACAGTTGCGGCATTGTGCCACGTCAGTCGGGCGTTGGTATTGTCGGGGGTGAACTATTGTCATATTTATTCTCGTGACAGAGTGCAGAGGAGGGATAGAAGTGTTCTGCGCCGCCGTGACACAGAAAAAACGTTGCGGCTCCAACATGAATTTGGTGGGGTCTGTTTGGTCTGTGATGCGTTTTTTAAATTGGTAAATGTGCTGGATTGAGTATCCGGCACATTCCAGGTCTGTCTTGATGTCCGCAATGTCGGTTGTGGGATGGAGGTCGAAAACGACTTTCTGTGGGAGCTCTGAAGCTTGACAGAAAGTAAAGTAATGGATGTAGTTCGCTTCTAGCATAGTGCGAGCAGCTGTGGAAAAATCAAAGTTTTTAGTGAGGATTTGCGTTCCGCGAGCTGTCGGGAGAAGGGAGAACCCGTCCCTACTAATAGCTCACAGTTTCTGAACAAGTAAGTTGTATTTTGTGGCGTCGGGAACCACTAATCTGTACTGGTTTTGTTTTTTCTGTCGTGTTTGTGGTGCAGCCGTTTGTGTTTTGTGGGTGGAGATGCTTGAAGAGCCGGGACGATTAACTGCTGAGGTTTTTTCTGTTACCTCCTTAAGCGGGGGAAAACCTATTTTGTGTAGGAATGGTGTTTGTATGTGCCTCAGACAACACAGAATGGAGACGCTTGTTCTCCTGCGTGGTTGTTCTGTCACCTTTACGTTTTACTATTTGGAAGTCGGTTTCCATTTGAAATATTTCATTTCCTGCGGCCGGTGTTGACGATCGGGAGGAAGTAGGTGTGGACATTGTTGGCGTCGTTGGTTCCGTAAGAGTAGCCAGGAGTATGTCAATGTGGTCGGGGATGCCTTGAGGAAAAATGTCGTAAACAGTTTGGTGATTAGGTCGTCTCTTTGCCAGTTCTAAACATCGCCTGTTTTCCCGGAGGTACTGTAAGGAGTACGGGCCAGTTCCTGTCATCCACGACGGCTCAGTAGGTTCCCCGCCCGCCGCCATGACCCGCGAGGGAGGTGGGGGAGGGGTAGGCTCTGTGTGGAGCGACTCTCGATGTTGTGCTGTTTGCAAATTGCGAGAAATTGTTGTTAGAAAAGTACCTAGATCGGTGCTATACACTGTGCCCGCTGACCCACTAGGGGCTAGGCTCAAGATGACCTGTTTCCAGGCCGATCACAGAGTACAGGGTGTGTGCCACGAGCTAATAGTCGTATACAGCCAGAAGAAGCAGAGACGCACCCTCCTTAGTCGAAGGCGAAGTCAACGACTGGCTGGGGCTACACCCATGCAGCCAGCCAGGTGACATCACGCGCCCGCTAGGAGCGAAGCCTAATGGCAATCCTTCATATTGAGTCTTACATTTTGTTTACAAACAACAAACATAAAAGTTATATCACTCTAATTATTATATTATACTTTCATATTAAAAATATATACATGATACACAAATATGTAATCATAAATACTGATAACATAGGAATCTAAGGCCGGCCTTTTCTTATAAAAATACATACTAAAATCTGGTTACCAAAATCTTAGCAATTCTGGTTAGCAAAAAATACCAACTGTAACCAAAACCTTATAAACTAAAACTGGTTACTACAAGTTTGACCATTATGGTTACAAAGAGTTACCAACGGTAACCAAAACCTAAAAACTTCTAGTGACGATAATCAAATCGTCACAGTATCTTTTAACCATTTAAAACCAAACTTGTGTTGAAGTAGGCCTATCTACCTTGTGCACTATACTCACTAAAATATCTTAAATTGTCTAGCATTTTGGAAGATAGCACCAACAAATTTTTTGAATATACCTATCGTATACCAGTAACAACTACAGATCACAACCAAATATAGGAAAAAGTATTGTCGAATTGATAAAAGAGTCAGAGAAGCGTATTACAATTACTTGCATATATACGTAACAGAAAGTAGACTTATTAGTAATATTGAACTTCCTGTTCGTGTTGGTGTTCAAACGCATTTACGACATATTTGCCACTTTCACAGTCATCAATACGAAATGTAAAATGATTAAACACTGAAATTGGTATTCATTTGTGAATAAATTACGTGTATCACTTTACTGAACCAATAATATTGACATATATACACTACAGCACTTAAACTGACACGAAAAGCAACATGGCTCTTTAAAAACAAATCCAATGAGCACACAGAAATAAATAAAATAGAGGTAAAAAAAAATTCAGTGCAACTTTTTCAGTGTGAAAGAAACATTTTTTATTTAAAGAAATCGCAAACAGGTGAAAATATATTTCCCTCTAAAACACATTTTTATCTTGTCATTGTCTGAGAAAGCAATAGTAAAATGGGTTTGCTGTTCAAAATTTCATAACAATTAAACTTTAATTAGTAGGCATGAGTCTTTTTTACTTGGGGAAGATGTGCGTGTGATCAAACTTGTGAGATGTGTCACGTGTCCCGTCCGAAGCCCGTTTGACAGCCACGGTACCACAAAGCTGTGCAGTTGGGATACACACTAGATGAGCGGAGCAGCAAGTGCAGTGCAGTGCAGTGCAGTGCAAGTATGGATGCAACGCAATGCATACTTGAGCACATGATGTCAGAGCACCCGCTGTAGCATAGTAATATAAAATATATTTTATTTTTCAGTGGTATCTTTTATGTATGGTTTTGTGTGGAATATGTAAACACGGGCATTCACGTGTTTACATTATTTAGGCAAGGAAACAACCCCAGTGCATTCCAGAGTAAGTAAAGTTTGTGTTTCAATATTTCATTATGTATCATTCCCAACATGTGCCATCCTCACCACATTCACCCAAATGTATACAGTGTTCCATAGAAAATATTATTTTTAAGAATCATTTATGCATGTTCCAGCACAAGGTAAGGAAAGCAAAGGGTTATGATATATTTTGCAATGTTAAGAAAGTAGATCCATGTGGCCCGCCAGCATGCCAAACTTGGCCGGCATGCAGGCAGTCAGCTATGAGCATCTCGGGGGTGTGGTTGCGTGTTCCTGCGGCTTGGGTTTCGCGCTCTCTGGCAGCCTTCAACTTTGGTTTTTCAATCATTCAATCTCCAGTTTTAATTCATGGGAACCGTTGTTCTCTAGCTACCCAAGACATCATCCCCCTCTTCCACAGTGCTTGCACTGCCTGGGGAAGCTTAAAACCTTGCACATAATTTTTATCGGCTTTGTGCCATTTTTACAGTGTTACCTCACAAGCAGGTTGAAGCCGTGAAGTCCGATTATATATGTAAAGTGTAGGCCTGAGAGCCTTGGTAAATAAACTGCATAATATACGCACTGAAAACTATTCATGTGGACATTATTTCGTGGCCTTTGGGCTCTTCAGGCCACGGACCCTTAGAATACCCGCACCTTTTCACCCAGTGTCTTAATATGTATTTTCTTTATTCGTTAATGTGCAAGTATCATGTGTGTAAACGTAGCCGTGTGACTAGCTGATAAGTCACTGCGTCAACTTAATCGGCGAGCTTATGTATGCTGCAATATTACATAACATGGGTGTGTGAGCTGACCCGAACAGGCCACTGCACACTACACATTTGGAATAATTGTACGCTACATTTATAAGGAGCAGCAGTCCAGGATAGCATTGGTCATCGACCGAACGACCCTGGAGGAAATCTCGTCTCTACCGACTCACACGACATCATCCACGATGTCTAGCGCCCCAGGTAAAATAACCTTCAAAATTTCACAGTTCCTTGAATTCTGCCTCTATCCACTAAGGCACTATGGTGCCATGTCAAAATTGTGCCCAACTTAGTTGCTGATCCTGGAAAACTCTGCATCCCAGAAATTCTTTTTCCAAATTTACCTCATACCTTTTCAGAATTTAAATTCCTAAATTTACCCGCAATGAGGGAGCTGCACAGTCGACTTGCCGACCGTTACAGCATGGGGCAGCATCGCGATGCCTTCAGGATTCAGGACTCCAGAAAAAGTTGCACGTGGTCAGCGGGAAAAGCACGCCAAAACAACAAAGCAGTCGCCATTGCTCCAGCAAGGGCAAACAAGGGCTGTGAGGCGGCCATCTTAGGGCAGCAAATGTGACGTCACTAGCGTGACACCCTGTTGCCGACCAGTGGGAACAAAGACCAGGGGAGCGTACCCGCACTACCCCTCTGCCGCCTGATGCCACCGCCCACACGATGACATGTGCAAAGGAGGAGAAGATATGAACAGACGAGAAAGGGGACGAAACCAGTTCCTCTCTCCTACGCTATTCGCTCACCGCATGCCGCGGTCAGCTGTGCACCCACGCCGTCCATTGAACCCCCTGTACCGTGCCACGCCTTGCAGGTCTCCAGTGATCACCCGCGCTCAACTTCCGCACTGCACGTCCATGTTCTCGCACCGCAGAACTTACGTGTCCACGTTTCCACGCTCGGGTGTGTGTTATCAAGTAGAACACACAATGGCTGGCCGGACAGACGAGAGTGCATTGGCGCTTCTGTCTGCGAGAGATGCTGACCAATCTCATCACCAAACATGAACTCAGTACAACCTACTGCCGTTGTAAGTGTAAGACCAGCCCATCAATCAACCACGCTGAAGTGCAAATCGTGGAGGAAATAACGGAACATTCGGAACCCACCAAAATTACAGAACCTAATCAAAATTCTGCACACACCAGATGGTGTTTAAATCTTTTGTGCACTGGACAATGGACACTATTACTCAAATGTGGGCAGTGCCACACAACTTTTCACCAAGAGTGTCTTAGCACAATGGAGACTGGCACGTGGTCCGAAATGAAATTTACCTCTGATAGTTGCAACCAGAACTTGTGTCCACGACCATTCGCAAGTAACTGGAATAAGTTTGTAGCAGATATGCGATACTGTTTATTGGAGCAGCCAAATGAGGAAATTGCAGTATCAAACTGTAGCAAAGAGGAGACACGGGAAAGGCAGATGATAAATAGCGGAGAAGTGGCAACACCGGGCAAGCAATAGCAAGTGGACTGCGCGGGTGAGGAGGGAGTTAGAAACGGAACACCACACGTCACCCCAACGCACGTGGTCGCCGTCGTAAACAGTGCAACAGAAATTCAGCCAGCCCTGCCTATCCCAACCTTGTCCACGGTTCCCCTACCTATGCAACCGTTCAAACCATATCTAACCCCGTTACCTGCCTACTACCAACAACATCTGTACCAACCATCCCTGTTTACAACTACTTTTCCGTCCGCAACACCAGTAAATTTCCCAGTGTGCACAGCTTGTGCTTGCGCCACCAGAGTTATAGAGTGCACTGATCTGGTGTAAGGATTTTGAACTGCTGCTCCACCTGCGATTGCTGTGGCTTCCTCTCCCTTCCCGTTTTCCTGCCTACCTCTTAGCTACCCCTACCCCTTCTGCGCATGTGCGAGCAACAGTGATGTGATTGGTTGGTATATTTTTTGGATGGACGAGGCTTGCTTTCGAGCAAAGCTCATCCATTTCTACTCAGGTCAGTTCAGCGAGAATACCTCTCTGGTATTTCTGCTCGTCAGTCCACTATGGACTCTGTTCAAAAGCCTAAACCTCGCTAGTATTTGAGCGAGCTGAAATGTATCCTGCAATGCATGACGAGTAGCATGATGAGGTGGGTTCGTGACATGTAGCAAATTTTCTGGTAATTCGAGTTAGGGTTTTATGTGAGCGCTATATTATTTGCATTTTAAATTTTGTTTGGTTTTTCATGGTGCTTTCAAAATTTAAGTTTGGATTATCTTGTAGTATGTGGTGCCTATAGTACCTTTTCTTTGAAACGTTTTCATGATAAGTAAACTTTGAACTCTTTGCTGCAAGTCTCCTGAAAAATTCATGGTGTTGAATTGGGACCACATTGACTTGCGCTAGTTTGAGAGATTTGAATAACCCACCTGCAAGTGCATTCATTTGAGATTGTCAGTGCTTGAATTGCTTAAAAAAGTTTTAATTTGTATTTTTTAAATGTTTTGTGAATGTCTCATTTTTAGGTCAGATGGGCTTTGGCTGTTTACTATTTTCTAAGCATCAACTTTTCCTTTAAAATGAATTAAATGTTCATAGTGGTGCTTGAGAGTACAGATTCTCCTTTTGTAACATCAATTATTTTAATTGAGAGGCAATAAGATAATATGATTCTAATTTATTTAATCTTTGTTGTTGCTTTCAAACAAGTATAGAGTGAGAACTCATTTATAATTTATAACAACATTTATAATCTTTTGTTTGGGATTCATTTCAGTCAATTTATACTTTTAATGTGTATTTTTTATCATTTTATTTAAGCGCCCTGCTTTGAAGGCCATTGGGTGCCAGGGTCGCCTTTTTAAATATTTTAATGTTTAAAAGGTATTCTCTCACTGAAAAAAAAAAAAAAGGATTTTAAACCAATATTGTTGCCACTCATGTGTTTTCGTCACAAGTGTACAGCAATGGACAGAACTCACCACCACGTTGGCAACCGGCAAACAAGAATGGGAGGAGATCAGCAAAGAGACAGAGTGATGGGACCGGGCAACAACAGGAGGGAGAATGCACGCCGCCACGATAACCTCGTTCAGCGAGTGCATAACATACAACCTGGCGAGGGAAGACCTAATGGCAGAGAGGGAGGCAACTACCTGCACCGAACTCCATGTCATTATTTTCGGCCAGTGGAAGTGTACCACTGGCATTGTAGGTGCCCTAACAACTAGCACCTGGACAGTTATCATGACCCGGCGAGAAGCAATCAGGGAAACGGCCTGCGGGGATGAGGCGGCCAGACGCCACCGACACCCCAGTCAGAGAAAAGCACCCGGATACAACCCCACAGCAAACATTTGTACAACTGCTGCGAGATAACCGGAGCAGTGTGGTCGTATAAAACGCAGAACGGGATGATGTACTACCTCCAACCAACAAGGAACTCCTACACGAGGTATATGTACATGCAATGGGCGCAATAGAGGGCAATGTACTCGTGAGTGATGTGTGGAGGGAGGTAGTGACAGTGCAGCACGTGTGTTTGTTTACAAACGAAGAAGGCAAAGTGTGAGACGCAGTGAATGGACAATTGACGCTTGATGGACGGCCGATTGGAAACTTGTTCCGTACAAGAACCGACGAAATGGAGGTTATTTGTACTGGTGAATAAGAGGACACTAGTACTAACACATGCACATGCAAGTGAGACTGCGGGACACCCAGGAACAGCACAGATAGTTAGAAATATACGCAATAAATTTTACTGGCCGGGAGTGTCACGTGACATGCGTGACTATGTGCAAAGATGTGTGACGTGTCAGCAGTTTAAATCACATAGAGTAGATGGAAGGCAACAACTACCACAATTTCCTACGCAACCATTCGAGACTGTGAGTCTCGACTTAATGGTACCTCATCCATGCACAACTGGCAAGAAGTTTATCCTGGTGGTCACGGATAACTACTCGCATTGGGTGGATGCATACCTACTCAGTGGCGCATGTGTGCAAAACATTGTGAAGGTGTTGGAGCAAGAATATTTCATGCATTGAAGATACCCGAAACAAATGCTCACAGACAACGGCACACAATTCACTGGCAGGAGAAGTGCACCCAGTTGGGGTGTACCATCTCCGTGCGAACACCACGGAGTGCCGTAACCAGCAGTTGAAGGTACAACTGCGGCTCCGTATGGGTGAGCGGCACAACACGTGGGCTGAACACCTGCCCGCTGCCCTCTTCACCCTTCGCCGGCGTGTTAACGAGGCCACAGGAGGAACACCCGCCCAGGTCCTACTAGGCCACAACCTGGCCTTGCCGGGTGAAAAGCAATGTCTGCAAGAACCGACGTGTAGCAGTGCAGAGAGTAGCAGAAGACATCGGAAAAGGAGACACCGAGAGTGACACGAACAACTATGCCGACAACAGCAGTATGCCGCGGGGTGGGTACCTACAACAAGACCACCGCCGGCACTGATAGCAGGGCAACAGGTTTATCTGCGGACGCACCCATAATCCACGGTGGAGAACAACTATTGTGCGGGGCTGGCAGCGAGATAGAGCGGCCTGCACAAGGTGGTAAGAAGTGTCGGACCTACCACCTGCCTGGTCCGAGTGGGCAGGAGACTGGTCCGGGCGCACCAGGTGACGTCCCCAATGAGAATAGACCCGGTGATCAGGATGCCCAAGACAGCGCAAGAGACGACGAGCAATGAGAGCAGGCGAGGGTAAAGAAAGGTAGGCCAGCACCTCAGCCGGAAGGGCCCACATGTGCTTTGCAAATGCCGTTGATGCCAGATGTAGCAACATCTACCAGGAGTCAATTCGACACAGGCACAAAATGGGAGGCGGGAAAACTGCAGGTTGGAACTACCGCCCTGGAACAGCAAATGAGGAAAGATGTGCAAGTAAGTGAAGAAGCAAATGTGCAAGCAAGCGAGGGAGGAAGGGATCAATGTACATGGGTGGAAGCAGCCCCGATGATGCTTGATGTCGAAGCGCCGCAAATCGCCACCGCATCAGATTCAGTGCTGCTACTGGCATCTGCACAGCCAACAGCAGTGCAAGAGACAGCAAGAGTAGCGGAGGAGGCGGAAGGGTCGCACCAGGGTGGTCCACCCCACCTGGAAGCCAGTGGCGCAGGTCGCACCCGGCACTGGAAGGTTACGCATGGAGGAAGCAAGCAAAAATACAGTACAAGCAGCAGTGACAGTGAGGGTGGCGGGTCGGCCGGCTCGTACTGCCCCCGCGAATTGCATCTGCAGAGGAGACAGCCAGCGGCCTGTACAGCTTGCAAGGGCTGAACACGTCCCGCAACAAGCAGGGCCGATGAAGTAGAGTACCACAGCGAGCACTTTAAGACCGCGTGAAGGCGGTGAAGAGTTCCTACCAGCTGCGACCCAGGAAACAGCTGGGAAGGCAGTGCCCCTGCTGTGTGTGACATCGCGCGGCTACAAACGGGCTCAGTGGGGTGAGGGGGGGATTTGACATGTAACTAAACTGACATACACTCAAGCAAGAAATGATAACCTTCATATATTACACTAATTTTCATGTCATTAGGTAAATGTGAAAAAAATTATCAGTGCATTGAATAATAAACATACAAACAGTATAAAAAAATATGTCGTCGCAGTGTGGAACTAAGAGGATAACAAATAAAAATAACAAATAAAAATAACAAATAGTACAGCCACTCTTTATAAAATGTATAGAAAAAAGTTTAGATTTTTATTACTGTTGTAGTACATTCTGAATTTCACTAGCCATTACATTAAAAAAAAACATTATTTAAAAAATTCTAGATTAAAACCATGACTTATTTGCTTGTACTCAGTACTTATATAAGGACATAATATTAACATTATTGTATCAAACTTAACATTAACTGGAAACAAATGCTTATGCACTATTTACTACAGGTGTACATGAAAAATAAATAGACCTTGCCATTGGTTCGCCTAACTGTGCACATTATCTTGTCAAAAGGATATTTCTTTGTAATATAGCTTATTTTGTGTTTACCATATTGACGCCGGCTAACAGCCACCAGCGTTAAGACCATGATGGCGCTCACCACTCACGTGACACGTGGGTAAGCACATGCGCGAAGAGGCCTTAACCTGGACTTTCCCGTAATGGGATATTTATTTAAAGTGTAAACCACGTCTTTTATTTTATTTCAGGGCCCAAGTGTTTTAAAGTGTATTGTATGGTCCAAAAATTTTGCACAGTGCTTGGTTAAATTTCAAAATGTGCGCTGCATGAAGAAAGAAATTATTATTCCGACATAAGCGTCTCCATAAAGAACAATCAACGAACACAGAAAGATCATAATTTAAAAGTTTAATGTGATCATGTATGCAAATTATTTATGTGCCATTTATTTTTTATATTAAAAGTTTTACTCTGCATGCATAGAACTTCTGCTTGTGTGAACCCCATAGGCAGCCATGGTAGGTCTGCGCGAACCCTGCCTCTGGGCAGTCCATCGAGGAGAGCTGGCAAGATGAGACACTGTCACGTACGCACTTCAACTTTTGTTTGCACTGAGTTAGATTTGCATAGCACTTTTAGTATACCGGTTAACCTTTGCTTGAGTACATTTTTGCGAGACATTCCCCAGCATTTGCTTCCGCTTAACTTAATAATTTGCAGCCCTTGTGGCTTTTTAGAACTTAAAAGAGAGAAGGAGGAGAAAATGTTGGAGAGGCCATGCGGCCCGCGGAACTTGTAAATCAGGCGCCATCCGCCTACACCAAAGGCTTTTCATTGTAATTTCTGCTTAATTGGTGAGTGCAATATTAAGGGCTATATTTCTATGTTTGTATTCAGGGTATTTTTCATGTTTAACTTGTGTTATGGCCACATCGCCCATGACCACGTGGTCAGATATCGCCAAGTCCATATCTGCGCCATCCATGTGCTTTAAGGGTACATTTGTGTAATACCATGTACACTATAATTAATTTCAGGGTTCTATGTAATATTTTATTGAGGGTTCCACGTATTTCATGTGATTGATGCTTTTGTATGTATGACCACACAATCTTTTTCATGTTTGATTTTCCTGCCATCAGGTGTGCTATAGGTTCTTAAATGCTTAAATCTTCAAGGGAATAATTTTCCAAATACAGCTACCACTTTGTCCGGTAATAATTTGCAGTTTCTACAGAAAACTATTGCAATTCCACCTGCACCATGTGGTACACTACGCATTGTATCCAGCGGCATCCGCGCCACCTAAACATACTTTCACGCATCTGCGTGTTTATTGTGCCCACTCGTGTAGTGTCCCATTGCGTATCATCTTTCTTTGTGTAATTTGTACGGTGACATTATTTCCGTCCTAGCCGGCTATGTGCAAAAAACAGTCACCACACTCACCCTGTGCTGGGAGACACGTTCCGACAAGTCCGCGTTAGCGATGTCAAATGATCACAAGTGTTTAGTGCTCATCTTGTAATTCTTCGTGTCCTGTCTCCAGGAAAAATCTACAGTCCACCCTAGCGGCTGTAGACCTCTTTCCTTGTGGGGGCTGTGTTTTCAGACACCCCAAAGATGTCATCGATCTAGGAGTGCATTAGAGTAATTGTGAGGTGGGGATAAGAGCCAAAGGGAATTAGCTAGACACGTCCGAGTTTTAATCAATAACTCATTTTTCTGGCACAACTTTGTAATTGGAAAGCAATAAGTGGTATGTCACTGAGTGTAACATGTGCATTTACTTGTAGAGTCAGAACAGCAAATCTCCGCCTATTTCTCAGTGATAAAATGTTTAGTATTGATCAGTGTTTTGTAAAGATGCTCGGGTGAAATGGACACACAGAACCCACAGTATCCCTGAGAACCCTGAGTCTCACAGTGCGGTGTCTGGAAAACACAGCTGGCGCCCATCTTCAGTAAGTAAATTGTGTCATCGTTCGTCTCATGTCTCACCCGATGGCGTCAATATATACATTGGGGCCTTATTTCAACAAGAAGGAAGAACTTAGCATTTTACTGTTGTAGGTAATCTTGCTAAATGTGGAAGTGTTACAATACCATGACTCTATCACTCAGCAACAGCTGGTTTCATGGCAGGGTTCCGTATGGGTATCGGATGTGGAAAACGAAGGTCTACTAATTCTAGCAACACACATTCCTTCCATTTAAAACGTACATAGCTTTTCCTCCATCTCAGTCTTCCAGAATTCACTGCCACGTTCAACATGTATTGTGTGAAGTCCTACAGGGCACCAATGTCAAAAATGCAGTACTCTTTTTGGGTTATTTGTAACTACTGTCCTTGAATTAGGTAATAATAGTGATGTTTCTTGTTCATTCGAAATTCACCTTCAACTACTCTTACTGCAGGAATTTTCCCTGATTTATAGTATACGTTGGGTTCATAGACGATATGCTGAGATTCAGTAATCTCAACTCATAGTCATAGATATGCAATGAACATGAAAATAGCGTACCATTGTGGTTTCACTAAAATGTGATGTTTAGAAGCAGCAGTTCTTGACCAGCCCCTCTATATCCATCTCTTCTCAAGCTTGTAATTTTAGCAAATTTAAACAACCTTACTCTTTAGTTATACATAAATATGTTGGTAATTGTAACCTATTAGCAGATTACATATTTCTGGTATTTTTTCCTTTGTTACAAATTATTTCACCTTACACTCTTGAGAATCTTTTCTGTTATATCATGATATTTATTCGTAATTTTGTGTGGCACATTTACTGTATAGTCAGAGAATGTTGTTTTACTGGTCATTTACATTTCTTGCAATCATATGTGGTTATTTTCTCTTGCATGTATGCATAGTTGGCTTTCCTTACGTTTAAGTAAATTTTCAGATTTTATAGTGTACAAATTGACTGCTCAAGCTATTTTTCAAATAAAAAAATTACTGTTTTAAATTTCTCAGATAAAAAAAAATTTGTATTAGTAGGCCTTATTATATACTGTATTTCAAATTATTCTGGAAGTTAACCAGTGTAATATATAATTAAGATTACAGTTTGATTGAGTGTCTTGTGATTATATTATGTGTACCTTATGATCATAAAATCATTATATAATGATACTTAAAATAGTGTAAACGTGATATTAAGAACCAAATGTGTAATCAAAATTTTTAAAAGTAAAAACTTGGTAATACTGTGTATACGCTTACTGCTTACGGTTTTGTACACTGAGAAAGAGATTTGCTTGCACAATAGTTCTGGTTAATATATAAGTTTAAACAAAATTGTTTGAAGTCATAGTATGTCTTCCTAACAAAAAGTTGTAGTCAATTGAAATGTATGTTTTTCAGGATGTATATACTCAGGCTTGTTTTTTGTCACATTTCGTTCAGGCAAAAATATATTTTACTATAGCAGTGATGATTTCCTTAGTAACTATTCCAAAATTATTTCGTTGGTTCAAACAAAACCTATTTTTGATGTTCTTATGTCTCCTAGCACTTTAAAGATTTATTTTTTATGCGTAATATGCAAAAAAGCTTAGTTTACTTTACTCATTGTATTTCAGTATTCTTATGTCAGTAACATTTTGTTGTCAAATGTAAAAACCGATTGTACATTTATAATATTCGTTGTCAAAGGATTTTGCCAGAGTGAAGAAATGTACGGAATAAAATATACGTAACTCATTGCTGATGGGGACAGTAATGTATATAAAATAAATTTTGGATGAATACCCATACAAAAATATTACCATAGAAAAAATTGAACGTACAAATCATCTTCTAAATAATTTATGTAGTATATTTGAAGGAGATTTCAACTACAAGTAACAAAGTGAAGAACAACATTGTTATTAGAAAAAAAAATGGGTGATAATGTTCTTAGATTCCCGACAGCTGTTTTTAAAGCTGTACAACACAGGCAGAAAAAAGAACGACCACTCTACGAAAAAGTTGAAGCATTAAGGAAAGCTATATTAAATACCACAAACCGCGCATATTTGTAGAGCATTCAGTTTGCACGGAAAGAGGTTACTTCTGAAAATTGGATGGTAGCGATCACAATTATATACCAGAACATATTGAAAGTGGTGTGCATGATAAGATCTTTGGTGTAGTAAAACAAATGAGCAATCATAGCAGAAGTCTGATACACAATGTGACCAACAACCCTGTAGAACACTACAATTCAGCTGTTGCCAAATTTGTCAGTGGTAAAAGAAATAATTTTTCCACTAAACGATCCTATGCTGGGAGATGTGACAGGTCAGTTGTAAGACACAACATGGGCATGCCATTGTATAAATTATGCAAAACTATGCACAACAAGAGCCCAGAAAATTTTGCAGAAGTATGAAATACCAGCGTAAAATAAAAATTGAAGCCAGCAAGACTAAAAGGAGGAAAAAGGCACAAAAGTGTCATACGCCTTTGTTTACACAGACACTTCCAGATAAATATTATGGTGTCAATGCTGAAAAGCCAGATATGGATCCAGAAACATTCAACAAAGAATGCAAAGAATTCCTCAATTCATTACAAATAAGTGAAAAGGAAAGGCAAATAGTTGAAAGGGCAACACTCATGCAAAGAGAAAGAGGTGAATGAAGAGAAAGAAGATGAAAAATACTCACAGCATCGCATTTTGGTAGAATTTGCAACATGAAACCATACACCAGTTGTGATTCAGCAGTTGAAACTATATTGTAAATCAGAACTGACACCAAACAAATGAAATGTGGAAGGGAAAACAAACAGTTTGCAAAAGAAGTGCTGTAAAATAAAGATTTCAGATTGTGGACTGTTTATTGATCCTGACATTCTCTTCTTCGGCGCCACACCTGATGGACTTGTTGTCGAAGATGGCATTGATGAAATTAAATGCCCGTCTTATGCTTCACATATGACACCTACAGAGGCAATCATAAAAAATAAGATAGCGGCCTGAAATATTGACAAAACAGGTAATATTTTGAAAATGAAAACTAATCATAATTTTCATCTGCAAGTTCTGGGACAGTTAGTTACACGCCATTCGACGTAAATATTGCTTACTCTGCCTATGGACACCACTAGGTATCAGGATTGAAAGAATAGAGAGAAATTACAACTTCTGGAACACCGAAAAGAAACCAAAATTGGAAAAGTTTTACCTAAACTGCTTCCCGAGTTAATTGATCCATAATACCCTAGGTCAGTGCCAATTAGAAATCCCGTGTACGTAACAGAAGAACACATGAGGAAGAAAACAAGGAAATAAATTGAGAGAAGATTCATTTCTGGCAGAAAAGTTATTGGTACTGTCTCCCTTCTCAGAACTTTTCTGTGGGAAATTTATTAATATTTCGTATTTATTGTCTATTGTTTCCAAAAACATTTATATGAAAAATGTGTTAGGCAAAAAATTCTTTAGCTTCTGAATTGACTGTAATTTTTTGGTTATAACTATTCTTATAGCTCATATCACTTACATTTAATTGTTTTAAAATATGTTGTAATGTAAAAAAATAAAATATAAAACCATATTATTTAACATCCAGACAATGTAAATAGGAAGTACGCTAAACTTCAGTAAGTATGTTTTACTGAATTTATTTCTGTATAGCGCGCCCTTTTTTCCCCAAAATAAAGGAAAACATTTCCAGGGTGAAGAGGAACGGGGAGTGGTAACCATAAATTGTCAGGGGATGTAGGAAGTGGCAGGACTGTCTGTTGCCCCATCTCTTGCTCTTACATCACTTCTCTCCCTTCTCTCTTTTTTTCTCTCTGCAACCCTTCAGTTATGTGTAGGTCAAAACCCCACCCCCTCCCCCCTATTGGCATCCTGTCACACCATAAAACTAGACCTGCCATGTGTTTACGGTCCCCCACCCTCTTGTAATAACACCCAGATGTTGGTTGATAATTCCACCATCCCTCTTTGTTTCTATGGCAGAGGCTCCACCAAGTCATGTTTGTGGGAGGAGAGAGGGGAGGAAAAAAAAAGGGGGGGGGGGTTGGGTAAGGGGGGGATGAGACCATTTTTTTAGATAAGGGTAGTGTGACATTCTAGCAGGGCGAAAAAAAGAGAGTCAGTCTCTGCTAAAAGGAGAAAGGAAAAAAAAAAAGAAAAGAAAACGAAGCTGAAAATATGTTGAGTAGTAGGAGTATGAGGTTCCCGGATTTTTTTTTTTTTTTTTTTTTTTTTTTGCTTTTTTCCCAAGTTATTTAAATAAAGTATTTTCCAAACATATCACAATCACTATACATTAATGTAAAAAATAATAATTTGTTCCATACTTACTAATAGGGCGCCACAAATTTTGGGTGCAATTTTATTTAAAGAAAAATTTTTCCCTGGAACTTGTTGAAAAAATCATGGTACACACTATACACGAGTGTGCACTATATATATGAGAAAATACAGTATTTGTAATTTGTAAATATGTCTCTCACTGTAATAGTTTACCTTAGATTGATTTCTAACTAGCATATGTAATTTACATTCAAAAGTGGTTCTCAACAGGCACGTAAAATAAGGCCCCACAAAGGATGTCAGTCTCTCACAGTTGAATTGTTAAACAACTTACTAGAACCTATAATTCACATTTTGTATAAATTGTTAAACAATTCAACTCACATTTTACCATTTGACTTATGACTAAGCCTACATTGTTTTATAATGTTTAACCTAACTTTTATAGATCTTTAAAAATTACAAAAATGTTGGCATCAGTTTAGACTATTTGTATAGTTAGGGATGTGATGGCACAGTAAGCATAAATGGGCAATTATGGAGTTGCTAATAATATCACACAGCTGTGTATTTCGTTGTGCAAGCCATTCTCTAAATTTAATTTTGATTCAAGCTTGTGTGTAACAGAAATTCAAAACTGCATAGGGACAGTGACATAATTGGTGTCATTCTTTAGGTGCATAGTCAGACGTGTGAAATTCGATGGGTTAAGCATTGAGATTCATTGTTTTTGTTTAATAAACTTAAACTACTACAAAATCACTCAATCATAATACTTCTTTGCACTAGAGTCAGTTTATACTAATTTCACTTAACGTATGTTGTAAAATCTTTTAACACTCAATTTTTCCTAATTTTTGCAAGCTAAGAAGTACAACCTCTCTTCATATGTTAAGAATGCAATGCGCAATAAATCAACCCCCAAATTTAACGTTATTTGGTGCACCAATTAAACGGGCCCAAAACAATTTTGTGATCACTCATTATAATTTCTTCTTCCAAAGAAATGTATTGACCTTGCAGAAATGATATAAAAACTCTACTGGAGCAGTATTCTCAAGACAAATCTGCATCTGTGGCTGTTAGCGAAGTACAGATGTGGCGAAAAACGTAGCTAGAAGATGACAACCACATATTACAGAAAAGTGATTTTATTGAAACACTCAACATGTGCGATATTTCACATGTACGCACATCGAAGATCTACAGCATCAAGTGAGAGGTATTTTCCCACATTATGTAAACTTAAATCATATTTGCTCAACAGTACGTCAGAAAACTGCCTGGATGGGTTGGCACAGCTCATAATACATCAAGATATAAAAGTTGAACCTCAATAAATTTTGGACATGTTTGGAAGAACCAATTGGTATGAACTTTTTTAATTTATTGAGATGTACAAAGGAAAGAGATGTGTGCAAAATTTAACAAATTTATTATTATATCGTGAATGTCAAGTGTTTCATTTCATAATACAGTTATAGTAAGATTTAATATGTCCTTTTTCTCACAGAAGTACACATTTATATTTCTTTAGTCCAGAATCTACTGCAAATATAAATTAGTACATCACCCCCTTCCCCCCGAAATTAATTTCTTGCTATGCCCCTGGGGGTCCCCTTCAAGAAGAGTTCATTTGTTGGAAGCGGCATATTGCCCTGTTCAAAACACAAAGACCTTCCTTTGTGCGCTACCGCTGATGTGACAACTGTGATAAGGACCCTATTGCCTCACAGCTTTATAGCAGTGGAAAAAGAACTTAACCACCACAATACAGCAACAAACATTTCTGAAACCCGGCACAGCAAAAGGAAGTGACTCCATCCCACTCTTAATAATGTGGAAATGGAGAGGCTCGGTGATTGACCAAGCTTAGCAAGATGGGCAGGGAGCTGCTGGGTTAAATACAAGGTCCGCCTTCATGCTTTAAGAGGTAACTTTTGGCAGTGTGCTCATTCCGGCCAGCTGAACATCCTTAAATTAAACTTCGGTAGAGGAAATATCTGGTAAATGAAGGCCATGCTGGTGCACCAACGGTGACTGCAGATTTGCGATCCCACGTGCACCCCTTCATCCAGCGATTAAAATCCAGTTAATGGGAAATTAGTCAAGTGAGTGTGTGTGGAGCACAACCCACATTTTGTCTGACATACTCCAGTCAAGGGTATATTCATTTGAATAGGGATACGCAGTAAACAAGGATTTATTGAGCAGTTGCGTTTACTACTAACACCCTCTTTCTCGATTTCCCCAGTGACGTCAGAGTCATGGTGCCACACTTTGTATCCTATTGTATATTATTTTCAATTTTATTCTTTTCATTGATTAATGATTGTTTATGTAAATAGTCATCACAAGGGACTAAGGAAGACATCTTCTGATTTTATTCCCACGACACATTTCTATAGAACAATTGCCAACCAACATATTTTTATAGTGTTTAATTTGCCACACAACTGTATTATAAAGGATTTTGTGTAACTGTAGTGTCATTTCTGAATTTTCTGTGCTGTTTGCTTTTTTTTAACATTTGCTTTGCTTTTAAGGAATTTGGGTGGCAGGCCACTTGGAACTATGAGCAGCCTGCCGCCATGATTGTCAGTCAGATTCACAGGTGCATATGAGAAGGACATGCAGCTGCGCCACTCCATGGGCACTTCAACTTTTACTTTGTATCACCACCTAATGATGATAGAATTAAATCATTCAGGAACCTCTTTACTTTTTATGTGCCTGTGAGTGATCCCTCTCCCCCCTGCTGACTCACCATGCTCATGGGCATAATTAATACAAATTTATTTTACGTCCTGTGCTTTTTCTATATTTTGGGTGGCTACATCCCTAAGTGTGTGCACTAGTTTCAGTGACTGTTGTACAGGGTAAAACATGTGAGTAAACATCATCAACTGTTCTCGGGTTTTATTTCACATGTCAGGTCGCTTCTCAACCTCTTAAAAGAGTGTTCATACCCCATTTACCTATCTTGACCGTATTAATGACTACTATGGTGTCAGTACGGCCAACATCAGGCGTAAGTACTGTAAATTCATAGTCGTTGTGAGGTGGCCCTAACAACCTTGCATTAGTAGCCTACACCCTCCTAAGTAGAATCGGTTAAATACCTGCAACAGTCATCATCATCACCATCAACAATCAACAGGGATCTCCAAGAGAGGACCACATGGGTGAACAGGCCACTGCCTGCTTTTCCATGCTCTCCACAGCTAACCAGCACCCAAATAATTCATTTCCGCAACAATACCTTACCTACCCCCTTTCCTCCTGAAGCAACTCTCCTTAATGACTATCACACAAGACCAATAGCTGTGAAAATTACACACACACCTGAGATCTGATGAACTGCTTCCTGTTGTGTCGAACAATTCGCACCGCTTGGCACACATCACATTGCTGCTCCAGCTTTATCTTCTCGATGAGGAATGCCATGGCCACGAACAGACCACATGCTCTTGCCCCATCCCTGCATCAACACAAAAGCTGCCTTCCTCGGAAAACCGACAACTTACCAAATTTACACACTTTAGATTAAAATTCTGTGTTGCTAGCTACTTGAAGATATATCCACACCTTCTCTACTAAAAATTATTTCAGTTTTTCTTACCTGTGGATATCCATGGGAAAATGATGGTATAATTTACATACATCAAATGATTAAAATTTTTGTGATTAATTTTGCTAGAAGTGACTTTGACTTCCTTAAGAAAATACATTTGTGTCACAAGTGTTTGAATTTAGTATTTACAGTAAAACTATTACAAGAGTTCCTAGTTAAGAATTCTTGCTGCTTGATAAAAATTCATGAATTATAAATGTATTAAATTTTGCACATGGTGGAACATGAGTTTTAAACTCTATTAAACTATACAAAGTGCCTTACAATCCATTTGTTTAGCTATTTGTTTTGCGTATCCACATGTGTATATGGTCTATTTGTGGTATCTTCACACTTTTTGAAGTATAGGAAATTGTGAATCCAAACTTAGGGAACTTCCTCTAACCTCCCTTCCACACTACCTAGCAGAATCCCTATCTACCACCTCATCCTTTGATTTACCCCACCAACTACTCTGTGTCTCATGTAACTTGGCAAGATTTTGACAGTTTGACAAGAGTAACGCTAAATGTTTACTTTACCTTCATGTATCCTTTCATCATCAGCTGGTGCGCCAATTGGAGACGATATATTTTATCAACACTCCGTCAGCTAATCCACTGACTTGCCATTGTACTATAATGGTAAACAAATTTTAAGGTATTTATAGACTGACATCTGTCTAAAAAATTTGTAGGTTATAAAAGTACAAATATAAAACCTCGAAAAAAAATCTAATAATTGGTAACTCTTATAATTTATTTGAGACTGCGAATTTGGGTTAACATTCGCAAGATGGTAATTGTAGTTATTACCTGGATGTTACAGCTAACATGTTAAGACTGGAAATAAAAGTAATTCAGGAGACTTGCTTGACAATGCACTTTAATTCACCAACAACTCACAGACTATTGCAAAGCAGTAATTCTGCTATTACTGATACTAAACAGTTTGAGTTGGAAATATGTGGCGTGGAATAACATAATAATTGCTTAGAAACTACCGACGTGCATCCCATTCTTTGTTTTATTAATACTGTATAGAAACAACATGAAAACAAGGAAATGGGTTTGCGGGAGAACAACATGGCATGTAATGGACGTAGAGGTAATGATAATCGGCCCAATAGAAATTACTAGTAATCAAAATCACTGTACACGGAAATACATGTTACTTTAAAAACTATACAGAGCTCGCAGAAAAATATAACCATTGATATTTGTTCATAAATTTTTTATTTTACACAAGAAAATTATTTTGTTGTGGCTGGTAGTGCTTCAGAAGTCCGCTGACAAATGTCACGCCATAGCGTGGCAGGGCATGTTGTGAGCCGAGCAAGTTCCTCATCAGGTAGCAGTACATTTACCTGCCTCTTGATTCTGTCTTTTTAAAAGTTGACATTTCTCCTATTACTGGCTTAAAACGACACGCGTTGGAAATATATTTTGTATCATAATTATTTGAAAAAAATAACTCAACAATATGTTGCAATATTTCTGTAGGCTTTTGGGATTAATATCTAGAATGTATGGAAGGCATGGATGGAGAGTGGGGATACGACGTGAAAAGAAGTTCCAAGGTGTGAACTTGTGCTTAATTTGAATATGGATCATTTTAATGTGAATTCCATTTTGAACACCTATACACAACTACTTTAGCATTAAGTTTAGTTTGTAGTACTAAAAACTGCTGTATTATGAACAAGAAAAATAAAATTTATTTGTTAATCTAGGAACTCTTTCTTATCCACATTTTCTGCTTGTCTGATGTTCGTTGCCAGTGCACTCAGAATAGCCAATGCAAAATTAATTTTTATTCGTTCGTGCATCAGTTGATACAGGATTTTGTAAATGGAACATTGTTTGTTTAGTATATGTCAAGTTACCACTCACTACCTGTCATGATCTTGCAAAGTTATACGAGACAGAAAGTACTCTATGCCTTACATCTGTTGTGGGGAGAACGGAAGAAGAGAGTTCAGTATGACCAGTGTTCTCAGCATCCACATGAGACAGTTTAACTCAACATTAGAAATTAGGAGAGCGACAGCACCCAACAACAGCTGCAACAAGCCAACGCCAGACCCACTCGACCCGCACCAAATCTCTTCAGCCCTTGTGTGTATCACCCAACCAACTACACCAGTCCCTTCGGTCGCACGTGGAGATAGTTCCCACACAACAGGACCTAGGAGAGAGGCCGAATACCAGTATCACAAATCAAACACCCAGAAAAATTTGCAAATACAATTTTAAAAAGGAAAGCTCAGCGAGAATACCACAAGTCAGTTGCTCAGCCTCTGGAATCCACGACCACTCTTTCCCCCCACCAATCAAACTGCCTAGAAAACATAATCCCTGCATATGGCTAGCAACCCAGGACAATCACTCCTATCCCTTGATCAATATCGGTGACAAGGACCAGTATGTATAAATTAATTTGCCTCCCTACAGAAGTAAAAGTTCGACACCACCCTCAGAGCCCATAATACCACTCTTCATAAATCCTGAAAAGAAATATAGACCAATGATTTTGTGGCCTCTGATGCCACACCAAATGTTTACAGACCATTGATGCTGATGTTTAACTATATGTATCCCATGTGGGTTTTTCACAATCAGTAATGCATGTTGTTAGATTAACCTTTCTGTGATCCATGAAAGTCAACTCATTGGAACAATACCTCACAATAGAAATCCAAATTTCGTTGTTTTTATTGCAGTGCTAATTGACAAAATATTACTTGATTCTGGAAATCATCACCATGTAATTCTTTATGCATAGATACATGATTATTTAGTATTCTCGAAACACTAGGTTGTGATATTTTGCTACTGCAAGATATTTCTCGAGTGCTCTCATTGGGTTATGGAACACAACAGCTATCATTGCCACTACATTATTTTCTCCAGTGACTGTTGATCAATGTATATTTACTGAAGTTGCACATTTCTGTTAGTAGTAAATAGTTTTAAAATGGGAAAAATGAAGTGTGTGACCATACTCTGTCTGGAATACGCTGAGCTTAAAGGATGACATCATTGTCCATATTCCGTCAACATTCGCTATAACTTGAAATCATTTCTATTTTCTCTCATACGAAAGAACAATAAGGAAATAATACAGAAATAAACACTAATATCCTTGACAATACATCATGGGCACATGCACTGGTGATGCACACTAGTGTTAGTGTGATAGATGATTATGCTAAATATGACCCACACAACAAGAATGCCACATAAGAGCCAATCACACAGTTGTACCATGTGGTAGAACATGGTGCACCTACCACATGCTGTACACTTGATGCACAACGCCTTAGGTTAAGTGCAACAAAAGACTTGTTACGTGACTTCTGAGGTAAGTGGTGGTGGTGGTCGTCAATAATGTGGTTTTAGTTCGTGATGCCAGTATCACAAGAAACATAAGGGAACGGTTTCTGACCTTGATGGATGTAACCTCTAATTATTTGAACTTTGCTCGGTCGGTATATAATACAGGTCATGTGGCCTGTCTAGTTGGAACAAAATCAAGTGCGACTGTCACAGCCTGGTGAACGGGTTGGCCCCTTAGCAACTGGTTTACCTTGTGGAATCAGAATCCATTGAGGCTGCTGCCTCAACTGCTGCAAAGGCGGATGGCTGCAGTGGCAGCGGTCTAACCAGGATGTGGAGCACTGTTGATCTTGCAGGAGCCTGGGATGGACTGGAGGTTGACTGTCCTGAAACCTCCAAATCACAGGTTGGCAATATCCACAGGAGGTTCTCCCCGGTGAATGGCTTCTACTTGTGGGTGAGGTATTTCTGCAGTTTTCACAAGTGGTGAGAAGAGTGATTGGAGCGGCGCTGTAAGGTGAGGCCTCTCCAATGGGCAGGCGGTATGAACTCTGCCCCGCGGGGGTGTACTGCAAAGTGCACAAGGAAGAATTGGATCGCAATTCAAGTTACTTTTGGAGGAGTAAGCTGCCCTTCTAGATTTCCTCAGGGCACCACCCTTCCAGGTGTACGGCATAGGAGGAGGTACACATTACCGTCTTGAGAAAGTGAAGCAGGTGACGTGGTCCCTACTGTGTTCTGCCAAGGGCCGCAGCAGCACAAGCAAAAGTTATACCCTGTGTAGAAATCAGTACTCAGATGCCAGTTTAGATCACGTGTATATTCACTGAGTATATGCATGTTGGCCCGTACTACCTCCTAAAACTAACCTGAATTGACATGGTAGGTGAAGATGAAGGAGATCTGGTTCTAAACCTGACAGAGATGGTAATAATGCTGCTAGGTAGTTTACTACCACTTTCCCTAACTATCCACCTTGTCATCCTGAAGGGACTGTTGGTGGTTACTACCAGAAGAGTAGTGGTAAGGATTGCCATTTTTGTCTGGTAAGGCAGGAGTAATAGTCCTGAAGGGACTGAGGACAACCATTTACCAGAGGATGGAACGGAGTGCCGACGTCTTCAGGATCGGTGGTTAAGTCTTCCAGGAGCTCTTGAGGGCATTGCTGTAGGTGCAAGAGAGGCTTCTGGTGGAGCAGGCTGCAATGGCAAGCATCTTCTGCCGTGGGAAGAGTTGCAGATGAGATGAGCTTCATCCCTTATCTGCTTTGCAGGATATGTGGTGCCCTCCCTCCCTTTGTGTGCCATAGAGTTACGTGACCTTGGGTGGTGGCTTGGCAGATAATACAGTCTCCCTTGGGGGGGGGGGGGGGCGGCGGCGTGATGTCTTCTTGGAGTAGAGGGTAAACAATACAAGCTGGACTGACATGTCTGTAATATCATCTCTTATTGCGAGGGCGTATCCTGTACACACATGTCCAGTCTCTTCAAGTACTGTGTATGACTTGCCCAAGGTGAAATGAAACAGCATTCAAATGAGGCGAGGTCGAGTGTACGTTACAGATGCGCAGTACGTCATGCATCAATCGCGCCTCCGTTGCGACATAGAACCATCTGGACGAGAAAAAATTTTTTCAGTCCTGGGGTGATGTGGAACTGTCACCCCAAAAAGGTTGAGTTGTGCTTCTGTCGTACTCTCTCTTTTGTGCATGTGTGTTGTGGTCTGGCGCAGTGCTTCCTTATCTGTGGCTGGGTGCGTGGCATCAGGCAGCAGTTACATAGCTCTGTCTCTCTCTTACTTCTGCTCTTGACATGTGGACTGGCTTGCAGCGGGCAAACAGCTGGCTGACTGATGAGTTCTTTGCTCCCATGGGATGGGATAGGAATGAAAACTGTGGCCCGCTGTCAGTGAATTGCGATCCTTCGTTTATTTAAGATGCTCGCTCACAAGCTCTGCTGAGGGCTGTGGTTACTTTAAACATGTAAATTTTACAGTTAGTTTCTGTAAATAAATACTTATATGACACTAAAATGTAAATAAATTCCACTCGTCAGGGGTATCTGGTATTTAGTAGCTAATATCTGCCATGACACTGAGGGAGAGATAAAAGAGTGGCTTCGCCTGTAGCCATCTACATGTCGCACGGCAGGTAAAGTTACGTGTGACACTTCTAATGAATGGTGACCGACTCTAGGCTTTCGTTACCTAGGCCGATCTCAAATTAACCTAACAATCTAAGCAAACATAAGTGCCATTCAAAGAATTAAAACTACTATTTACAATCCAAGTACAGACCCCTGTAAACTACTAAGCGTATTGGCAAGTAGTAAAGAGAATATTTATAGCGCATATTAAATAAAGGTAGTTATCATTAGGAAAATATGTGACTTTTAACACACATGTGAAAACACAACAAATATTATTTGCAACAAATCCCATGCATCGGGTGCAACACTTCACTTATCTTGTTTATTATTTTGGCACTGATTCGGTAGCATCCAAAATTTGTTACATCTTTGTTTTATACTGTAGCACTATAGTTACGTGTGCTACGTTCACTGGAGGCTCTGTTACTACACAGTTTGTTTTGTTCTCACTTTTAAGTACACAGTTGACTGGAGTTAGTTCAGTGTCTATTCATTCACTGGTACTTAAGACAATATCCTCAAACACAGCATTAACAGCTAATATTAAGAATAGAAAATTTTTTTGTAAACTCACTGTGAATGGGATTCACTGCTGCTGTGCGAAGGAGTCTTGTTTTTCTGTGGCCGGCTCCTCTTCCTTAGGGCCGCCAGGGAGACTTCCTGTAGCGTCCAGGCGAGGAGCTGCGGCAGGAGCGTGAAGACATCTCTCACTTCTGGCTGCTTGGTCCGGCATTTGCTTTCTGGGTGGGGCCTGTTAGGAGCCCCCTGGCATCTGGGAACTTGCGGTAGACCCCTCCTCCTGGAGAGGTGTGCTTGATGTGGCCATCAGAGGTCAGGGCTTTTCGGAATCCCCTACCTCGAAGACATGGTGATGCACTTTCTCCCGAACAGGAGGGGCAGCATCTACGACCTTGGCGCTATCCAATGTCATGGTCTGGAGGTCGGCCAGGTCCTACTGGACTGGTATTGCAGACATAGTGATGGCTGGAGGTAGAGGTCCCAGAAGAACTGGAGGTAGAGGTTTTTCTGGGACCTCTACCTCGATGGCGTGTCTGCTGGGCTCATCCTCTTGAACAGGAGGTTGGGCCTGCGATGTAGAGAACTTGGTACCTTCCAGAATTGGGACTCCAGAGGTCGCCTGAAGGAGTAGTTCTGCTGGTACTTCTCCCTCCTCAGAGTAGAGAGTATCTACGCCCTCCTGGGGTGGCGTGGATGGTGTAGAGTCTGGAGGCAAAGGTACTTAAGGGACTTCTATCTGCCTGCCATGGTGATGCAAATCCTCCTGAGTGAGAGGGGAATTATCTGGGTCCTTGGCGCAGTCTGGCATCGGGATCTGGAGTGCAGCCATGTCCTCCTGGTCTGACATGGCAGACGTGGTGTTGGCTGGAGGTAGAGACTCTTCGGGGACTTCTACCTCGATGGCGTGGTGTTGTCCATCTCCCTCGGGGATGGGGCTGAGAAGTGGAGGTCTCTGGCTGGGTCCTCTCTGTCCAAAGGGCTTCACCAAGATACTGGCAATCTGCTGGAGGATGTTTGGCCACGTTGGCTGATGTCCACCGGATGTTGTTGTTTGGCGTCGAGGGCGGTGTCCAGGTGGACATGCCTCTACGGTGCGCCTGTGGTGGTGTGTCTCTGGTGGGGGTAGAGGGGTGATTCCTCTTTCTGACACCAGGCTGAGGGTCGGGCTCTGTTGGCAAGAGGGGCTCGATCTTTGAATCAGTATGTGGAGGAAGGTTTTTCGCCCTCAGATGCTGCGCCTGACAGTCTTGGGATCGTCGGGCATGACTTTTGGTTTTATTGTGTTGTGGTAGAAGTGTGGGAGGTGGTTTACGATGAAGTTGGGTTTTTCTTCTCTCGTTGTTTCCCTGGGTGTCGTTGGTTGACATTTGTTCAGTGGGGTCCTTTGCACCTGTAGCTGTTGCAGCCATATAGATTCCCCTGCCTCACATGTTGGTGCTGTGTGTTGGGAAGTGACATCAGGCTTGTCATGTGTGTTCCCCGTAGCTTGGTGCAGGGGGGGGGGGGGGGGTGGGTGGATGTTTTCTTCACTCTTCACCCTTCGTCCAGCCAGCTTTGAGGGGCAGTCACGAATGAAGTGCCTTCCGAGACCGAACCAGCACTGCAGGAACCCAGGGGAAGTAGGGGCAGCAGACTGGGGAGAGAGGGGAGTATGAGGAATAGGAGGTGTTCCCATCTTACTTTCTGTCATGCTTCCTCTCCTCCCTTGGCCATGTAGATGCGTTCCAAGGCCTACTGCTCCCAGTAATTTCTCTCTGTCTCCCTGGCTCTTTCCACAAGCTCTTCTATGGACTATGGCATCCAGAACTGCAAAAAATTGCATATTCGAGGGAGGAGCATGCATGTAATATGGCACATGCAGCTCGCCTCATCTCATTAAGGGAAGATCCAGTTAAATATCTGGACTTTCTTGTGGATGAATAGTTCTGTCTCTTCGTCAAGGGTCTGAGTTTGGTTGTGGAATTCCGTCATTAAGTGTATGAGGACTTCTTTGCCTGTGAACTGGGGAGGCGAGGCAAAAACACAGCTGTCTCCACTCTGTGACAAACACCCCATATCTAACACACCATTTGAGGACATTGTCTTTTAGTTGACATTGGGCCTGGTGACCCATTATTTTTGTGGTATATGGTGGTCTTTGAATTCCTGCTGGCATTTTCCGGTGAACACTGCTGGGTCTTCATGTAGTCTCCTCCAAACTCTGGAAGATTGAGTTCGGAATTTGCCTGGGCCATCACAGGGCTCTGGTGAGGGCCAGTATTCAGTTGGCGGTAGTCTTCGGCACATCTGCATACTTCACATTGGTAAACTAGGCCTGGCCTGACGATGCGCTCATCTGACCATCCAATGTAGGTGTGGTGAAATTGCTGTGGATGAACTATGCCGCGTACTGTGTAGATAACTTGTCCGGTACAGGTAATCCAACTACAGTAGGCAGTTTGGCGTATTCTGCACTCATTACACTGGTATTCCAAACCATCCATGTAATGAGGCTCATCCCTCATCCGCCCACCCCAAGTATAGGTAGTGGAAGCAGTAGTGGCAGTGAGCACATACAATCACATGGGTCCTCGCGCCAGGGCATGTGGCCATATGACATCTATCGTGCATTTCGAGCATATGGTCAGCCACGTTGGCTTCAAGATTTTCTGGTAGATTCTTTCCAGAGTCTGACATTGTGTTGTAGTTAGTGCTGTTGACCTCCATGGGGTGTTTAGGACTCCCTGAAGTTTCTTTTGAGGTTACGTGGACTTTGACTCCCGACTAGGTCACTCACTAACTTATGGGGTCGGCTGGCATGATTATGTTGCTTAGTCGGTACTATAGCAACTGTGGCTTCACATAGGGCACCATGAAAACCATTGACACACAATACCTTAGTTATAGTGATACAAAAACCCTTGTTACTTGACTTATGAAGTAAGAGGCAGTTGTCATCATCAATGATATGGTTTTAGTTCACGAGAAACATAAGGGAATGGTTTGTGACCTTGATGATTGTAACCTCTTATTGTTTGGTCAATGCTTGGCTGGTACATAATATAGGTCATGTGGGCTGTCTAGGCGGGGACAAAATCAAGAGTGACTGTCACAGCCTGGAAAATGGGCTGGCCCTTAGCAACTGGTTTATCCTGTGGAATGAGGGTCTGTTGAGGCTGCTGCCCCAGCTACTGCAAAGGCATATAGCTGCTGTGGTGGCAGTCTCACCATGGCATGGAGCACTGTTGATCTTGCAGGAGCCTGTATCGGGCTGGCTGTTGACTGTCCTGAAACCTCCAAACCACAGGTTGGCAATACCCAGAGGAGGTCCTTTTAACCGGAGAATGGCATCTACTAGCAGGTGGGGTGTTTCTGCAGTCTTCACGAGTGGAGGGAAGAGTGGTTGGGGTGGAGCTGTAAGGTTAAACATTTACAGTGGGCGGGTGGTATGAACTCTGCCCCAAAGGGGTGTACTGTATAGTGCAGGAGGAGGAATTGGATTGCAATTCAAGCTACTTCTGGAGGCATAAGATGCCCTTCTAGACATCTTCTGGGCATCACCCTTCCAGGTGTAAGGCATAGGAGAAGGTACACATTACCGCCTCAAGAAAGTGAAGCGGGTGATGTGATCCCTACTGTATTCTACCAAGGGCAGCACCCGCACAGGCAAGAGTTATACTCTGTGCCCCTTTCGTCCTACTCTGTAGAGAGTGGTGGGCAGAGTGGTGGGTTCCATCAAGCTTTACACTTACGACACTTAGGTGTGGCTTAGTTCGTCAAGCAAGTCCAAATCTTACTCCTTTCCGGCCTTGTAGAGGGTGGTGGCGGAGTATAGGTTGGCTTGACTGGCTAGCCACCTGGTGGAGGTCTTCCTAATGGTCAGGGCTCTATCGTACTATACCCTCGGACACAGCACATGTGGCCGTCTAATGTGTGTGTATTTAACTTTGGTGAGCAAGTCTTCCGGCTTCACTCTAACAGGCTGGTTTCTAAAAGAGGTTAACACAGTGACACTTAGAAATCGGTACACATAAGTCAGTTTAGATCATGTGTATATTCACTGAGAGTATGCACTGTGGCCCTTACTACCTCTTAATAAAACTAACCTGAATTTACATGGAAGTTACCCTATGCACAGCCATGTGATGGAGACCTGGTTCTTAATCTGAGCGAGAAAGTGATAATGCTGCTAGGTAGTTTACTACAACTTTCCCTAACTATCTACCATCCTGAAGGGACCGTTTATCCACCATCCTGAAGGGGAAGGGACCATTGGTGGTTAATAACAGAAGAGTAGTGGTAAGGACTGCCGTTACTGTCCGGTAAGGCAGGAGTGGTAGGTCTGAAAGGAATGTTGACAACCGTTTACCAGAAGATGGAAGGGAGGGTATTGCCAACGTCTTCAGGAGTGGTGGTCGAGTCTTCCAGTGGCTCTTGATGGCGTTGCCACAGGTGCAAAAGAGGTTTATAGAGGAGCAGACTGCAATAATAAGTGTTTTCCGGCCCCAAGAGGAGAGGTGGAATCAGCGAGACTAAAGAGGCAAGCTGCTGGTGGCTTCCTCCGCCCTGTCCAGAGCAGTGGAGGAAACATAGACTGAAGTTTTTGGACTGTGCAAAGCCTTGTACCAGTATTTTATATCAGTATATTATACTGGTTGATTGCTGGACCAGAGGAGGTGAGGGGTGAAAAGGGAGATACGCTCCGCCCCTCGAGTCATCGGCTGGTGTTGTCTGGTAGTTTTCTGCTTTGGGGAGAATCGCTGATGCAGCGGGCTTCATCCCTTATCTGCTTTGCAGGATGCGTGGTGGCCTCACTTGGCATGCTGTAGAGTTACGTGACCTTGGGTGGCGGACTCGGTGGCTCGGCAGATAATACAGTCTCCCTTTGGGTGGTTGGCATGACTTCTGCTTGAAGTAGAAGGTAAACAGTACAAGCTGGACTGATGTGTCTGTAACATCATCTCTCATTGCGAGGGCGTACCCTGTAGGCACATGTCCAGCCATTTCAAGTACTGTGTATGACTTGCCCAAAACGAAATAAAACAGTGTTCAGATGGGACGAAGTCCAGTGTATGTTATGGATGCATTGCACATCACAAGTCAATCCACTGCACTGTCTTTTATGAGACATCACATCTACATGTTTTGTATTAATTGTGTACATTTTACCTCATGGAAAATGAATCTGTAATGAACGATGGGGTTTCCCATTTGTAACTGCAATGTTCCTTCTGGACACACACAAGGGGGTTTACAGAAAACAAGTACCCTGATGGTGGGTGGTAAGGGGATGAGATCAGCATGTTTTGAAACTTTTCAGGTTACATTTAATCAATATTGATGCATAATGTATTACACAGGCAGCTCTGAGAGTGACTGTTCATTTCCAATCTGCTAACAAAATTGATGCAGTTTGATAATGCATGCTAAAAGCACTAGATTATAATCATTGTCAACTAATTTTATATTGAGCATGACGCTTGCTGACTAATGAGATAAATGACTTCGCTTCATCTACGCGCCTCACTAAAAGCGCATTGAATGGGGTTTGGAAGTGTATGATTTTTACCAGAGTGCCTAAAGGATTTTACCTGGTCACGGGGATTATAACAGATCTCACAGAGTTGTAAGTTTCATCAGCATCAGCCGGTCAGTAAGCAGGCATAGCCTAGCCTCCCCTCAAGAAGATGCCAATAATTGATTTCCAGGAGTCAAGCTATCACTGCAACTCCGAGCAAGTTCATGGGTTCATAGAGAGAGAGAGCACTACCTGCCAACAATGGCCACCCTTAGCTTCACCCAAGATGCGTGTGCATCACATCACCACTCCAGGGCTGGCATGCCCTCAGTCGAACAGAATATATTGCTATGCACTGGCCGAAAACGCCAGTTGACGTTTGGCTCTTCTAAGAGCCACACCTAACCTTGGCAGCTCACTCTACTGCCTCATGCGCTAAAGCCCTCTCACCAAACACAGCCTACACTGCCTAGAAGCACTTCAGCATCACCTTTGCCTACGGCCAGATCTTCCCAAAGCCCTTCTCTGCAAGCCTTCCAGAAGTCATCTACCACCCTTAGTCGCTTGTCCTTGGCAACGGCTACCCCATGCTCCCTTCAGGAAGTGGGCCCTCTTAGTTCCTTCTGGACACTTGACACAGTGCAGACAGGGAAAGTTGTCTTCAGGTCAGCTCAAGGTAGTCAGGAGATAGAACGAGCCATTGTGTTTTATTCCTCATGGAATAAAAACGTTCATAACCTATCTTGTTCTCTCATTTTCCTTGAATACTCCCAGAATCCAGAGTAAGCACCACATCCCGTAAGAGTGGAGCAGAATATCTGGGTTTTAACAATACCATTTTACTGCCTAGTGTAGGACTGTAAGCTCCCCCTCAAAGACTCATACGTCGAGAAACACACCATTCGATGGCCACCCGTTTGGTGCACCACGTGTACCAAACGGTAGAGCCATGACCACTAGTCATACCTCTACTAGAGAGGAGAAGTCGCTATACCAGTTTGCACCCATCCACCACACAGTTTGTGTTGCTGGAGGGAGAGTGTGGTTGGATCCGGGTCGGACTTGTCCGCTCTAGAGGCTCACCCATCGAAACTACTGGGACACCTCCGAGGAAATCATCTCTCCAACCACCACACCGTTTGTATTGCCAGTTACATAAGGTTACACTTGGTGCCGAACCAGTGCGCCTGGATGGCAGAACACTCTTAGATAGGGAACTACACGTTACCAGCTCCCATCTCATGAGTCAAGGTTTACAACCTGATACCCTTTACCAAGCAAGGTGAGAAGGACCTGAAGGACAGGAAGACTACCTCTACCTACCAAGCTACCTGGAGTTGCACCCAGTCCAGTAAGGCACTTTGCCAAGAAACACCCCAGGAATGAGCTCAAGCTGCCCATAAGTTGGTGCCGCTTCACCCCCAGCTCCTCTCTTTCTCTGTTCCAGCCTCCCTGGGAGGTTCCAGGGTCACTACACCCTATGGTAGCCATCTTCAGACGTGGACAGAAGGCACCTATTGGATTGACGTGCCTGTGGTTCCCCAAACGTCGCCAGAGCAGCCTGTCAAGGACCGCCGCCAGCAGCAGAAGCCACAGTTCCAGCTGCAGCAGACCGTGGGGACAGCAGAGTTCCAAGAGTAGAAGCACTACCACCAGTAAACCCGTAGCTTCCAGCAGCCAGCCCCAAAGCCAGCAGCCCGGCCAATTGCTAAACCAGTCACAGACTTTTTTGCCTAGCCAACAGCCGACATGGCCCATAATGTACACAGGCCGTGCGCTGGTACACAGGTAAAACACACAAATGTCACCCTCAGGTGCTTCTGGCCTGCAGTAACAAAGTCACTATTTCGAGACATAGAGACTCACTGCCTTGACCCAGTAAGCATTATGCATTATTGTCAACATAAAAACACACATAAACAGTATATTTTCCTGTTGAGTTAATAGTGCAAACAGGCTAAATTTATAGAGCTGGCAAAGCTGTACAAAGAGAAAAAGAAAGGAATGCAAGTACTATGCAGGTTTCAGCTCCCATTATGCTCTTGTTTTACAATACAATACCAATTATATTAGATAATGTCACCAATTGTTTCAATAACTACAGAAGAATCACATTAAAAATTAATATGTTCTCTGAATTATAACAGATGATTGTTAATGGTTACAGTAAAAAAAATGTGACACTTAAACAACCATATTAATTATACACGTGCTTTGGCAAGATGAAGCATCTTAAACTATGTGTAAATTAAAAAATAATATTTATTAACTAACTGGATTCTATTAAATTTTTGGAATATACTGTAAATGCAAGTGTTTCACTAGGTACTAGGTACTCACTAGGTTCATGATTAGATAAGCACTTTTGAAATAAAACTTCAGAAAATGCCAGGGTACACTGACTCAGTAGAGTTGGTAACAATGGAGGGAAAGTAGTTCCATTCATCTTTAACATCGAATTAAAATGTGAGGTAACAATTTGTGACTACTAAAATTAATTCTTCTGTTTACTGATTCTTTAAATTGCATACAAGTGTAAGAATCAGCACACTTGTGTAATATTCACTTTTCAAATAATTTCCTATTTTCACTTGACAAATGCATGAAAATAGTGGTCAGGCTCATGGGAATGTAAATTTTACATATGGTGAATGAATACACAATGCGCATACATGTAGATCTTAAACAAGGCTTTCAAAAATGCTCAGTTTTCCACAAATAGCCTAGTATAAATACATGTATAGTTCTGACAAGCAGACTATGTGTAATAAGGAAGCGGCAACATCAAGAAAGGACTCACAGGCAGGTGACGACGATAGAACCCTTGCCAGAGTAGTAGGTCTCCACCTCCCTCCACAGCTCAATCAGCATACCAGGATCCTCTGGAGTGTCCCAGTCATCGCTCCAGCCCTTCACGCGGATCAGCCGCACTTTCTGTAACTGCATGCCCCCCCCAAATCAATATTCCTACTGTCTTCCTTTACCTGTATGGGCACCCAATTTAACATTGTCTCTGTACCGTACTGATATGCTGTAACTGAAAGTAGCTATGTATTTACTATAATTCTTACCTGTTTCTATTTTCTATTAAGTGCCTCTGAACAGAGCAAAGGCCTTAGTAAAAAAAAACTATTTATTAAGGAATTAAGAAAGGGCCTTGACGTGCCACAAGCAACATCATTCACTCATCTATCCTCGCCACAGCCGCGAACCTCTCCTAAGAAAAGCAGTTTGCAGTACATGCCGCAGGGTTCCTTCCAAGCCATGGTGATTTGCCCGGCCGTTGCTGCCTGCTGCACTGCAATCTTCTTCGTATCACATCACCACTTACCCCTTCAGCGCCTGGCATGTGAGGGGAAGACTCTGCTGCTCTCAGTTACTCTCTTCTCTCCTTTGTGTCTCTCTCTCCACTTCCCACATCCCCTGCACTGGCCATGTGAGCCAAGTGTAAATAGGACCCGCAGTCCCCTGTTCGAGGCTGTCTTGTACCAGTCCACTTGCCTGGTGTTACTCTATCCAACAGCCTCCAGACTTCACGTCTCACCTTCGCAGAATGTCATACTGCCTGAAGAATTACCTACTTTTTCAAGTCGCAACAATCTTACGCTGTTCAGTCAAGAGCTCTGCTCTGCACGAGACCGCCGTGTTGTCAGTCAGCATACCTAAGCCCCTGTGCTTTCAGCTACCTTCTTGCTTACTCTCAGCTATCATAAGTGCGAGTACCGGAGTCTTGGTGTTGCCCTCACCCCCTGCGCTGCAGTGTCTTCCGAGAAATAGGTAACTGCAGTTAACTCTCAATATACTGATAAAAATTGCATCCACCAACAATTTTTTGTGGTCCCGGAAAAATTCCTATGTAAATAATGTTAACTTAACTCGCTTTTATCGTTCATCCCATGTTGCGTTGATCAAAGTATATTTCGGGTCCCATCACCCAAGATTTCCTGCAACTATAGTTTTTAAGCTGATTGTTAATGCAAACATCTAGTAACAGGATGTGAAATAAGTCACGTGCCCCATCGTTTATCATTGCTCTGTGGTGCTTCGTCTAGTGTCTTCCCAACACATTGGTCTGACACTGCAGCGTGATGCGACATGTGAAACTGGCTTGCTACTTCCCCTTACATACCTGACAAGAGAGGAAGTGGTTACCTAGAAACCAGCGTAGCGACCTAATGTCCTCTCTCTAACCCTTCTTTCTGTCTCTCTCTGCCGCGCACCTTCCTTCCTCCCCTCACATGCCATTGAGAGGGGAAGCTGTTGCCTAGCAAATGAAAAAACCAAGTATCTCAACTGCACTTGCTTGCCTTCACTTGTTGCCAGCCAGAGAGTAAACAAACTGTGAACTGTAAACGTTGAAATTTTATCAAGATTATCCGTTGCTCAAAATAGTTGCACCTATCACTGTTATTTCAAAGCATTGGGTTTCGCCTGAAAATGTTAAGCAAAAAATTTTAATGAGGAATTATTATTTGCAAAGATGTTTTATTTTGTAATTAAAGGTATTTTTCCCCATAAAGTTGGTGTTTAATTATATCTTGCATAAAATAAACATGATTTTGTAATAGAATATTTATTTAACTCTGGGGGAAGCATTTTCGTGAATAAAATTATATGCCCAAAAGCATACACTTGACCTGACTTCCCCTTGTCACCAGAGATTAATGTATTATATGTGTAAAGTTCATTTTCAGTAACATCCTTGTGGGGAAATCGCAGGATTTGTATTGATTTATTTCAATAGACATGCGTCTTTTGAATTAACTGATAAAGTGTAAGGGCCTAGTCAACACCTTTTGCTGTCTAATAATGGGTAAGTAAGCACCGAGCTGAGTGCAGTGTAACATACGGCAGGGAAAATCAGAGGACATGGTTTTGAATGATTAATTATTAAAGACAGTGAAGAAATCATTTAAAATAGCCTTATTTATTAACTTTTGTCTCAAAATTACAAATTTCCTTTGAAGTAAAATATAATCAATTACTTTAAAAGATAGACATTTGCCACGGGCGCAAGGTGTCACCAGCATGTAATAGAATGGAGGGGTAATCCTATGCAACAACCCATCCTCCACCAGCCACAGGGAACACCCTGCTTCACTGCTTGCTCTCAGCTGGAGTAAACGTAGGACATTAAAAATTTGACTTGCATTCAGTGACATATTATTTTAATTTTCAGAGAGTTTGAAAGGTTTAAGTCAGCTTGCATTTGGTGTTGGATTACAATCAGTCATAATGCTGTATTTTGAGACATTATTTTCTTTATTTAAATGAGTTTAGGTGAAATGTTTTTAATGTATGATTTACAATAATACTTTTTCTAAAACTCCCATATTTATTGTGCTTATTAGCTAAACTATAATCACAGATTGACTGATGATAGTTTCAACAATGGTAATTAGACAACTTCAGCTCATCAGAAAGCATAGTCTTGCAACTGATTTCCATGGAGTTTGCATTACAGTTGGCCATGAGACGTTAAAAGATTGTAGTGTCTACAACAGCAAGAATGGATGTTCCAGCCAGCAAATATTGTATTATTCACCGGTCAACCGAAGCTATGCACCTCAAGGCAGTGAGTACTACTAACCACCACTAGATGTCACCTGTAGTATGTTTGTTGTTTGTCGTCCATTCTACCAGCCGGCTGGTGACATCATGACAGGGAGCTACTATACTTTTCCCACCACCAACTCAGCTTCCACCCCTCGCCCAAGAGATGCCAGCCAATGAATGCCGAGCAGCATCCCGGCAGAATATAAATACGAAGTCAGAGTTCCACTCAGGACCAGTCTTCATTCTTCTACCGCACTCGCTGCCAGACTGACCAGCCAGCTCATTTCCACTGCACTCGCCCCCAGAGATCTCGCCAGCTTCATTCCTAGCTATACCTTCCTTCGTCACAGCATATTTGTGCCAGAAAGAACACCTCTTCCTTCGCCCCATTATTGGGACTAATCCTGTCATGCTCTGCTTAGTAATTCAAGCATCGTGCCAAACTTATTAACCGCAACATTGCCTACTCTCACTAGACACTGTGGCCCCTTCTGGGCAACAGTAGTGTAGGGAGTCAGTCATAGATTTTTAGTTGTTTTCACAGCGCTAGACTAAACCATCCCATTTAGCTTAGAAACAGGTTATCTCTAATCGCAGGAAATTCATGAGGACACTATCCTAGGGGTGCCATGACTTACACAGTAGCACACTACTATGGAACCCGTGACACGCAGAATGCAGAATTTACTTCGGTGCCAAAGAAATATGCACAGTGTATAACCTAAACCGGCGTCCAGTAGATAGCTTGCCTCCAATCACACTGGGAGAAATAGATCATAACATACTGCCCGTACACCAGGCAGCCTTTCAACAACTATTGGAAGAGCGTAGAGCCATGTTTGCTACACATGACGCCCTGCGTAGAACTACCGTAGCAGAACACAAAATTCTGCTACAGAGAGAAACGCCTATTTGCACGAAACCCCGGAGATATTTACTGCATCGAGCTCAGATAATTCGGATGCAGACCCAGGAAATGCTAGATGATGGAGTTATCGAGCCAACCCGTAGCCACTATAATTCAGCAATAATATTAGAGCCAAAAAAAGACAGTACCTGTTGGAGGTTCTGCGTGGACTTCAGGCCATTAAATCAGGTGACACGCAGTGCACTCCCACCTTACATCAGTGTCAAGGACGCATTAAGTTCACTCAGCCGAGCCAAAATATTAACATCTTTGAACCTTAAAAGCGGACACTGGCAGGTCCCGGTAAAACTGAAGGATCGTGAGAAAACCACCTTCACGGCCCCAGATGGGAGAAGGTTTCAGTTTTGTGCGATGCTATTTGGGCTCAATTTTGTAATTGTAAAGGGCTTTTTAACGTCTCCCGGTTTTATCCTGTAAAGCATTGCAGGGGATGGCTTACAGAATAACTTATAACCTAACTTAAATTAACACCCATGCCTTGGCCGGGATTCGAACCCCGAGCCTCCCACACCTCAGATTGATGGCGCACCAACTGACTGCGCCACGGGAGGTTGACATTTGGGCTCAAATTTTCTTCCGCAACATTCCAATCGATGATGGTCAGAATCATGGATGGCCTCATCGGGGAATATACCTTGGCATACATAGACGATGTTGCTATATGATCCACCAGCTGGGAACAACATTTAAAGCACTTGTCTGTTGAGTTGGAACGCTTGGCCATAAACGGCCTAACCTGCGCTACAGCAAAATATGTCAGGGAAATCCAGCCTCGAATTCTTGGGACACATTGTAGACGAAACGGGAAATAAGCAGAGCCCAGAACAGCTGCGGTTAATTGAAAACTACCCACCCTCACGTACAAGCAAACAAGTTTGGAAACTTTTTGGATTTATCAATTTACTAAGAGAACATATAGAAAAATTTGCAGAGATAACAGTGCCACTAACAGACTTGATATCACAGCAGCGGCAATTTCAGTGGACTAGCAAAGCACATCAAGCATTTGAAGAAGTACAAGTAAAGTTCCAATGGACTAGCGAAGCACATCAAACGTTCGAAGAAGTATAAGTAAAGTTCAAGTCTTGTCCCACGTTCGCTAGGTATGATCCGAGCCGGCATTTATACCTGCAGACAGACGTGAGCCAGGAAGGCATAGGGGCCGTGCTTTACCAGTGCAGTGACGAAGGGAAACAGCAAAGTAATTGATTTTGCTAGCGCCAAGCTCGGCACCACCGAGCATCATTACGATGTTAATGGGCAGGAATGTTTAGCGGTCGTGTGGGCTGTTAAGAAATATTGTGCATACTTAGAGTACCAGCAGTTTACTCTTTATACCAATAACCAATGTTTGGTATGGCTCCACAACTCACGCAAGGCACAGAGTAAATTGACAAGGTGGGCATTATTGATTCAAGCCTACGACTTTGTCATGGAACATGTACTGAGAAAAGAGAACCAGCTAGCAGATGCGCTCTTGTGCTTTCCCTGCGCTGACATTATAGTCATTGATGACACAGAGTGGGAAGACATCCTATCCTGCCTCCGGACATGTAAAATCTGTTTCACGAGCTGAACATCCAGCAAATTGACATGGTAAACAAAGACGTTTTCATTATTGAGTTGTACCACAACGTGGAATATGTGCAGCAGGAATGGGCACTCACCAATAAATAGAAAAAATGTGTGTGCACAACGAAGCATAGAGAACTGGCATCTAATAGAGGAGCTGATAGACACAAATTCACCCACCGACTTCACTAAATGGTGCCTGTTTGTCGCCATGCAAGAGGGAGCATGTTAGCCCATTCATACAGTGGCAGCATAGCGGGGTAGACCAGACAGTGCGAAATGTCAAGGAGCATTTCTTTTGGCCTGGTCTGACAAGAGATGCATGCAAGTATGTGTGCAACTGTGTGAAGTGCAATTTATTCAAGGCAAGGCACAGTGATATAAAACAACAGCAAAAACCATGCACTCCACAAAAAACATTTGAAACTGTACATTTAGACCACATGGGACCATACCCCAGAACCACCGGGGGAAAATGTTTTATCGTGGTCATAACAGATAACTTTTCGAAGTGGGTGGAGGCATATGCAGTTGGCAGTGCATGAATGGCAAATATTGCTAAAGTCTTGAGCGAGGACTTCTTTGCAAGGTGGGGTTACCCCAAAAATCTTTTGACTGATAACAGCTCTCAGTTTACCGGAAGAAAGTAGGAGAACCTGTGCATTCAGTGAGGGGTTAAACACCTGACAACAGCAAATTTCCACTCAAGGGCAAACCCTACAAAGCATTGTAACTAGGAGCTAAGGCACAGTTATGATTATGACTCCGTGTGGGTGATTAGCACGCCACATGGGCAGACCACCTGCCAGCTGCCCTATATTTCCTCTGCTGACGTGTTAATGCAGCCACTGGCTGAACGCCAGCCTATGTCCTCCTGGGGCACAACCTGGGCCTACCAGGTGGAGCACACTGCCCGCAAGAGGGAGAGAGCAGTGAGCCTGTCAACAGTGATGCTCGATGGAGGCAATATCGTTAGCAACTGCACGAAGTACAGTAACACCAGGCACAATACACCACAAAATGGCTGCCAGCTACCACACGGCCACTAAAGCCATTGGATGCAGGCCAGATGGTTTACATGCGAGTTCACCTGCAATCCACCGCACGCAAGGACTTCTGCATGGGGTTTGCGGCAAAATGGAGCGTGACGCACCAGATCATGAGCCATGGACTAACCACTTACTCGGTCCGACTTGGGAGGAGAAGGGTCAGGGTGCATCGGGATGACATCCTGGTGGCGCCGGGTAACGTCGACAATGAAGTTGCGCCCTACACTCTGCAGCCCCATGATGGCAATGGCCATGACGAGCTCCCCGAGGTGGCAGGAGAGGTAACAGGTGCATCGGTACCTCCCGCAGGAGGGTCTTCAATGGACCATCGGGTGTACGACGACGAAGGAGTACCACCCCTGTTGAGCCTGGATGGCGACGCCTCTGCAGAGCAAACCCAGGGGGTACCAAAGCAGAAGGTACACCAGTATCTCTAGCAGGAACACCAGTAGTAGGGGCAGAAGAAAGCCCAAAGTCGCCTGGCGCAGTAGCACCCGACAGGGAACTTCAGATGGCCGCCCCAGGTACCTTTGATGGCACGACGCCTATGAGCGCCAGCGATCGACCACCGGCACTTGGGCAAGTGCCAACACTTCCAGTGGCACAGGCAACGAAAGACTTCACGATGCCCAGTGTCGCGGTGCCACCATCACCACAGGCCTATACCTCCCTGACGTCTCCCACACCAGGTGACATCCCGGACGCTCTGGCACACTGTCGACGGTGTCAGGCCTGTCCTCGGGTGGCAAAGGGATGGAAGCTTCATGCAAGCACACATCAAGAGCACGGTCACCGGCTGGGGAGACACCAGTACGAGATCAGAACCCAAGAGATGCTATTCACCTGAGTCACTCTCGGAGGCAGCATGATCAACACGATACAGAGAGCAATGAGGGAGCAATTAGTGATGGCAGGAACCAAGGCAGCAGGTTGGCCGGCAGTCTCCACCTCCGCCGGTCATGTAGGCGGGCCCACCCACCAGCGAAATGTCCCACGAGCGAGAGCGCCTGTGCACCCCGCACTACAGTAAAGCAACATCAGCACCCGCATTAGTGGCCACTGCAGACACGTGTGGCTCCGTCAAGAAACCCGTATGTCCTGCAACCATGAGGAAAGGTGAGGGAGCTCACCTGTTGCATATAGCGGCATTTGGGCTGCAAACAGTCTCCAGATGGGCCGGGGGGCATTTGATGTGTGCTTGCATCCCTCGCCTCCTAGACAGTTTGCATGGCCGCACAGCAGCCAGCGTAGCACACATCCACATCCTACCTAGCGTGTGAATGTGTAGTGCGACCATGTATCAGTGCATCCAGTGCAGTGCACCAAACGCATGAGCACCTGTGTGCCCGTGTAGTGCAGAGTAGTGCACCCAGTGTAGTTTAGTACAGTGCATGGAAAAAGAACTTAACGGTGACTGCCGAAAGGACCCTTATTAAAGGGGGACAGCAAGGATGCCCCTTAAAAGTGCCCACAATCAATATTGTGCCACGTAAATGGTTTTATTAAATATTGTTGTTTTATCATCTCACGTGTTTCACATTCACCTAATTCACCATTTGTGCAAGTATTGTTATTTTGTCTTACCAATGAGGTAGAGATTTTATGTCAGTAATTTTAGCACCAGGTAAGCAAGTTTGAGATGTTTATAGCAAGTGTGCAAGGAAACAGTTCCAGCTTGGCATGCCAACTCCCACCCCGACAGGTTCAGGCGCCAAACTGGAGAGTCAGTAGAATCTCTATTGTACAATGGCATGGCTGCGGTTACTCATGTTATGGGGGCAAACATTCATTTTCGCACCAACCACGATCATTGCAATAGTCATATAATTTCTGGAACCATTTTGTTATCGCCCGTAGACGCCTGCCCTTCTTCTCTGCAGCTTGCATTGCTCAGGGGAGAATAACTTTTTCAATCTGAACACTACTGGCTTCGCGCCATTTTGTAACCGTATGGCCCATGCCGGCGGGCTGTGCCCGGCACCTTTGTAAGTTATTTTCTGAGGGAAATGGTAATTATCACGCTAAATATATACATGGAAATCAATGCCTGTGTGTTATTTAGTTGTGTCTATCCTCATGGCTCTTCAGGGCATGCGCCCTTATAATACCCATTCCAGTGCATTTCTTATTATAATTTGTAAGTGTTAATTTATATGCTATTTTACATTGTGTGTGCTCTGAGCAAGTGTGCTAATTCTCCACGGCATGTGACCAGCCGAAATAGGTCACCGAGTAGCAACCAGTCAGATGCAGTCTTTCATTACTTACTAATCACGTGACGTAATTAATCCAGCTTCATTAGGGTAAGTGGTCAGCCCTGATAGACCACCGGATTGAACCAAGTTAAACTAGAGCAATAAGGGCAGTACCTACATGATATAGGCAGCAGGTATCAATGGCGGAGAATTATGTCCAAGCAAACGGACCGCAGAACCTCGAGATCACCCAGAATCTCAAGTTCCAACTTCACCATCATCACTGATGCTGCCTTTGAGCGACGTCTGGTGCCTAGTCGGGTAAAACCACCAAAACAGCTAACCAAAATTTTCCACCGCCCCTGAAACCTCACCTTCACCCTTTCCAACACCTTGACTGCCGTCAAATGGCTGTCCGTATGTGTGGCAGAATTCCTACAACATTTCCAATTACCATACACCCCATTCTGTCCAGCCACATGCCATCATAGCATCTGTTGGAAACACAGATGATTTTCTTTAATTGTGTAATATAAGATGGATGTTCTGTAATTATAGTTTCTAATATCTGCCTCTGCAGTAATAAAAAATGTTTGCAGTTAAATTCTTTATGAGGTTTTGTGTATTTTGTATACATTTGTCAGTAGTAATAAATATCACGGCATTATTAAATTTTGTGCCATGAAAGACAGTATAAAAAAAATTGAAGGTTTAAAGAAATGTATTTTGCTTTAACAATTATTATACTTGTTGCATATTTGAAAAGAAAATAATATAATGTTCTGCCAACCCATGCATTTTGATTTACGAGTAACTTTATAAAAATTAGTTTCTGTTAAACTCTGCTTCAAAAACAAATTTTTTCTTTCTACTCTGTTATTGCATTTAAAGATGCTTTAGTGTTTTTTTGGATGATGATTTTTGTGTCGCTTGTTAGCGCAGCAAGGCATACCAACCTGACATAGTCTCTCCTAGTCGACAGGGCATTACAGTCAAGATAATGTACAACTCTTACTTAGCTCAACATGGAGGTTTATCATGTTAGAAGTTGTATTTTATTTATGCACATGTCAGAAACCTCATCTACTGAAATCATGCATGTACGGAAAATTTTTGAGTCACCTGAATCACAATACATCAAGAGTCGACTGTATACCAGTTGGAAACTTAGGACCGGCCCTTCATGTCTGTCAGGGTACAGGCTGGTATACGTGTGTTTTGATTAAGCAATCATTAAAACAGGCATAAATTGGACTTGGTTGATTTGACTCTGTAATTCCTACACCTTGTCCGTTCTTTTTCCGGTTCGTCACCTGTCCTAGTAAGACTCTTCTAGGGTTAGTCACGAGCCAAAACCTCACTCCTTTTCTCTCCTATAGATACATTTTTTATCGCAAAAAAGTCGCCTACGCTTATAGGCCGCACCGTAATTTTCAAGGGGCATCTAAAAAAAATAATATTTATAGAGTATAGGTCCCGCTCATCTTTGTGGTTGTACATTCTGTACCATACTGCCTGCACCATGGATAGCTGATGCATGCGACCTTCCAGGAGAAGTTGTTGATGAAAACTTAACGGATAATTATTATTTCAAGTATAGGCAGCACTGAATTTTTGTATTCCTGTAAATATTCTTATGTCATGATTCTGTACAAATATAATACACTCCGACTTAACTTCCCTGCAAAACAATTGTGACAGAAAATTTGTATTATGTTACAATGTTTACAAATATATGTCGCGTGATTATTATTCCATAGAGGGTAATGTGACTTGAGAAAGCAAAACCATGGCAACACATGTTCCACAAAATTGTGTCTATCAATGTGCACTTGTGGCATGGCAGCAGGTGTGCAAACTACGTAAAATATCTTTCTCTTGTACAGTAGCAAAATTATTTTCTGATGTATGGCATCTACGGCCGAGCTCCAACATGTTTACATTAGTTTTACGCCTGCAGGATGAAGGTTATTTTGTTTATGAATATGAGTAAACAAATTATTGCACCCCCCTTTTTTTAGTTTATTTTCGTAAAAATGTGCAGCCTATACATGCAGATATACAGATATTTCTAAATAAAGTTTAGACAGTTTGCCCACTTAATTTATATTCACACAAGCAATTTTTTTTCTTGCAGGTCTGGAAGGGTTGTACCCAGCTATATTATATTATGACAGTGGCAAACACAATATTTTCGGTAAATACATAAAGAACTAATTATTCAGTGATATTTTTAAAATGTGTACTGTTTAGTTCATAAGTAAATTCAACCTTAGATGAAATTTCATAGAAATTTTTTCCCAGCACCTTAATCAATTTTCTCACTTATAGGTTGCACCCCTAGTTTTCAATAAAATTTTTAAAATAAAATATGCGACTTATAGCGATAAAATACAGTAACTGTTTCGAAGTACTGCTTAGGAAGCTTACCTTCCTAGGCCTCACTAGAGCAGTTGTCTCTTGACTATCAACCTTCCAGAAAGTGCCTGGGTCAGACTGTGACGTTCTGCAAACCAGGTTTGTTGCTTGGAAATTATAGCCCAACTCCCAACAGAATTCCTATTCCTCATGACACCTGGGTCAGACTGTGATGTTCACGTACCAGGGAGCCATGGGAGTGGATGCCCTTTGCAGTCTACTGTAACCGCCAGCTTGGAACTTGGGTCTGATTATGACATTCTGCATGCGAAGTCTCTGGGTTGAAGACCAGTAGTACAGGCCTCCCACCTCCCCGATTACAGCATCCCACATTCCATCAGGCTGTGCCTACCCCTTACTGGCCATCCACTATCAACCTAATTGGTTATCCCCACCACTTTATCTCTCATTATAGAGCTGGGCGGGCAAAGCTGCCATGCTAGAGTTAGCTCAGTCTGGGGTACGAAGGGAAAGCGGACCAGTTGACAACTAGGTATACTCCTGGAAGAAAGAGGAGGCTGCACATCAAAGAGGGTCAACCACCAGCTCAGCAAGTTCCACTTCTTACCTCCTCAGGCTTGTACCACGTGCAATATCTCTGCTGCCACCTACGCCGCCGAAGAAGACACCTACCTTTGTCCGGCCAGCTAACGTTATCAGGGTAGTCAGGGCCCTTAATGTCACACAAGCTTACATTCCAACCAGGGCACCTACTTTCGCATCGCTCGCCTGAGCACCACCCAAAACTCAACACACAATTATTGAAGTGGCCAAAGCCAACAACTCAGGCACTAGGAAAAACCTTGGTCAAGTGACAACCATGACTTCACCATCACCCGGGGGGGGGGGGGGGGGAAGTACCTCGAGCTTACCCACAAACCGCAAATCCCACTAAGGGTAAGTGACAAAGTGACAGCCTTTATTAAGGAACCCTCCCTGCATTTACTTGGAGTGATTTCAGAAAACCCTGGGATACCAAAATCAGGATGGCCAAACCAGGAATTGAACCTGATCCTTCCGAATGTGAGTCGAGTGGTTTACCACTGTGGTACCTCACTCGGTACTTTGATGCAATGAGCAAGCAATCGAAGGCGTGAGGAAGGGCAAATAATGGGAAACAGTACATTCAAGAGAGTAATTAGGAGAAGAAAGTAGATGGAAGCAATCTACCAAAGTGACTGGGAAGCAAGCTGGAAACAGTCAATGAAAATAATGACTTCACAGTTCAGTTTATCCCAAGATATGTATTGTGAGAAAAAAAGTTGAGGCACTCAAGATAATTCAATGGTAGTTTTTCCTCTGTACACGTTTTCACTGTATAGACTGCTAGTACACAAATCACTATACCTTTGTTTTTTTGATGTTCTCAATGAGGTATTTTGAAAGAGACCACTGTAGCATGTCTGATTGCTGTACTAGGCTTATCTTCAAATATGGCATTGGGGTGGTTGGACCACTGCTAGAGGGAAGAAATCTGTGGTCTGCATCCAGGTCCTAAACAAAACAGAGTAATCAACAAAAATAATCACTAATTTCACATAAAATAAGAATTAGACATGGAGGCATTTTAACATAAATACATAATCACATGTTTACGATGCATCCTCCAAGCTCTAAAGTACAAGGTTTTCCAACAAAACTTACTCTTTTATTCCTACAGTACCAGAAATTGAGTGAATTCATTCAAAGACATGTTAGACGTTAAACATGTGTACAGTTGACTTTCTTTTTCAATTGGATCACAGTTTGTAAGAAACGCGCTGGATGAATTTACACCAGTAACTGACCTGTGAAAAACAAGGAAAGAATCATACATTGAGAAAAAAATTTTGTTGAATAAAACAAGATTTGTTTGGTGCAACCATATTATTTGTTTGTATAGGGGCAGTGAAATATTATGTTGCTGAAACCAAATTATTTTGTTGTTCTCATTTGGTTGCCCCAAGCTGTGAGATTTGTTTGGCTACACGTACATTAAACAGTTTGGGCCAATATAAAATATTTTACAAGTTAGTCCGAGTTTCGAACCTAGACCAACTGCATCTGAGCGCTACGCCCTAGTAATCTCAGCTAATGTGACAACTGACAATGCGGAAAGTTTTAAAATAGACACAGTGCAAATATTGGGCAATGATTGCAAACAAATATTTCAAGTTTTACAGCTTTACTTGTCCGTTTCTTGTTGCATTGTTTTGTTAATGTGTTTATATGATTGTTAAGCATCAATACATGCACTAACAAATCCGGTCACCATCCTCATTGTCACAAAAAATACAACACACTCTCAAGCTGTATTTTGAACGAAGGCAGTCAAGTGTGTGGCCAAACAAATATATAGAGGTGATTTAACAAAATATTTATTTGACAGTCTAATTTTGTTTGGTATAACACAGAGATTTTGTTTATTCAAACATATATTTTGTTAGATGAATAAAAGTAATTTTGTTGCTTTTCAAATTTTGTTTGCTCAAAAATATATTTTGTTAAGGCAACTAAAAATATATTTGGCCCTATACAAACAAATATTTTGTTCGATTTTCTCTCAGTGCATAGTAAAACTGGAGAATCAGCTAATGAACAACTGGGTCAGTTGTAAGAAATCTGTACTTACATGTTAGATTAGGTTAGGTCTTAAGGAGAGCTATAAATATATGTTAGATTAGTGTAGGTTTACGAAGGGTTAGATTTAAATTCATACCAAGTGTATATGTAATTTTGAGCGGACTGTACCATATACGTAACTACGAGATATAAGGATGGAAAAAGAGTTAAGGAGTCAATTTGATTTGTGTGTAATTGAGAACAGCAAGGTGTACTGAGAGAGTTCAGGGTGTAGGTAGAAGTTAGTGAAAAAGGGCAACGAACAATTCCTTGGTTCCTTAAAGCGACAAAGTATTGCTACTTAACTTAACTTAGGTCCTAGCAGGACTTATTGACCCAAGAACTAAACGATACATTCCATTGTAAATAGATTCACTGTGATGTACATAATCTCTTTTACTGCATCAAGTAGATAAGGCTTGATAAAAATGAGAGCAAAAATAACTAGTAGATGTGAGCAGTATTCTTGATGCTAATCAATGAATAGTGTTGCGTAACAAGTATCTTGAAAGTTGTAAAGTAGGAGTAGCTGGATTGAAAGAATAGTTATAGAGTTTTGAAAAGGATACAAAAGTAATTAGCAAAGTATTAAGTAAGTAATAGTAAATGCATAATGTATATATTTTATCATAGATTAAAGTTCGGGGTAAAATATGCATGTTGAAAATGAAACAGAAAGATGTCCACAGATTAAACCAGGAAACTAAGAGATAAAAGTTGCTATTAACAAGCATTTAGCCAGCTGTAAATATTGTGTCTAATAAGTAAAGACTTGGAATACTTGTCTGATATGTGATGTAGAAAGTTCAGAGAGTGAAATATGTATCCTTAGATTGTAAGAAGTAATTACCAGGCAATGGCCTACTGCAAAAGAGGTTGTCTATACATATATGTTGTAAAATTACAAAGTTATATTAACAATCAAACTTTAACCATTCATGAGGAGTATAATTATGTGTTATTGCAAGAGACCACGTGCCCCTTTATTCTAATAGTACTATATAGGATGCTAGCGAAAACCTTGGCTTAATATTGCTTGAATATTTAAGAGCTCACATTTTGATAAATTCTATAACTTGCAGAATTGGTTTTCCCATGCAACAGCGTAGGCATAGGGAAATGCCAGTTAAAATTGTTTCCAGTAGGGGCCAAGGAAAACACACCATTTCTTGTCCTTGCGAGTGGGACTATTGCATAATACACTTTTTATCTTGAGGCCAGATGTATAATGAAATTATTGATTTCCACTAACAATGCATTTGTTAATTGAGTTACAAAGCTTTCACTATCCATGTGAGATAGTAATCGAACTAGGAAGGCCAAGCTTCATAAAAGACGTGACCTGCTCCCATCTCCTTACCTTGCTTTTTCCTCCCCACTCGGAAGTGAAGAAAGAGCCAGCCAGCTGATGCAAGCCAACAAGCTGCGATCCAGGCATGCAGTGGAGGAGAAGAGAGAAAGACAGAAAAGAGGAGAGGGAGAAGGCCAATAAACTCGGAGACACGAAACTTATGTTACGCGGACACAGATAAGAGACTCCGCTACGGAACTGGCTGCGCAAGGACAGAAAAGGCATGAGTCCAGAGCTGCAACCAAGAGAATAACCCGAAGAATGACTAAGGGTAAGTCCCCTGGACCTGAAGCCCAAAGATCTTTTCGCTCGAAGATGGGTGTACATCGCTCCAGAGGGTGGGCGATTGATGTATGTTGCTCTCCTGCACATTGCACATGCGCCTTCTGCTTTTCGATTTTGCCCCATTATCGAGCAAATAATCGCATATGGGCAAGTCACATGCTGGCAGGCAATGAATCCTGTGCCTATAGAGTTGATCCCAGCTCAGCGGACAATTACAGACAAAAGCCAACACGCGGTCATCCACCCACGCCGGAGAAAATGTTTTCTCCACCGAGCCACCAACATGCCGGAGCAAGAGAAGCTAGTTGGGAGGAATGCTACAGGAGGGCAGCACCCTTTGCTCTCAGTCTCGTCACTACTGCCCGAGACTCATGGAGAGGCGATACATATGTCATTAGCCTCTAAAGAGGGAGATAATAAATTGGGTTGTGCAGCCCGTAACCCTAAGTTAAACAACCCCTGTGAAGCAAGGCTAGCTATCCCCGCACCCCTGAGGCAGCCAACAAGGAGAAAATTTCTGTATATAACGAGATGCCAAAACGCAGCTCAATAGTTCCATCGGCCCTCTGACCTGAACAAGATCGAGGGGCTCCAGTCTGCATAAGACTCTCCAGCTGGCACACAGCAAAGAAGAGGTTGTACATCTCACCCTCACCGACCAGAAAGCACACTGAGAAAAACCAGCTGGAGAATTGAAGGTCTCTCACAACGCCCAACTTTGCCAGCCATCAACGATGATTCAACAGCCACAGGTATCATGATGTCCTCACCTGTACCATTTACCCCAAGTTCAATCCTTCAAACTCCGCCATAGCAGGTCATACAGTCATCCGTTCTGTACTGCCACCCCTCCAATTGAAAATCAATTTACAATTTAGAAATCTGAATACAATTTTATTCTCATCCACAGGTTTGCCTTCACCTGCCGTAAATTTATATTTTTATGAAATTTATTATTTATTCATCTTGTACAGACCTACACATCCACCTGTGTTTCAGACGTATTGAATAAATGTGTTTGCATTTCAAAATTGAACCTCATAGTTGCTCATTTATTTTCCTCAGCTCATGCTTTTATTAATTATTTGGGACATGAAATGTTTGACAGTTAATTTATAATCTTGCTCTTCATTAAAGCAACTACCTCTGGTTAGACGCGTGCAGGCCGAACTTGCTTAGGTAGCCTGGCGCCTGAAGAAGGCTATAGTCTGAATAAGACGTGGGATCACCCGAGTATTTTCTGGAATGACCGAGCCTCCCAAGGGATCCATTTTCGACTATCCAGATATCTAAGACTCATTACCTTAGTTCATCTAAAGAAGACTGGACCCATGAGGGCTTGAGTGACTCTGGGTAAATCAAGAGTGCGTCATTTTGGTTTGAGTTTAAATTTATCTCAGTGAGCCATTTGAATTAAACATTGTTCATCAATTATAGTAATGCCACGTTAGAGTGGAGGACGCAATAGCCAGATCCAACGTTTAGCTCGACGAGTATTACAAAGAGAATTAAATACAGAATGGAGAACCCCACAAACTCGATGTGCCATTCCCCGTAACCCTCACCTGTTGGAAATCTATTGGCCTTGGCATGACAAAGAATATTTTGATAACCTAGGAAAACTGGAGGTAGATCCGGAGCCTAGCACCCCACCTTGGCCGTATACAGTCCTTAGCAAACCAACTAATATGTGTAAAATACTCACAGCCACTGGAAAACTGATAATTGTTCATGTTCCTCCAAAAACAGTGGTTTTACATAGGGTACTGACTATTAACCCAGACTTTGTCCCCGCGAGGAAGCCAACTATGCACAGGGGAAGCACATGAGAAATCGGATAAGTTCGTAACTGGAAGGATTCATTTCTGACTCATTTCATGGTTTAAGTATTTTCATTATCTCCCTTACATTGTGACAGCTGGCTTCACACATTTTGATAACCTTCACGACGAGCTGGACCAAATTTCCTTGGGAGGGAGATTTATGTGGTCAAGCTCGCTCTGGGGTTTGATTCCCCTCCTCCACATAGACAGTGTCCCCCCAGGTCTCCCAACGTGGGCAGCTCCACAACCCCGCCAGGCAATCCAAATAACAAGTCCGACAACACTTCCAGGGGAAGCTCATTTAGTTCGTAATCGAGGAGGGAATCAGTACTCATACTTACCCTGGACATCATTCATTTTGATTTATTATTTGTTTTAATCTCTTCTCCCCCCCCCCCCCCTTCATAAGTGGAAGGAGGAGAGTGCATAAACTTAATCATTGCGATTGTGAAATGTGTAATACCAAAAATATTCCATTTTATATGGAACATAACAAATTATGGTGTTATGTTCATGTTCTGTTTTGTTAAATTACATGCATATTATTACATGATAGTTAAGTTTTTGATCACAAATTAAAATAAGTTACTATTTCATAAAATGCTAGACTTCTTTGAGGAAAGTTAAAGGCCAGCAATACTTTATTTTTAATTATTGATTACCTTTTCTGTCAGAGAAATAATGCCGAAGGCTTACAGAAGGTATGAGTCTCAATTTGCCAGAGTGAGAGTGGCAAGTGAGAGTGAGCACACTTTCAAGTTGAGACATGGCCTTGACGAGCTTTGGGGGAGACTTGTTAACATTTCTTTCTACCATATAATTTTGTTACACATAATAATCGTTTAAAGAGATTTTCCACAATATTTAAACATTAGTTATGCTGCCTCCAGTAAATAACATAGTCGAGATGTAAAAGATCACAATAAATTATTTTCTACACATCAGGGGTATATATTAGAATTATTTAAAAGAAATTTTCCTGGAATTAAAACTCTACTGAAACCGATAAAATTTGTTAAAACGGCAGGCCTGGATGTATTGACACATTTTATACTTGTAATAGATAATTTCAGCATACCTACCAAGTTTAGTCGGAACTGAATAAATGGTATAGTACATACAGCAAATAAACCCTAAAACCTTCATATAGCCTCCACTTTGAAAATGAAAGCATTTAAATTTAAATAGCAAGTATTAACTTGGGCTTACAATAGTATTAGTAACATGCCAAATTTGGCAGGAATTGGCTGATTAGTTCTCACTATATAACATAAAAGCTTTATTTCTTCATCTTGCACTTGCTTCTATAATGGTCGAGCAATACCCCTATCACTTTATAAATTCAATGCTTACACCATGCACTAACAACACACCAAATTTGGTTTAAATTGGTTAGATGGTTTCTACAATATAACATAGTGCCCTAAATATAAAAAATGCTGCCATTTTGAAAATAAGTACCAGGCATGAATGAAAATATAAAATTGGATATACTTGCTAAATACTATGAACAGAGTTAGGTGAAATTCTGTGAACAAGTTTAAAAGTTATGAAGGAGGACATACATTCAAGACAGACATTCACATGATTGCATAAGCCTTCAGAATTGGGCTAAAGAAGATTTTGTTAAAAATTAAAAAAATACAAAAATTAATTGCTTATTTGTTGAACCACTTATAAATGTTAAATACAGTATTTACTCAATTCTAAGCCACTATCAATTCTAATAAACACCAGGGAAAATCCTGGAAAAAGATTATTGTTATAGATGTGAGGCAACAGGCTGAACCACCACTTCGGTAGGAAATTTCATTTCTGTAGGAAGTTTAATTTTACCTTCAAGAGAAATGATTTTCCATCAGAAAAAGCAAATATATTTCACTTTGCCAAATGAGAACATTTTACTTTTGGAAGAAATTTACCTAATTATAAGAAAGGGAAATAATGTTTAAGTATCATACTTCATTGTGTATTACACTTCATTGTGTTTCTTGTACTGGGCATTTTACTACCTTCCACACAAAAACCAAGTGCCAACGACAAGACTCGTAGAAACAGCAGCATGTGTAAAGTTGCAACACACATTATTTTTTCTTGTGTACATATGTATATATATTTTACATTATAAAAAGAAGACAGAAAACACAGGTACTCACAGAGCGGAACTTGTGCATGGACAAAACACACAAAAGTCGGACGAACACATTATCACGCCGATGCCTGACGCACTGCACACTCGACTTTGTCCCATCTGAACGCTGTTTCATTTTGTTTTGGGCAAGTCATTAACAATAATTGAATAGGCAGGGCACGTGCCTGCAGGGTATGCCCTCAAAGGGAGAGATGATATTACAGTCAGTCCAGCTTATACTGTTCACCATCTTCTCTAACCAGACGTCATGACAACCCTTCGAAGGGAGACTGTATTATCTGCCGAGCCACTGAGCCTGCCACCCAAGGTCACATAAGTCTCCAGCATGCCAAAGGAGGGCACCACCCATACTAAAAAGCGATAAGGGATGAAGCTCACTGCATCAGACATTTCTCCTGCAGAAGAAGACACTAGCAGACAACTTCCGCAGATAACTTTGAGGGGAGGAGCCTATCTTCTTCCTCATACCTCGCCACCTTTGGTCCAAATGGTCACCAGTATATAAGGCGCTGTGCGGCCCGAAATCTTCAGTCTATGTTTCTTCCACCGCTCTGGACAGGGCTAGAGGAAGTCATCACCAGCGGCTCATTCTACTAGTCTATGTTTCCTCCACTGCTCAAGTCCTGGGCTGGAGGAAGCCACTGGCAGCTTTCTCACTAGTACACCTTGCTGATTCCACAGCTCCCCTTGGGGCTGGAAGATGCCTACTATTGCAGCCTGCTCCACCAGAAGCCTCTTTTGTGCCTGCATCAGGAGCTCCTGGAAGACTCAACCAACGCTTCTGAAGATGTCGGCAACATCATCCGTACCACCCTCTGGTAAACGTTTGTCGACAGTCCCTTCAGGACTACCACACGCCCATCGTTACCTACTTGTAATGACAATCCTTACCAACTGTCCCTTCAGGAAAAATCAGGTAGGGAGATAGGGAAAGTTGTAGTAAACTACGTAGCAGATTTAATAACTATTTCTCAGATTAGGTCAAGGTCTCCTTCACCTGGCTGTGCATAGATTAACTTCAGTGTCAACTCAAGGTTAGTTTTATGAGGTAGTACAGGTCACCATGCATATTCTCATGGAATATACATGTGATCTAAACTGACTTCTGAGTACAGATTTCTAAGTGTCACTGTGTTAACCTCACATTGAAACCAGCCCACTAGAGTGAAACTGGAGGACCACACTCACCAAAGCCTACTAACACACGCACTCGATGGTCACTTGTGCTGTGCCCCAGGGTATACACTGTAGAGCCCCCACCATTAGTAAGACCTCCACCAGATAGCTAGCCAATCAGGCCAACCTATAATCCCACTGCTCTCTACAGGGCCGAAAAGGAGTAAGTGTTGGTTTTGACATTATAACCCCTGTGGATAACACTAGGGATGGGATCCTCGATACTGCGATACCTCAATATTTTATAGTATAGAGTATCACATGAGAATATCCAAAAGTATTGATTTTCAAGACCCATTTTCTTGTGCCATAGTTATGGTATGATCACACTATAACTTTCAAAATATATACAATATTTTCGAAAAGTATACTATAACTTTCAGAATATGTACGACAATTTTGAATAGCATATCATAATTTAATCTGTGTCCTTTGGGAATTCCAAAGCATCTATAAAATGGTTCGCCAGATATTAACAGCAAGTTTTAAATGCGTACCTTAATTATCTCTGCCTGCAATTAGCATTCTAAAGCTTTTCGCGTGCATTCCAAAAAGCCTTCGTGGGTTGAGATTGGACAAACAGTTTACAAGTTATTAAATTTTAAAAGTACAAGTGTACCATAATACCCCATTGTTTATTTATAGAATATTCACACAGCTGCAAGTACCTTGAGGTGTTTTTAGGCAACCCATACATACCACAATTATGGTTTTTGACAACATTTACTCTTATGGTACATAATTGAGGTACACTAAAAATGGGTAGAGAGTTGCGAATGAGCGCTAATAGGCACGAGTGAGCAAGTTGAGTAGTTACTGTACACTCAATACATACTATAATTATATGCTGCACAAAAAATTTTTAATTTAATTTATTTTTATCCCATTAATCACTTTCATGGTACATATTTCTAGTACAATAAAAGCCGGTAGAGTTGCAAGTAAGCACTGACAGGCACGAGCGAGCAAATTGAGTAGTTATTGTACATCCCACACATACCATAACTATCTGATGAAACTGCATTATTAAATATCCACAAAAATAAATACCATTATTATCTAATATTTCTGTCATGGCCAAGCCCACAGAACACGGAGGCTAGGCCATGACAGGTGTATCAGATAATTGCAATATTTATTTAATGTTGCGGTAAGTTGAAGTCGCAAAACAAAATATAAAAAATTGCAAAATCGCAAAATAAGTGTGCACTGAACTACCATTTTCCTTAAATTTTGATTACAGCTTTTACTGTGAAAACGTGATTCTATAGAATCAAAGGAGACTGTTAATTTATCATTGGTTAATGACATTTAGGTTGACGCTGGATCATACCTCTCGATTAAAGGGTTAATAAAGATGTTGGGCCGCTGATTCCACTCCTGGTGGTCGAAAATTAAGATTCACCAGAGATCTCATTAGGATGTGACATTTGGTTGCCTGGCTGGGCCGGGGATCTTCTCACATTGGGATGTTTAGATTTATGCCTTTTTGATTAGGTGCCATTGGTAGGAGGAGGGGAATCAAATTCCAAGGCAAGTTAAATAAAATATGTCTCTCGTCCAGGGAGTTTGAGTCTGCTTAACATAAAGGTTGTCAAAATGCAGAACGCCACTTGTTTCCAGAACATAGATGTAATTAAAAAGTACGACTACGATTCTTATTCAAAATCTTTGAAGTCAGATTTTGGTCTTCCCCTATAGGGTGCAGGCCTAATCGGTTTGCGGGTTGGAACAAAGTCAGGAGACACAGACACTATCTTATGCTGACTTGTTACCTTTGGCGGCAGACGAATAATGATGATTCTCGTAGAGGCTGTGTGCACTTGGCACGTGGGGATGGTGACTTGGTTAGGTGGGGCAGAGGAGGTGGTCGGTTTAGGCTCAGGTGAAGTTAAAGTTAGGTGAAAAAATAATTGGCTCTGTGCTAAGGCCTAACTATATCAAGAAGAGAGTTTCCACCTTGTTTAATGGCCATGAACTGGAGATCCTCATTAACAGGTAACTTTATCCACAACCCAAATAATAGTTCAGAATTAGTATTAGCTCTTACGGTTTCGTTATTGACTGGTGGAGTTACTATAGAATTTAACACTTCTAGTTCTCGTAATGCCCGTTGTGCTAATCTACGCATTATGCTTAACTGCACTTTTGTTGTGTAAGGTATCTCTGTATAAGACAGCAAGTAAAGTCTGGAGCACACTCCCAGAATAACCAGGCAGTGGCCAATGCCTCCCATGTTCTGCCTTAATTAAGGTGGGGACTGAGACTATGGATATTATATTGACCTGGGATCCTTGGTTTGAATCCCTCTGAAGGTTGGATGACTCAAAATGCGCTGGGGGTACTCCGGCCTTATTCAGACTGGGGATATCCAAAGAACATCCGCCCTGCTCGTACCTTTTAGGAGGAATGCTCTATAATTAGATTTGAGATTTAGAGGTAGTCCTTCACACAATGTGATTTAGTGCATTTCCAAAAAAACATAAGATAGTAACTCCTGGGGCCAGCCTTAATACAAGCTGGGACTGAGATTGTGGATAGGATGAAAGGCCTTGTGATCCTGGAAGCGATTCTCAATGTAGGTAAGGTGACCCGAAATAATCCCTTGATATTCCGGCCTTATGCAGACTGGGAATATAACTTATCTCGGCCTTTTCAGGCTGGGAGTAATCCAAGGATATATTGCCCCGACCGCACCTTTCAATGAGAGTTGCTACAGTTAATTTGAAAGAATACTGAACAGGACCAAATTACAATAGTTAAGCATGACTCAAGTTATATCTAAGTAATACAATATTCACATATTTATTTATACATTCATGAAAATACAGTGGGATGCATAGCTCTCCTTATTGAATGATGGAAGCTAATGTTATTACAGCTGAAGGTGACCTGCATTAAATAAAGTGTTTTTGATCTGATTCAAAAAGCAGACTTTAGAATCACGTTATTTTATATAGTATCAGCTTGTGTCCACGACACTAGTAAAATGAGCAAGTTGTTTTGTGATCATAACAATACTAATTTGGTATCGAGAGAAGTATCGGTATCTAGTATTGTGAGAATTTTTTGGTATCGAAACTAGTATTGAGTATTGACCCATCCCAAGTTGTAACTGCCATGGATGGGATAAGTCCGTTTGGTGGAAGATTGGTGCATAGCACAGAGCTGCAACATTGGCTATTGCAAGGATGAGACCCCCTGGGGGTGATATTACTGACTGTGGCAATTTAGGGTGCACCAGTTTGTTTCGAAGTTTGATGGGTTGTTTCTCCTCTGCACCATTCTTCCATTTATTTTTAACTTTCACTTTCTTGAATGACAATGGTGAGAGGAATCTCATGCTCTCTCTGCAGATATGAATAGGGCAGTGGTGGATGCGAAAGATTAATTGGAGAAGTGTAAGGTGGTGCATGTAAAAAAATGATTACAGCCCATCCTTACACATCAACATAAACATGTGCAATATGTGTAATATACGTGATGGCATAAGATGCATGGGTAAATACAGTAATCTTACAAATTGCTAAGAGTTATTTTTAATAACAAATACAAAACAACAATGAAATTACAATTTTGCATATTATCTATGAATGGATGAATAAAATAATTTCTATCCTACATACAGAAACCCATAAATACAGAACTACAAATTTATTTGTTCAACATGTCTGAAACTATGAATTTCATTTTTAACACTAGGTTGTGATTATTTATTCTCCTTTCTATGTCCATTACACAAAGCCCTGTAACATGATCAAACTGTGGCATTAATTTAATGGTAACAAGAATGGGACTCCTGTTCTGTTACATCAACGCTTTCCACACTCAGTGCTGAAGATAACAATATGTAAGGCAATCAACTAGTAAAGTATACAAGAGCACGCTGTCACATCGTGGTCACAAGGAGGCCTAGCACACCCGGACACAGGAAATGACCATTCACAACACGTATCTCCCTGGCAGTGGTGCAACCCACCTCGTCACTGAGATCCATCTCGTTAAGCATGACAATCAGGGAGATGTTCTTCTCATACACCATCCTCCAGAAGTCACCCACAGTGTTCACAATGGGCAGTTGCGTCACTATGAATAGATCCTTGATTCGGAAGCCATCCACGTACACTGCGTTTATGTACTCGGAAGTTGCTTCTCTGGCTGGGAACCGCGAGATCTTCACTGCACCTTGTGGCCCTGGAACACAATTACCTTATTTAAATCAACCAATAACATTTATTTTTATTTACTTAAGTATATGATGATGATGATGATGATGATGAAGACAATAACAATAATAACCTGTTTCATCTCATGCACAAAGACAAAGATCTCACAAGTTAAAATCTGTAGGTCATATTTCCTACACAAAATCTAAATGGATAATGCACTTACCTATTTTAGGTTTATTTGCAATGTTTAACATACCATTTGACTAATTTTGACCAAACTTGTTATGCTTAAACAAGTAGTACATACTATAGGTAGTCAATGTAAACTGACATGATTTACATGGTCCAGACCCTTATTTTCAAATGTCAAGTCTTGAAAAACAATCAACCATTCCCTTCCAAATTTGGCAAACAAGTAGTACATACTATAGGTAGTCAATGTAAACTGACATGTTTCACGTGGTCCAGACCCTTATTTTCAAATGTCAAGTCTTGGAAAACAATCAACCATTCCCTTCCAAATTTGGCAAACAAGTAGTACATACTATAGGTAGTCAATGTAAACTGACATGTTTCACGTGGTCCAGACCCTTATTTTCAAAATGGCAGCAATATGAATATTTTATTTTAGTGTTTTATATCTACAAAACCAAGTAACCAATTTAACCTTTACATTGTATGCTGGCAGTATTGTTTACAACAATCAAATGTGTCTACAAAGAGCTTCTTTTGTTTGTAATTTTGTCATATAATGCCACATGAATAAATTAAGTTTTGTCATTTCTATGAAAACAATCAACCAATTCCTACCAAATATGGTAAATAAGTAGTACTAAAGCAGGCCATGTAAATGGATATGATTTAAGTTAGTCCGACAATTATTTTTGTAATGGTGGGTACATAAATATTTTACCTTAATATATTATATCCACAAAATAACAATACCAGTTTGAACTTAAAAACTTTGTATGTTCACAGATTCTATTGCACCAATCAAATGTGTCTACAAAAGGCATCTTTTGTCCACCTTTTTATAAGATAGGGCCACATGAATAAATAAAGTTTTGTTATATCTCAGGAAACAATCATTCAAGTCCAACCTAAGTTGCCAAAGAAGCAGTATTGTGAATGATCATGCTTTTGTGTTCTATCTCTGTAAACAATTAATTGATACACATCAAATTCAGAAAAAGTTATACTTTTGTAGGCCATCTAAATTTTTAAGAATTAAAGGTAGCCATATATTTTTAATAAGAGCCATGTAAATATTTTATGTTAGTATGACATACTTCCCACAGAATTTCAACCTACTTTAGTATATAGAAATAAAGTATATGACAAACATAGAATATGCCTATACATTGATGACTGGCATCATTGCAACAATGTTATATTACCGACTTCAGCTCATCAGTAAGTATAGCCATCCTCCTGATTAACAGAGTTTTATTGTTGAGTCGCCATGAGACATTAGGAACTATACTGTCTACCACTGCAAGAATGGATGTTCCAGTCAGAGATTGCATTATTCACCGGCCCACCCAGACTATGTATCGAAGACACTGAGTTGCATGTCGCGAGATGTCTACACCAGTACTGCTACACAGCCTCCTCATCTCCAGGCTGGCTGGTGAGGTCACAGCCATCAAGAAGCTATGCTATCACCACCTCCCCTCTTCAGTGGCCAACCCCTCGCCCATTATCTCGCCAGCCAATATCAGCAGTGGAAGCCACCAACAGAGTATAAATAGCGGGTCAGAATGTGGCTCATGACCAGTCATCAGTAATCCACCACACTCGCTGCCGGATACACTGACCAACCTGCTCAGCTACACTCCTAGCTATACTTTCCTTTTTTTATCGCAGTCTTAGTGCAGAAGGAAAACCTACTTCTCAGTCTCTACCACGCCTCGTCACCGGAGCATCCCGTCTAAAACTTGCTTAGTCTTCACCGCATTCGTGCCGAAGAAACTCAACGCCACATCGTCTACACACTTAGACAATGCAGCTCCTTCTGGGCAGCCATTGCGTAGGGAGTTAGTACATGTTTAAGTTGTTTTCACAGCACTCGTCTACCTCACCATTGTTAGTTCAGGACCAGGTCACCTCTACTTGGAAATCGTAGGTTTAAGCTTCTCTAAGTTCTTGCCAGCATTAGGAGGTAGTGCAACACCACGTGTTTATTTCCCATCAGATGGAATAAACATAGATTTGCCTGACTCAAGGGTACTCCTTTCCTGAAGACTTTGCACCTTTCCTAGTTACCTCAAGTAGCTGAGTGAAATGCAGGTGACCAGAGAAAGCTACTCATTCGAGCCAGAATACAAATTGCATACCCATACACACTAGCACCGGCCAGCCTTTCTGCATAGCACAGTAAGCAGAACGGTAGAGCCCATACTCTGACCAGACAGCTTGTCAGTTTGGTGCTTGCCCTCACCACCGCATTGAAAAGACTTGAGGTGAGGCCTACACCCATGTGCAGGGACTGTTGATGACGAGGCTTGACTGCTAGTCCTCATGGCGTTTAGGCACCAAGCACTGCGATAGGGTGTCTGCTCAGTCAACAGACATTTCACGTGGTTCTACATTAAGTAGAGCTACACGTACCCTGCATTTCATCTCATGAACGTGAGAGTGTAGTTCATTATCCAGATGCCTTACTCCCATCAGAGTGGTATTCATGAGAAGGCAAAGCAGGCACTAATTGCCTCTGGATGCTAAAAAGAGATTACCCCCTCCCTCATCGCATCTCTTAACAAGCTCCCGTCCAAGGAACAAGCACAAGCATTGCACCACCTACTGGATCCCATTAACTCCAGAGATCCCTAGGACCTATTAAAAGCGGCAACAAGTCTGAACCAGGAGGTTCACTCTTGGATCGCCGAATAATTCAGCCAGCCCAATCAGCCTTCAATAGCTCCTACCACTTATGCCGGACAAGGACCAACTGTAGTGTTTCCCCAAGCATGGTCAAATGTCATGAAACAGATCTCTAATTCACCTATGGCACCCGCACACCTACCCAAGCCAAACCAGGTCCATTTACCGTCGAAGGTTAGGTGTCGCCCAGGTATCGCATCAAAGGTCAACAGTCTGATCGTAAATTCACATTGCCCGAGCCCAATTTTGTGCCCTGCCACAAAGCTACCAGACCTGTTCTCTACACTGGACGAACACCAGTACTTCATAGAAACTAAACAGTAAACCCCACCAGAAGAGGTGCGCCTGACTTAGTGCCCCGCAAAACCAAACTCCCCTTGATGTAGTGAAGGTCCAGTCAGCCGAGACATTACGCATCAAGAAGAGAGTAGTAAGAAGGTTTTCCTGGCACCCAACATGGGGAATTTCGCTGTCAAAGTACTGAGTAGGTAGCAGGAATAGGTCAGCCAGACCCAGACAGAACCGCCTGGACTTCGGGGAGTTTGTAAAACCCCGTGAGGCCTACACCCATGCGCAGGTACTGTTGATGGCGAGGCCTGACTCCTAATGCTCACCGCTTTTAGGTGCCGAGCCTGCAATAGGGTGTCTGCTCAATCAGCAGATGCTTCACATGGTTCTACATTAAGTAGAACTACACATACCCTGCATTTAGTCTCCCAGACGTGAGAGTGTGGTTTTTTCTTCAGATGCCTTACTCCCATCGGAGTGGTATTTGTAAGAAGGCAAAGCAGGCAGTACTGCCTCTGGACATTTACAAGAGCATACCCCCTCCCTTATCATATCTCTCAACAAGCTTGCGCCCAAGGAACAAGCACAAGCACTGCGCTGCCTACTGATCCCAGTAACTCCAGAGATCCCCAGGCACCTATTTGAAGCGCCGACACGTCTGAACCAGGAGATTAGCCCTTAGAACATTGAATACTTCAGCCAGCCTGATCAGCGTTCAATAGCTATCACCACTTACGTAAGACCAGAACCAACTGTACTGCTTCCCCAAGCATGGTCAAACGTCAGGAAACATATCTCTAATTCACCTGTGGCACCCACACACCTACCCACAACAAACCAGGTCCATCTACCATCCGTGGTTACATGTCGCCCAGTTATCCCATCAAAGGACAAGTCTGAAACGTAAAATCACACTGCCCGAACACAATTTTGTGCCCTGCCGCAAAGCTATCAGGCCTGTTCTGTACACTGGATGAGCGCCAGTACCTCAAAGAGACTAAACAGTAAACCCCTCCAGAAGGAGTGTGCCTGACCTAGTGCCCCGCAATACCAAACTCCCCTTGACGTAGTGAACGTCCAGTCAGCCGTCAACATAACCATTTTGCTCTCCAGTAATGAAGACAGCACCACATGAGAAAATGAAGCTATTATGTCACATGTCTGGGACCAATCAACTGATTCCAACTGAACTTACCACAAAAACAGTACTACAGTTGACCATGTTTTATGTGTGTCTGGCTTTATTTAGAGCATGGCTGCCATATAAATAATTTAGATAAGTTTGTCATACCTATTAAACAAATTTGACCAATTTCAATCAAGTAATATTCCCATGCTGAGAGTATCCATTCAGAAACATCAAATATGCTTCTAGAGATAATCTTTTGAAGACTTTTTGCAAGATAGTGCCACAAGATAAAATGCAACATTTATGCCTGCAACATTTATGCCATATCTTGGTAACCAATTATTTAATTTCTATGCCATATCTTGGTAACCAATTATCTAGTTTCTAACAAATATTTCATACAAGTGGTACTACAATGGGCCATTATATAAATTTACGTAAGTTAAGTGAGTCACACTTTTTTTCAAAATGGTGAAATATAAAATATTTAGTTGTTATACATATTAAATAATTTGAAAAATTTAAACGTAACTATGTATGCTCACAGTATCTATAAGAATAATCAGGTATGCCTATACAGAGCTTGTTTTTAGGCCTATTTGTATGATAGCGCCAAATGAAAAACTAAATCTACAGTATTTTATGTTATATCTTGGGAACCAGTCAACGTGTTTCCACCAAATTCTACACACAATAGTGCTATTGTAGGTCATGTAAATTTACGTGATTTAAGAGACTCTCACGCACTTGTTTTCAAAATTATGTCCCTGTAAACATTTGATGTTGGTAAACCCAGTCTACCAAAATTCTAGACTGAATACTACTGAAGTTGATGCTCCAAATCTTACCTTTGCAATGTAGTTGGTTGCATGTGAGCTTACAGTAAAAGAGATTCAGTGTTTGAGTCGTAGGTAAGGTATGTGTGTATTTGCATTTGTTTCTGGTTGCATCGCTAATGATATTGCTGTACATAAGTCATTCAGATCCACTTACCAACTAACCTTTTAAGAACTTCATCACAATTATTTGCATTCTTGTAGAAAAAAGTAGGCTCATTATGTTATATCAATAACTTTTTTTTTGCTGTCATGGAGGATTGAAATATCAGAGCTTTGAAGGAGAGGTCTGCTGTACAATTTCTTTTATTATCTAGACCATAATATGATTTTTTTCTTTCCAAGACTATATCCAGCAACCTACACTCTAATTTGTGCTTCAGTAACTGTTATAAATTTATTTATTTCCTTTATTTATGGAAACTCAGCTGCTATAGAGTGGAAGTCCATTGAAACGATAGTTTATATTGGTACAAAAAATTGTCGCTATAATGGACTTCTGTTGTAACTCATTAAAAAAAATTTATACGCCATAAAATTCAATCTCTAGCCAAGAACAGATGTGACGCATGTAAGGTTTAGGGCGGAGAGGGTGGCAACGTTCAATGCATGCAGTTGTTTCCACGTGTAAGGTCGCTCAAGGTCATGGTGCTTCCTGTCGCCACTGCGGTGGCTGTGGGCTGGGCACGAGACAGATGGGTGACGTGTGCACACAAAGTTATTATTAACAACTGTCACTTCATACATTTTTTTGCTAAAATTGAGTTAAAATATTTTAATACTATACTAAAAGTTAACAAAAAGTCCACCTTGCTAGTAACTATAAATATGCAGATTGATTCATGGGATAAACATTAATTAGCAAAATGTGTTATTGTCCATAAAAAAAACCCTCACACAATCACTCTTTCTTGATATAAGAATCAATTTTTGTTTGTTTTGCTTCGGCAGCTTTCCCTTATGACAAATGACAAGACCTCTTGGAATGCTAGCCACTCTCCAAATTTATATGCAGTATTTACAGGTGTGCACAGCATTTTCATAATTTAGGGCTTTAAAATTTTTATACACACACGTCTTATGGTAGTACAAAAATATTTGGCAATCCTAAAATTTCCCGACAGGTTGCTATTTTACTGTACATGATGTTCTAATATTAGTATAAAAAACAATAACATGTTTCTTAAATATCACAAAACCAAAATGTCCACAAATGCATATTCCGTGCTATTAAATGGTAACTTTCATAAATAATGCCACCCAAACAATAGATACGTGTAGTACCACATACAATGTATACCATAATTTGGCATGTATAGGCTGCAGAAGCTTTTTTTTAAAGTCTGAGGTTTGTTTGCGTATGGTAACAACTGACAATTTGAAACTACGCGCTCCCGTGAAGCGATTGCAATCATCCTTTGTCAACAGCATAACTGTGGAAGTACATGACTGATGTGACACTACGTGTGACCTTGCCAGGCGGTTACAGCTGTGCTGGTATCTATTGCTTCAGGTTTTTCTCTCTCTCTCTCTCTCTCTCTCTCTCTCTCTCTCTCTCTCTCTCTCTCTCTCTCTCTCCCCTCCCTCCCTCCCGCCCTCCTCTCCCTCCCGCCCTCTCTCTCTCTCTTTCTCTCTCTCTCTCTCTCCTGTGTAGTGTGCGTTTCCCGCTTCCCAGATAAACAAACTAAAGGCTGTGTCCCAATTAGTTTCTAGTTTCATCTTTCTTAATTTGTGTCTAGCATTTTGTAAGTTTTAGTTGAAACAATAAGACTTTTAACTCCCTAGCATGCAATGCCGTGTTATTTTGTTAATAGCTGTTTCATCATGTGCGCACCACAAGGAATAATAGATTTCCTGTCACCACAAAAATGCTTCCGTTTGAAGTCAAAAATTTGCAACTAACAAAAACATCCCCGTAACAAAAGTTAAGGCAGACGTTTGCCGGGGACTCAATTACGCTGATGCATGCCGCTTATACTACTAATCAACTACAAATATGACTCATGACTCTTTACGTGAAGTATACACTTTCTAAGAGTTGTCTACTTCAATCACCCACGAGAGAGTTGTGCACACAATACTTTGCACATAAACTCTTGGCTGCTTAAATCTCCCGGGTGGCCGAGCACGTGGCCACAGGTTATGCAACCAGCAGGTACGGCGCTCCTTCTCCCCCCGCGCTGAGCACCTACAAGCTTCAGCCACTTCGGGCGTGGCCGAGCGCAACCTAAGTTACTCGAACCAAGGAATGCTGACAAGAGGGTTCCCACCTCCCATGTCAACCACCTCCACGGCAGAAGGACGTCATGTGCTTTCCGCGCACCCTGCTGTGGCAGCCTAGACTTTGCACTATATAAGCCTGTGCGCAGCGGGGCTCGACAGTCATTCTTGTATCCTCTTTCGCGACATCCCGAGCACTGCTCAGTGCTGGGACCTCCAGAGATCTACCAAGTCTTAAGTACGCCCCCAGTGGCTACTTCCAACAATGACGATCAGTCATCCAATGAACAGCAAACACGCTAACACTCGTTAACTTCATTTCGTCTTTTCTAGACACCCGCTTTCTTTAGTACAGTTTAGTACTACAGTATTTTTCACATCTAGAACAATCTTTCCCTTTTTAACCTAGGACCAGGTCGCCTACACATGGCTAACATAGGTAACCTTCAGCGTCCCACTGTTCGATAGGAGGTAGCATGAGTCACGTGTTTATTGATTTTTTAATAAACATAATTTTTTTCTGTATCCTTACGCTTTTTCATTTACAGAGTATCTTTCAATTTCGCCCATTAGGAACAATTCACGCTGTGCACTGTCAACAGGAACAGAGTATTGTTCTAAAACACACCCATTAGACGGCTGCCTGTTTCTTCCCAACCACCCGAGCACTGGTAGTGCTGGAGGTGAGGCATTGGTTGTCCAAATTGCTCAATGTCTCTGATCAGCCCGCCAAGTGTGGGGGATCTGTGGAGACTTATACCGAGCTCGTGCCAGCAAGCAGTTACTGGACTGACACTGTTAAATTGTTTCTCGTCAATGTGTATTAAGTGTGTTGTTTAAGTAGCAACACTCTATGCCTTACAAGGTAAGGCACGACCGAAGGCGTAGAGAGCAAAACCTAGCTTTTCTTGCTGCCAAACAGTGCTCTGCACTCACCCCTCGTATGCAGGAAAGGCAGGTGGAATAGGACCGCTCTACAGCACTAAGGCCCCAAGCAGTCGCGATGGCTCCCATGGTATTTGTATATTTTCCACCACATATTCGCACCAGCCAAGAGTACCACCCAGTTCTAAAAGGACTGGTTTACAGGGCTGAGGCTAGGTATGGCCTAACCAATCCCAGGTTCTGGAGCCGGGAATCTGCTGCCTGGAATAGTCAATACGGCGTGAGGCAACCCAGCATCCATTGAGTTGAGACCAAGGACTGAAACCTCAGCTTCATCAGCATTACGGAGATCATCTGAGTAAGTCAGTAGCTAACACCTCTCGCCAGCCACCGATAAACCTGTATATAACCGTACACTTGGTCTAGCGCATCAAATCTCGATGACCGTGCCACACATTCAATAGCTGGGCACGCGTCAGCGCAATATGCCGACGATCACATTACCCAATTCTTAGCAGCTGTTTAGTGCAATAATAGCACGTATAAATAATTTACTTGAACTCTCAGGTCTATTCCCTGACAATGCGGGACATTAGATGTCATTTTATCATGGCCAGAAACATTTTTAAACTGACCCATTTTATTTAACTCAAAAAGTTAGGTGTACATGCAGCACCACATATTTTCACATGAAATAATACTGCAATTTCCAATGATTGATTCAAAGAAGTTTAAGTAAAAACACTAATCCGTAGGCAAATTACATTCAATTTTACTTTAGGGACAGATATTCTCGTTGCATTTCACTATTATCTTTGGCCGATATTGAAACCTTCAGCTTTGCGTTTGCACAAATACACAGTGGCGAGCGCATAACAGTAAGCACACAACATAGCACAATCAAGTGCCGGTGCTGGACAGGACAGTCAGGGTTGCCAAACAGTTTTTGTTGAATTCACCTAAATGGCCAATCTATTGTCGCCCAAATGTTGCACAATTTGTATACACTTAATAATAAGTGCATTATTTTAATAGATTGTAAACTTTTCATGTAATAATTTAAATGCATTAAACACAAATAGCTTGAAATTGAAAAAAAAAAATTTGGCCTACACAAAATTAAAAGACAGAAAAAAACATTAAAGGCATAAACAATTGCGTGTTATTCTATTCGCCTATTCATTGTCCACAGCAAATAACAAGGTTCTGAACAAGAGTCCCTCTTCAATTGTATCCACAGTGATTACCTTTTTTTTCATTCCAAGTAACCCAAATATCGCAAATTCATTACAAAAATCGCTCAAATTGCTATAGTCACAATTTTGTAATTTTTGATTGCAAATTTTGCCTGAAGTAGCCCAAACTGTGACAAATCACCCAATCTGGCAATCCTATCGGCACTATGTGGCCAACGCATGCCAGCTGTGAGGCATTGCTACATCTGCGCACGGCCAGCTGGCGGCAGCGATGTTGCCATGTTTTCGGACTAGGCGTAACCACGAAGTTTACGCATGGAAACCAAAACCTTTTTTTAATTTTTCTTTGTTTACGTAATCATTTCTTCTTGCATTGTTTTTGAAGGAAACTGCTGAGTGCGGCTATTTAAGCTATCGTTATAACAAAAATAAGCCCAAATGCATTCAATATTACTGACTTCTTTTCCCACAGAGTATATGGGCAATTGATGGTGCCAATAAAAGTTATCGTTATAGCGGACTTTTTGTTATAAAGCATACTCGTTACATTGGACTTTCACTGTATTATAATAATCATGTAAATTGTAGTTTAATCACCTTAAAGGAATAAGTCAAAACTCAAAATTACAACCTTTCATGATCGCCAAGAAAATGGTCAGTACTTTGAAGGAGTCGTTTGAATTTGGGCTGATTCTGACCCACCTCCATCCCCTGTATGCAAAATTACAATAAAATTTTACTTAGGCCAAACACAACAAAGATGGCTTTAAGAATCTCACAATAGGTCATGCGCACAATGAATATGATAATATGAGAATCCATAATCCCAGTGGGCCTTGGCCGATTCATGGGGTAGTACATAGACTACCAAAGGAATCATACCAATGCATCACGGAGTCACAGTAATTTTTCAGTATGTTGAATATTGAGAGGTTGGTTGTATGGTTCTCAAAACATGGCATTCCAGTAGAAAATCTGGTAACCACACAAATTCACCTTTGAGGAACTTCAATACATACAGAAGACTAGTTTATGCACACTCCTGGCAGAATATCCTAAATATGGATAATGGACTAGAACCTCCCTCACAGTCTGTCAAGTTATTGAACACTGTGAAGTTAAATGTAAGCATCTAACAACAGGGTATCTCTGCTACAAAATTTCATCATGCAAGAATCCACCAACCAGATGGGCCTCAGCTAATTCAGACAACAAAGCAGGCTGCTTCAAAAGAGAGCAGATTAGCAGATTGTGGAGTTGGTATCACAGTACTCAAACACTATTGAATGCTACAGGAATGAATAATGCATCTTGAAATTCACTCCACCTAAGCAAACCTTGCTAACTAAAAGGATCTTGGTCACCAGGATGCAAAAGATGATAGGGTAGCAAGGAGTTCGTCAACTTAGAATAAAACCACGGCTGCCACCAGCCCTGAAGCTGAAATCCTGGCTCTTGTATATAAAAATCCTGTATAATCCTTGGAGTTAAAAAAATCGGCAAATTAAAGAAAAAAGTGTATATGAAGGACGTTTACCTACATATTTAATGTAATTGTTTTTGTTTTGAATGTACAAACCATGGTAATTCTTTTCTCCATTCACACTTATACTTATGTTTATTAATTTCACACTAATACTGCAAAATCAGAGAATAAAAGCAGCACTCAAAATATACTTAAGTAATTAATTTTTAAATTTAGGTCATGGCAACTTAAGCAATTTAAGTTTTAAACTCATAAAATAAAAAAATATTAAATCTACAAGGTCGCGTATCACATTTCTCAGCATAATTCAACTTTGTTCATATTCAGAAAATTAAAAATTATTAATATGTATAGTATCTAAATTCAGCACTCCCTTATTTTACTGAGAGTAAAAAGGAAGCACTGCTAGTTCCCAGGTTATGTATGTCGGAATAATTGCTTTCAAAAGATCTTAAATACTGATATGACAAGGTGTAGCTGAAGTGCGATGCCTGCAAAGCTGGTAATTCAGCGAACCAATACAAGCTGTAGATAATTATCTCTTAGAGTGCCTGTCACAGCAGGTTTCTCTCCCTCTCTCTCTTCCACAGTTTTCCCTCTTCCTGTAGATGATTATCTCACAGCAGGGTAGCATCTTCTTACCTCCCTTTTAGACCTGGGCGTTTATTCTAAGTTTGTCTAAGTTTGTCGAAGCGGAGCTCCTGATCTTGAAATAACGATTTACGTCATATTCCTGGGTTTTGGTATTCTAGATTAAAGATGACTTCTCGATTATTGTGAGAAAATGATCAAGAGCACTCGACAGCTATATGTTGTCGAAAGCCGTGTCCTGATCGGGAAGTGGAAATTCAACATTGCAGGTGAGACGTGTGGTGGCTGTATTTATTGCATATCTTATGATTTTGTACTTCTTAAACATAATACATAACAAACATACAAAAGATTACAATATACGTGGAACATTATTATATGCATCTAATTGTATCCGCACATGTTCGGGAGTCTGAAGTTATATTTATGTATAGTGAGCTAATTATGTAGTATAGCAATGACAGAGAGGTTATGTGTATATACGAGCATCGTGGTTGGTGTTGTCGTAATAATGAATCAGTAGTTAATTATTTGTGTATTTGCTTTCTTCAAGCATAGTTGGTCATAGTGCGTTTTCTTGAGTGAAATGTGCAATAGTAATCGGCACATGTATACAGATATGTAAAACTGCTAGTTTTTTCCTTAAACACCATCTGCAATGAATTGATAAATATAAATTACGTAGATAAGTTTGTTAGTTTCAGGAAATGTGCACAGTGTTGATTTTACTGAATAATTCTGCAAATAATTTATTTAATGCTAGCGATGAACAAATGTGATTTTAGTGAATTACACATGCAAGGATTAACGTAGAAAAACACGTGTTCAAGAAGTTGCAGTGTTAACAAACATTAAGTTTGCGTATTCTGTAAATAATGTATTTGTAAAACATTACTTTAATTATTGCAATGCATGTGGCCTGAAAAAGCCGCACTTTCCACACTTTTGTAGTGCGTGAATAATATTTATTTGTCTATATTGTAAATGCAACGAGTGTAACATTTACTTTGGATATTGTGTATGTATACTGCTGCATCTGTAGGAATACGAACAGCGACATAATATGTATCGCGTTTCATTTTTCATTAAAGTTACAATAATGTAAATGTTATTTCCATACGAGCAAAATTTACCACTGCTCCATTGAAACAAAATGTGTGACTCAAAATACCACACACTCGTAAGAGCATCAAAATAATGTTATCTCACGAAAGACATGATAAACTAAAGCCCCCCCCCCCCTTTTTCTCCTTTTCCCTGCGAAACTCATCATACCAACGTGCATTAATAATAAAACTACTGTAATTAAATGGGCAGCTTCAATCATTTTATGAATATCTATATAGGCTACCTATAGTCTTTGTGTACGAAGCACATCACTTCACTAGTAATGGGAATTCCTGCATTCCTACAACAAATCAATTACATATTGTATAATGTACAATTTGTTCTTTAGGCCTAACGTAATTTTCTAGGCAAACTTTACAGTTGTATTTATTAAAATGACATTTTACGTGTCGCCTTCTATACATTTTGTTATATACATCACAGTGAACATTATTTAAAAGGACTGTTAGAGGGAAGAGGGAATACTACGTAACGAATTATCTCATCTTTTAACAGTCGTTTTTATACTTGAAATAGTATGTTCCTTTAAAATGAGTAATATTTTCAACAGCCAACCTGCGTGTATAACAAATAACCATTGACCATGTCACCATTTTCCTCAGCCAAGCGTCTACGATGAGATCGTAGTTATATCAAGAAATTTCACTCTAAATATCCTGCGTTATGCTTTAATAAATGGAATAGTATTTGTTTTAAATAAGACAGTGTATAAATAGTAGATATATGTATGTGCACTTTTATGCATTAACTAACCACATAAAACAAACAGTTTATAAGAATAGTTTTACTTTAATTATACATTATTGCAGGTACAACATGTGTTTGGCTTCGTCACATTGCCTGCCTGAACACCAGCAGGGAGGGGAAGCGAGTTGTGGTGGAGTGGTCGGTAAAACCCGAGGATTACAGAGGTAGGGAGGTCTCGAACCGATAGTGCGCTTAGAATAGCTATTTGGGAACATTTTGCTCCCGATCGTTTCAAATGGCTTGTCTCGATCTGCAGGAAGCTGAATGTCGAGATCGACATTGAGATCTAATGATAGATTTACCCAGAAACTTAGAATAAACGCCCTGGAGTGACAATTTGGCTGTTTAGTACTTGGAATAAGAACCGCAACTACTGACGCAAAACGGCAGCAGTTGGACCTGTGTTACTCCAACATTGCCACCCTATCACCCTATGATTTAAAAATCACTCATAAATGAAAATACTGGGTCTCAATATTAGCTAAAATGAAAATTGGTTCTTTCACAAAGATTTTTGTAGAGTCAAAAATCAGTTAAAACGGATAAAATCCCTGTTAAAACAGCAGGCCTGAATGAGACCCAAGTTATCAGGGGTTCCTATCCAGTAGCATGTGTGCACAGTGCAACTACTATACCTCCATCTTACTAACTATGGCTGCAGATGCTACCCTCATAGACCATGCCATACCAACACCACCACTACAATGTTATGGATCTATGTACAATAATTTAGACACTTCTGCATGTGGAAACAAATTTACACCAATAAGTTATTCTACTTTCTGCACCAAAACAAATAAACACAAACATGTACTTGTCTGGTCTTACTTTTGCAACAGAACTGCACTATGAAGACTACATTATAGTAAAGTACTTTTTTACGTACAGTATGAAGCTAACGTTGTATGCATTACAGATGCTGGCCCACCTGGGATGATGTCAGGGAAGCGATCCTTATGTGATGGTCGATGCTGCACCATTTGCATCATGGCTTGAATGCTGTTGGTCCTCGACTTGACTGTCAAATCCCATGGGTGCACTTTCTCAAGGTCGCGGAACTGCTTGGCCAGGCTGCCAGACTCCTTGAGGTGTGTCACGTGTTGCAGGAAATGTTTGTTCCAGGGATAACATGTCCGCTCGTTCACCAGACTCTCCACAAGCACTATGTGGACCAGAATGTACTGCTCCTGAAACACATGGATAACGAAACTGTTGATACATCATTCACTTTCATGTAATACCTCATCAGTTACTATATATGTGGCACAATTTGTAAAAAAAATCACCGTTTGAAACATTTTTAGCTATCAGCTTTGGGTAAGTAAAAAATGATTGAGACTGGCATCTCAAAATATTCCGCTTTGCTTAACAATATCGCACACTTTAACTGTGTTATAATATAATTGTTGCACTATGGAGTTCAATGTTTGTCTTCCACGTCTGATCAAAATAGTCAAGAGCAAGATGACGTGCTTTCAATGTCCATCTTCCATGTCTGATAAAAAATACAATTAAAATCAAGATGACACGTAAAGTTCACAAAAGTACAAGTTGACTTACTAGAAATTTTTACAGCATTAATGTGTAATATATTGCTGCTGGAAAATAAAACATATGCTCACCTTACTGTCAACCATGTTGGCACGCTGTTGTCTCATCATCTGCAAGTAGTGCAGTACGTCAACTGCTCCCTCAGCTTCTGCCATGCGCAGACAAATGTCTGCCAGGATGGTGGCCCCCGTCCGCCCAAATCCTGCACTATAACACCCGACAATCACCTCTATAAACCTACAGTGTTTTGTACCAGCCCTTTACAAATACCTCTCTATGACTCATGACTCTAGCCTGCATACATATTACTCATTTATATAAAGAATGAGCACACCACAATGGCCTTTTATCTTGTTACAGAGCATTTGTGGTCAAACAGCAGTGCTAAGACTCATATTGAGAAGAAAGTTGATTCCATTCTGATCAGCTGCATTCGAGGTGTTCCATCCCAAATGGTTTTCCATCCATATTCTGGGCAAATGCTAGTGCATTTCTTTGATACAAAGCTACCCAATCTCTCACTTATGAGGATTTGATGCTCATTATCCTTGGGATATAAAAGGAAATAAAATATCATTATAATGGTACTATTTTATCATACTAATAAATTAACATGTTCCAGGTGTCACACAGAGATCCATATGCTGGAAAATGTTGAGATTGGGTATCCAGAATGCAGATACCTTTAAACCACCTACGTTGTCATGCTGATGATCAGAGACCATGCCCACTGCACTCACAAACATCTCCCAGAGTGGAGTGGAAAGATTCGGGCAGCTTTGATAATTCAGATCTTGAGAGCCAATGAAGGCAACGTGATGAGTATGGAGCAGCACCAGAAAGCAACGACAGGGGAAACAGGAAATCCACAATAACAGCGGCATGTCCAGCACAATTACAACGTGTGACAGCTCCCAGAAGCATATTTATCATCCAGCATAATCTAGCTTATAAGTTGTTGTGCTCCATGACCAGGTGTTGTACAAGGAAACCATATTATCACTTTAACCCCCCCCCCCCCCCCCTCGCAGCCCACCACTTACACATGACAACTTTAAGGCTCAGTGCTTCCTGAGATACCCATCCAGCCCTCTGTCCATGATAGGTGCAATTAGGAAGGGAAGGAATACCAAAGACACAGTACCTAGGGTAAGCAAGAAGACCAGCAATGATATTCTTAGTTCCTTTTCTTTACACTGATGCATGATGCTTTTATGCTTCTTTGATGCACACATGACTTTGCTCCTTCTTTGGACGCAATGCTAGTTAGTGTAGGAGGTAGTATCACTCAATATAATACGTGATTTCTCACTATTTTCTGTGTGCTAATTTCTTGAGTGCCACACTTTTGTTTTCTTATGTAGTTTCATCCAATTAAAGTGAAGTTACAGACCACCAAGCATTAAGCCAAATACTCACACATTAGATGGCACCCGAGCTCTGCCACCTGGTAGAATTTGGTAGATTCTCTTTCACTAGCAACTCCTCCACCAGGTGAATCGAGCAACCGAGATATTCCATTCTCCGCCACCACTCTTTATGGGGCCAGAAGGGAGCTGGAACTAGCTTTGATTGATTGAACCCTTGTGGATACCACACCTGAGTTTTCCTGTTAGGCAGCTGGAACCAACCTAACGCTCTGTCCACCGCTCTTCATAGGGCCAGGCAAAAGGAGCAATAAGTCACCTCCTGCCTTTACAGCAGCGATTACTCAGAAGTACATATTATGGATCTATGACACCGGCTCTACTTTCGCTAGGCAATAGTTTGCAGCCTTAATTTCCTATGCTGTACACCCAGAAGGGAGGTAGACAGAGGAAGCTAAGAAGGGTAGTTTATGCCCCAGAAACTAGCTTGCCTTGCAACCCTAAATCCTCAGTTGCACTTTGCACTTCCCCCAAGCAGGACAGAGTTCTCACCACCTGCACTACTGAGAGGCTTCACCCCTGAGCCCTCTCTCAACCCTATATCCACCATTGGTCAAGACTCCTGGGAAGGGTCACCTTTGGTAGAACCCACACTATGGGGAGAAGAACTGCCCCGGTGCCTAGCCTATCGTTGGTTCGGGGCCAACCAGCATTCAGCTCCGCAGTAACCCACCACAGACAACTGTACTCACAGCAACACTTCACATCCTAAAGAAAACACCATCGACCAGCAGCTGGCGCATCAACTGGAGTAACCACCTCGGCGGATCTACAAGACCCCAGGTAACCCAGTGATAAAAAACAAGCCTGTTCAAAGGGTCGTGACAGTGGCTGTTGAGTTTGTGCTGACAATACAGGTCATCAGACCAGTCTTGTACACTGGCTGGACACCTCAGAAGCATTAAGGTCCCACTTTTTGCCTTATGTTTCTTGTGGTGCTGGCATCACTGCCTAAAACCGTAAAATTGACCACAGTCAAAGCTTCATGTATTTATTAGTGTATAGGGCGCCCTTTTTGCCTCATCTCTCCCTCTTACATCATTCCTCACCCTTCTCTCTCTCCCTCTCAGTGACCTTCAGTTATGTGTAGGTCGAAACCTCGCCCCCCCCCCCCCCCCAGCCGAATGGCATCCTGTCACGCCACAAAACCAGAGCTGCGACCTTTATGCCCCCCCCACCTCCTTGTAATAACACCCAGACCATTCTTTGTTCCCATGGCAGTGGCTAGGAGTCATGTTCCCGGAAGGGGGGAGGCTTTTTTTTGTGATAAGGGTAGTGTGACATTCTAGCATGGCAAAAAAAGAGAGTCGGGCACTGCTAAAAGGAGAAAAAAGTAATATGAAGCTGGAAACAAGTAGTAGGAGCAAGACGACCCCTGAAATATTTTAATTTTAGCTTTTTGCACACAACTTATTTAATTAAAGTATTTTCCAAACATATCACAATCACCATACATTAATGTAAAAAAGAATAATTTGCTTCATGCTTACTAATATGGCACCACAAATTTTTGGTGCAATTTTATTAAATTTTTTTTCCTCCTGGAACTTGCAAAACTCATGGTGCGCACTATTCACAAGTGCGCACTATACACGAGTAAATATGGTACTTAAAACTTATATTACTAAGTTTTGCATGGCGCTTTACCTCCAAGTCAATTGTTAACGTTTGATGCAAATAGCCCCAGCAAATAGAACCCCTTCCCCAGACAGGCATGCATCATCGTTTATCTGGAACCAATGTACTTTGTGGAAACAACAGGCAGGATGGAAGTTGTGACACAAATTGTAGTCATCATCTACTTATCAAAATATCAGTGCTCACATAACTGACCGCCTGATAAATGAGAAAACAAGTGAGAATAGCTCCCCTCCCCACACATTTCTGGCTGCCTTCAGTATCTTTGACGCACAGTTAACTTTTTCCATAGTCTATTGTCTTGGACATTAATGTAGTTAATATTTGTAGTACCTGTAACTTTACGCAGCACCAGAATTGTTATAGGCTATTCATGGTAAAGTGAGCACTTGTGAAAGCCATCTCATCTCGGAATAATAATCAATAAATATGTTTTATTTTAGCTTTAGGTGTTAACCTTTATGTGCGGTGGAATATACACACTGTGTTTATTACTTACGTGGCAATATTTATTTTGAAAGGTTGTTAATGGATAAAAAATGGTTTAAAGAAAAAAGTAACCAGGTTTCAAAAGTGCTCACTTTATCATGTACAGCCTGTAGGCATGTGTATGGTTATTTATATATATTGTGTATTGTTCATAAAACAATGTGTTTGAACAAAAGCTGTTCTGCAGTTGTCAATTAATGAGTTACACTACCTGGCATTCCATGCTATATGAGCGTAGATACATTAGCTCACATCATGATAGACAAAGCCAAATTTCTAAAACAAGATTTGTTTTCATTGCTCAACTTCAATGCCCAGTGCCTCGCTGCACCATGCAAGAGATAAAGCAGATTCCCTCCTAATTGAGAACATTTGAAATAAAACTTTTGAAACACAAAAGTTTCTATATTATAAGCATTAGAGTAGGAACTGGTTTAGTAACAAATTTATTACAATTCCAGAGTGTTACTTGAACTTCACTTCAACTTGAGTACAACAACTAGTATCTGGACTGGAAAGGTGAACTTAAACTTGTACTTGGTCACGCTAAAAGTAAACTGCTGCACATTGATAAATGACAAAGCTGAGAGCCTGAAAACATAACTAGAGACAGTTAGCAGTAGCTATGATATGCTCCTTGCTCCAGGGCTTGGTTGTACTGCAGAGTTGAGCGCTGTTGCTTATTTCACCTCTGTACCAGTCTATTCCAAAAGCCAAGGAAATCCCTTGCCATCTGAGAAGCAGGCAATCTGCATGACACCGTGCTCAAGTTCAAGTGAGTGGACCCACCCTCTCACTAGGGTTTCCCTGACCGGCAGGTACCAATGTGCATCCTGGCTGCGCAGCAGGGGAGGTTTCCACCTCCACAAGGCCAGCTCCCGCCGCTCCTAGCTCGCCATGGCTCTCAAGTGGTATATATTTCTTGCCCACCCTTCTGAGAGCACAGAAGTGTGCTGGAAGTCAGACTCCAGCTGTAGCTCTTGCTAGCTAGCCTAACTACTTGCAAAAGCTTGCCTTCAGTAGTTCTTACATTGCTCTACTTGTTTTGCTCTTCTAGCATATTCAATTGTATTTTTTCAACATATGATAGAAGCTCTTAGTGCTGAGCCTTCTAAAACAACTCCATATAGTGTTGTGTTTCATGTTTCTTGACAGCCAGGCTACTCAAACACACTCAGAAGATGTTTTTCAAATGCTAAGAGCCAAGGCTGTTTACATCATGTTATTTTTTGTGTTTTAATAATGAAGGTTTTTTATGTATAATGTTCCAGGGTCAGTATATGTTTGTTTTTAAATTCAAAGTTATTTATTGTGTTTGCTAATTTTATACTTTATAATTTTCAGCAATGTTGTGTTTGTTCCATTCGTTCTACGATGATGGTGCATACCGTTGCCTCCTGCTGCCAGGTTCATGCCACCATTCTTTAAGGAGCCCACACACGTACGAGCCTGGCTTGCCTTGGAATCCAAAGAGGGAAACATGCCCATGTGTGGGGTGTCACGAGCTGGGCTCTGTGTCAGACGAGCCAAGCCTGGCATGGCTCGACAGGGCTTTCCAATGGGCTCGCCACTGGCTCACTATTGGCTTGTATGTGTGGCGAGTTGGGAGCCAGGCTCGTGTATCAACACGTTCAGACAGTACTGACGTCGCCCTCACTGCTCTGCTCACACACCGGGCACGTGCATCCGTGCGCCTCGTACATAGGTCACCACTGCCGTTCGTGCAGAGCATCACAGAGCCGGGTCACGACCCACCTGACCTCAGTTTCTAAGAGTGTTCTCCTGATTATGTGTGTGCGGTGCAAATATGTTCAGTGCCCTGTAAAGTAGAGGGAAATGTTATCTTCATTATATTCCTTTTAAGTGAGGTGTAGCAAACCTATAAGTAAAAAGCCACGTGGGTTTGAAACCCCTACAAAATACAAGACTGTGAAATTCATAATTCTTTTTATAATTCTATAGCGTTGATAATGTGTTTTGTTTATTAAAATTGGCAATGTTAATTTCTTGGAATAAAATTAAGTGTAATATATAAACATCCTGGCAGTTCTGGCTTCTGTCATGCTAGTTGCCCAAAGTTAAATTCTTTTGCTTTGTGTATTTTGTTTACATAATTTGATTTACATGTCTCAAAGTGCTAACGTAACTTCCAAATATTATGTTTGTTCATTAAATGCTTTCACGTGCCTTGCCGACGCATTCTGGCTTGCCATTCTTAACCCATCATTGGTCACACATGAGCACTTTGCTCACATTTCTTCTTTCATTTAAAAAATGTATCTGAGTAAATACAAGTAAAGATATTAGTTCCTGTGTTTTTAATTCTGTATATTTTGTGCCTTGAAATCATTTCTATTTTACAATTACACATACCACCAAATGCAAGCTGACGTAAAACTCTCAAACCCTCTGAAAACAAAAATAATATGAGACAGAATGCAAGTCAAATTTTGAATGTCGAGAGCGGACTCTATTGGTTGAGAGAGCGGGGAGACGTTATCGATCGGGAAGTGTGTTCATAGTGACTGGTGGAGGAGGGGCGGTGGTGGAAGGATTACCACTCAACGTCGCTACATGTTGCAGACAACTTGTGGGTGTGGCATATGTCTGTCATTTAAAGTAATTAACTACATTTTACTGCAAAGAAAACATGTAATTTCGAGACAAAAATTAATAAATAAGGCAATTATAATTAAATTTTTCATTGTCTAATAATTTATAATTCAAAACCATGTCCTCTGATTTTCCCTGTTGTAAGTTAAGCTGCACTCGGCTCAGTGCTTACCTACCCATTATCAGATGGCAAAAGGTGACAATAGTTCCTTACATTTTATCAGTTCAGTCAAGAGATGCGTATCTATTGAAATAAATTAACATAAATGTTCTAATTTCCCTGCAGAAGTTACTGAAAATGAATTTCACACTTATAATTCAAGTCGCTCGATGTTCAAACAATTTTTGATGACAATGGGAGTTCAAGTATATGTTTCTGGGCATATAATGTTATTCGCGAAGATGCTGTACTTTGAGTTAAATAAATATTACATTTTAAAATCTTGTTAATTTTGTGCCAGATACAATAAAAGACAAACCTTACAGAAAAAAACCACCTTTAATCACAAAAAAAAAAAAAAAAACACTTTTTCAAGCAATAATTCCTTGTTAAAATATTTTACATAACATTTTCAGGTGAAAACATTTGCTTTGAAATAAAAGTGATGATAGGTGCCACTATTTTGAGTGACACATAATCTTGATAATATTATGTTCGCCAGGCGCAGTTTAGGTACCTATTTGCTCTGCTGCTGGCGGGTAGCATGTGGAAGGCAAGCGAAGCAAGTAGCGTGACTGAGAGAGAGAGAGAGGATGTGCTTTATCTTTTGCTCGAAAACTTACCTCTTGGCAGGATGGCTTGTGAGGGGAGGAAGGAAGTTGTACGGCTGAGAGAGAAACAAGGAAACCACTTCCCCTCTCAAAGGGGTGTAGGGGAAGTAGCAAGCCAGTCGCGCACCATGTCGCACGGCAGCAGTGTCGTAATAGGGTACATAGAAAAAAAACTTGACAGACGCTTAGGGAAGACAAGACATTATATGGCGTGCCGCAGAGCAGTTATAAACAGCGGCACGCATGACGTATTTTACATCCAGTTACTAGACGTTTGTATAAACAATGCGCTTAAAAACGATAGTTGCTGTAAATATACTTTGAATGATGCTCCATGCGATAAACGATACAAGCGGTTTATGTTAACATTTTTTACATAGGGATTTTGCCGGGACCTCAAAAAAATTGTTCGTGGATGTGGCTTATCAATACATGCGATAATGATACATTGAGAGTCAAATGTATTTCGCTTAATGGTTCATCTCTGGTGCAAGAATCTTTCAAACAAATGCATCAGCGAAACTGACACACATTGCAGCAGGTGCTAGAGTTACATATAAGCAGCAGCCATTTTGAGTAAAGTGCTGTGTGCATACACAATATGTTTGGCACATGAAAAAAATACCAGTTTGTTCACTTTTTTAAGTTTATCAATGTATCATATTTTGAAGTGAAATACGATCAAACAATTTGTAGAAGTCACTTGAGTGATTTATGTATTTATAATGAATATGGATATTTGTTGCAGAGATATTTTGGTGAATGGAGGTAAACATGCAGTGGTCGTACTGCTCTTTAACAGCTTTGGGCGAGACTTGTTTACATTTCTTTGTACTGTATAGTTTTGTTATTCGTAATAATCATTTAGAGATATTTTACAAACTGTTTAAATACTAGTTATGGTGCCCTAAATATATGACATAGTTGAAATATAAAAGATCATAGGAAATTATTTTGTACACCTCAGTGGTATATATTAGAATTATTTCACAGAGATTTTCGTAGAAATAAAATTCAGTTAAAACGGATAAAATCCATTAAAATGGCAGGTCTGTACTAGCATTAACCTGGTCTGCAGTATGCCGGGAAGGAGGAGGGCAGAGAAAGAGACAGAAAGAGAGCACCTGCAGTGGACGAGGAATGGAGCAACATCCTGTGGAAGCTCCTGCAGCTTTGCCAGGAACGTGACCATGGACTGGGGGTAGATGGGCACCGCACAGCTTGGCCAGGATGTGAACTGCATGTGGCGCACCTGCCAACATGTCACACAAATTCCTCTCACTAACTACTCTCTCACCACAGACACACACACACACACACACACACACACACACACACATGCACACCTAGTCCTCAAACAAAAGTACTACAATAAAAAAATATTTTTTTGCAGTTCTTTTATAATTTCATTTGCATTGTTGGTAACATATTACATCATACAATGTTTATAAATGATCATAATTTTCTTGCATTGTGTTATTGCATTCTTGCATTTGTTTTGTAGTTTATAAACCCGGCCTAAATACAACAATGAAAATGTCTTCTCTTTATTTGCGACAGCCATTTCTCAAAACTTTTCCAAATATTAGTGCTTCGTGTACAACATAAGAAAATTGCTGGTATTTTGTAATGCCTGTGCATGTAGATGTTGGATTAACGTAATTCCCATGAACACTTAAGGCAATAGAAAATGTGGGCTGCAATGGCACACTACCGTCACAAGCTGCTACCTTCTTTGTATTGCACAAGATTGTGTCCTCCCTGTTACACAGAGGGAAGGGCTGCGCATCTGTCCAGTTTGGACCATGGCGGCAAGTAAGCAGGTTGTAACAAAATGCAGATTTGCTGCAGCGGGCAGTGTGAAATGTCAAAAACTGGGAAGTTGATCAAAAGAGTGTGAGAGTACACATTTCTGTACAATATGCATCATCAAAAATACAAGAACCTTGTTAAAGAAATGCTAGCTGATACGTAGAGAGATACATTTTTAATATGTCAGGGGCTGTGGTGACGCAGTGGCTAAGAGTGCTGGCTTCCCGTCAAGGTGAACCGGGCTCTATGAACTGCGGGGTCACTCCCAGTTTTCATACGATGCAGCTGGTTGGCAAGTTTTCTCAAGGATCTCCAGTTTCCCCCACCCTTGCAATCCAATGCTACTTAACATCCACCTCGCTTCAGCCTTGTCTGCTCTCAGGATCTTGCTGTGTTAATAGCCATCCAAACCTCCTCACTTTATTACACTCGTAAAAATTAATAATAAATGATTATGTTTAATTTTTTTTTTGAAATACTGCAATAGCAGTATAAAAAAAAAAAAAAAAAAATTTTTTTTGGAAAATAAAGTTTTTTAAATGCAATAATAAAGTACTTAAATAACTTACTTTAGAAAATTGGTGACTATTTCTTTGTACTTATTGGTCTCCAGTTTGTTGTGGATTTCATAATCTTCTATCTTAAGAAGAACAAGAGTGGAGCACTGCACCTGACTATGATTTAAGTTGCACTTAAAAGAAGAAAATATATGTTTTGCAACACTGAAAAATATATTGTAACATTATACTTATTTAAAGGTTATAAAAAACCAAATAATAAAAGTATATTTTTCTTTAAACAATTTGAAACCTTTATTCCATTTTGGCTGTTTCAGGAAGCACAATTTGCAAACGCCCTTCATCAAGTAAGACCATAATAATAATTACTCAAACTAGAGCTGTGCCTATTCACAAAATTATGCCGATGTGTTGAATCACCGATGTGATGTGTGGAAAATTTTTTTTTGCTTATATTTAAGTTGAATTTAGGTTACTATTATACTCAAACAATGCATTGGTGAAGTGAAGCACAATTAAAAGCAATTTGTAACTTTTTTTCAATTTACAGTGTCCAAAAATTAAATTGAGTAATACAACAAACCTAGCGAGTTCAAAAGAAGAAAAAAAAAATACTGATCTATACTCATAAAAATGCTTATTTATTTATGAACACAGAAAAAAGTAAGTATGAGTATGGTTATTCAGATGTTTTGTTGCTGTTGACAGTAAAGTGATATGCTCGAAAAAAAAAAAAAAAGGTGGATTGTTTTTATATATGCGTTGGTTCTACAATAAACAGCAATAATGTTATCGGCAAAATATGTACTCTTAAAACTAATTCTTTCAAAAAACAAGATGTAGGCCAATTGATGATTTGTGCTTGGTTTCTTTGCTACACATTTGGCTTTGTATAAACATATTTGTTTATGAAGAGCAAGTTTAAAAATTAACACACGTCACAGAATTAATTTTTAACAGGAAAGTATTACACATGAACATGTAAAAACAATAGAACTGTGTTTATAATGAATCTGAAGGCAACACTTTCTATGCTCCTATATAGGGGAAACTTCAAGTGTACGCTTGTCTTGAAATAACGTAAAACTGATATGCCAAATTTACCTACGAAGAGTAGCTCATAATCTTAATAACATTTGGGATAATTTTATTTTATAACTGAAATACACAATCAAAAACATTTTGTAGCAAGTGCTAGGGGCCCGCACTTGCTCAGGTTACCTTGGATGGAGTATAGATTCATTGCGGGCCCCTGTTTTAACAACAATCACTTGACCTACTCCAGGGAGAGTATTTAAGCATTGCATTCATTCCACCCCCCCCCCCCCCCCCAAATTTCACTTCGCACCGAACCTCGGTTCTGGGAGGCTAGCCTCCCAAAGGCCTAGCTTGTCTCCCTCCTCAAGGGAGCTGGTCAGCCACCGAGGTTTGAGGTTGTAGGCGAGTCGCTTGCGATTCGACAACACACCCACTTTGTGATGTCAGATGGCACATGACATGTTATCGGAGGGGAGCTGGGCCTAAAGGTAACAGCTGCATTGACTGTTCCTTATATTTCTGATAAATCAAACACATTACAATACAACATACAACAGTTAGATTTTCACAAAAAAATAAAAAACATACATCAAAAACAGTTAAAGAAACACTGGTTAGAGAATCAATTCCATCTGGTAATTCGTATTCTCCTTTGAGATAAATAGACCCCTTAGACGATAGTCAGAGTAGTGCAAGCACAGTAGTATCACAACAACACACATGTAAAACAGCACCTGCTCCACCAGTGTATATTCCAGACAACACAAAGCTTAAGTATTTAAATAGTGAACTGGGTGAAGATTTATTCAAAAAAATAACACTCACAAATAAACAATATTTGAGGATACTAGTAGTAGAGGAGAGACACCAGGAACTTATCGATCAATTACCTTGAGGACAAAATAATTAGATTCTACACACACTACATTAAAAGTGAAAGGCAATTGAAAATAGTAATTAAAGGATTACCCCATAAAACAGACACAAAAATATTTAACGAAATTAAAGAGTATGGATTCAAACCAAAGAATGTCTGGCAATTCAGAACACCAGCTGACTCACCGGCAGTTATCGGGGTTGTTGTACAGCAACACGACGAGCTAGACATTCTAAAAATACGCAAATTTGGTTACATGTCAGTTCGCATTAAAACCGGCCAACAGCCAGCGGCGCTACAGCCCATGACGGCGCTCACGTGTCACATGTACCGCACGTGCGCAAAGAGGCTGATAATTTTGAACTTTCATATAAATGACATTTTCAGTGTAAAATATGTTATATTGTCTTTGCATTGTTTAATATGTCTTAAAATGTTTAAAAGTGTTTGCAATAATTTTAATAATTTGATTATAAAAATTCAAAGTGCCTGAGGCACCGAGATTAAGAACACTTAATATTCCGGCATGTACACCATCATAAAGAGACACTAAAATAATATGCAAATTCATAAGAAAATTATAGAAATTTTAATTTAATTTGTGCCATTTTATTTTTAATATAAAATATTTCACTCGGCGTGCATAGCACTTCCGCTTATGTGAATCCCGTAGGCGGCCATGGTAGGTCCATGCGACACTTGTATCTGGACAGTCTGTCGAGGAGAGCTGGCAAGGTAAGACACTGTGACGTACGCACTACAAATTTTGTTCACTGATTTATGTTTCCATAGTCAATTTAGTTTACCGGTTAACCTTTGCATGCGTACATTTTGCCAGACATTTTCCCCAGCATTATGCTTCCGCTTGATTAATTTCTTGTGCCCTTGTGGCATTTTTAACTTAATCGAGGAGAAGGAGGAGGAAGATGTCAGAGAGTTCATGCAAACCGTGCATTTTGAATCAGGCGCCATCTGCCTATGTTTATGGCGTTTCATTGTAAATTCTGCATTATTGCTACACACAATTTTAAGAGCTTTATTTTTATGTATGTATTTGAGGGTAATTTTTCGTGTTTGAATATTTTACGGCAACATCACATATAACCACGTGGCCGACCGAAGCCAAGTCTTTGTATACGCCATCATTGCGCTTCAAGAGCTTATTTATGTAACATTGTATGTGTAATCACTTATTTCAGGGTTCTATGTCAATTTTATCCAAGGTTCAATGTATTTTTCATGTAAATTGATGCTTTTTGTACTTGACCACGCTGTCACATTAATGTTTGATTTTACTGCCATCAGGCATATTACAAGCCTGTAACCACTCTAATTGTAAAGAGAATCACTTCCTCAACAAGAATAATATTTCTTCTGAATTTAGTTTACTGTTCCCATGCAGAAATATTGCAATTTCAGCTGCACCACCTGGTCCGCTACAAACTTCATCCAGCAGCATCCGCGCAATCTAAACTTGTTTTCACACATGTGTGTGTTTATTATGAATATTCATCTTGTGTGCCATATTATTTCATGTATCATTCAAGGGTTTATGTAATTTTGTAATTAGTGTACGGTGCAATTATTCCCGTCCTAGACGGCTCTGTGTATAGGCCGTCACCACACTACCCATGTGCTGAAGGGCGAGCCCCGACGAGTTTGCGTTAGTGATGCCGAGTAATCACACGTGTAAATGTGTATTAAGGATTTTCATTTGTAATTCACAGTGTCCTGTCTTTTAGAGAAAAACCATCAGTCCACCCTAGCGGCTGTCGGCCCTCTTCCCTTGTGAAGGCTGTCCTTTCACGCACCTCAAAGAGATCATCCATCTAGCCGTGCGCTAGAGTAATTGCGGGCTGGGGAGCACCCAAGTGGAATAGGCTAGTCATGACCGAGATAATCATTTCATTGGCACGTTAATGTGTATGCATAATAACAATAAAAACGAGTCTACAGTAAACTTAATTCTTTTATTCAGTAGTGTCAGTGTCCTAGCCACATATATTTTATTCAGTGTTTATTCCAGTGATGTTTAGTAAAAAGTTTAGTATTGCCTACCTGCCTGTAATTAGGGACGGGTGAGGCAGACACACAGAACCCACAGCATCCCTGAGAACCCTGAGTCTCAATAGTGCAGTGATTGGGAAGCACCGCTGGCGCCCTAATTACCAGTAAGTATTTGTATCATTGTTCGTTTCGTGTCTCACCCGACAGCGTCAGTATACAGCTATATAAACACCTAAACACCGCACTGATGATGTGGCACAGTGTAAGAGATGTTGTGCAGTGGGCCAAACACAGAATTAATGCAATCTTGAGAGTATGTGCGCTATTTGTGGGAGAAATAAAAGAATGAAAGTTTGCAACTTAAAAGATCAAGACAAGTCAAAGTGGCCTTGCCCACTTTGTAAGAAAACGGGACACTTGGAAACAGTGCGAAGTGGTCCAAAAGTACATAAATACATGTACACAAAGGTTGGAAGCTAAGTCCAACAAACAAACACAAAACAATAGGCAGGATACGCGACCAAATATTCAGTCAAAGGCTGAATTTCCTCCCCTTCAAGTACAGAAAATAAAGACTGAACAGGGAGACACACACAGGGAACAAGCACTAACACAACAAAAAAGGGACAAGCCACAAAAACACGAGAGAAGGGACACCAACACGACAGAAAATGCCACCCTGTTCTCAGGATTGCAAGAACTGGCCGCCTTTCTGCAAAAAACACAATTCGCAACACCTTTGGACCATTTTAGGCCCATCATTACACAGGCAAAAACCTTAACAACACTACATGAGAAGCATATGTTGCTTCTCACTGCACTCGTTCACTTTGCCACAGTAAACAAACAAATAGTTGAGGATTAATAAACCATAAAATCACCCCAAACTGACACTATCGTTAAACACACAGTATTAAATATTTAGGGTGCTCTACCCAGGCTGGTTATGTGGGAATTCATGAAAAGTGGGAAATAACCCCAATCACCACTCGTCTTCCAGGTCAAGTAACACACATGCCAGTCAAGGTAAGGATCGGGGGCCAACATGATCTGACATAGCTAATTCAGCTTAGTGAAATTAATTGAATATAGCTTAGGTATTATCAATATCACAGTATATTAAAATTAATTGAATTTCTAATAATAAAAGTAAAATTAAAAATAAAAAAAATAGGAAAAACAAAAAAAAAATATTAAAAATAAAAATACAAAAACACAGTATAAATTTTTTTTTTATAAAATTAAAACACATAGTATTTTATATTTTACAAACACAATTACTTAGTTACAATAACACACCAACTTTATAGTCTATTTCAGGTCGGGAAGAAGACGATCCTTGTTGAAGAGAGGATATTGGGGGGGGGGGGGGGGGACTCTCTGCTTTGACTAGGGCCTGGCAGGCTCTGGTCAGAACACTTTGAAACAATGAAACCTACCCCGAGGGCTGCTCCTGGGCAATTAGGGACTCACCTACACACTACAGGCAAGATTAAATAGCACACTTGTATACAACAGAACATGTTAGACACGACACATTCAATCCAGCCGGGAGACTAAAGGGGAGCTTCACTCCCCCGCCGACAACACAAACACGTAAATTTACATAATAATAGGCGACAGAACTAAAACAGCTTAAATGTGGGTCCGGTGCCCCAGATTAAAGCTGACACGGCCCCTGTCCGCGGACCCTAAGATTAGTCCAAGTGTCGGATGGCAATTGTTTTTACAAACACTCAGTGAGTTATGGAAGCTACGGCTCCTGGTCTCATGACACACGTGTCATTCTGGAGGCATATGAGGGTCGGCGGCGGCAGCGCCCCCCCCCCCCCCCCCCAGTGGCGGCCAGAAGTAATTGTCTCCATGTCGCCGGGTCACAAATATACGCACATCAAGGATCCGGGGAGCTCCGGCCTATCAACGTTCTGCACATCAGTATCGTGGTGAGTATAACCTCACTAGCAGTAGGGAGGCAATCCCTCTTCGAGTCCCTGTCATTCGTATATGAATTAATGTGGCAAGGGTAGGTGAGTCTGAGTGTAATTAATCTCTGGAAAGGCGTATCTTTTAAAGTAGTAACTTGTAACGTAATTATTCCATAATTTTATGTCATTGTGATATCTTAAGGTAAAGCTTGTCAAATTCCCTTGTATTGTATTGTATTGCGTTACTAAATATTTGTAATTGTCTCTTTTGTATGAATCCAGACTTAGAAGTAATAGTAAAGTGTTTTGTAGTACCCAATCTTTTATTTGCTCTACCATCTAGCTCTCGCTTCCCTAAAGTCGAAACCCTTCCTGCTCAATTAACATATCTGATATCAGTGATTAAGAGTAAGAGAGTTAGGAGTAGGATAAGGGAAGTACTACAATTTGAATACAAAACGTTGTAACCTGTATGGATAGTTTTTCAAGGGACCAAAATAAAAAGAAACTGATGCATGCTGACAAGCAATGCATACAAAATTGACCTCCACCCAGACATCAACATCTGGTTCTCTGGTGTGGGTGGGTGCAATATGTAGCAGAGAAACCTAAAATAGCTGTATTAAGAAAAGAAAGGCCAAGTTACAAAAATTTTTTAAAGACAAAATCTACATTACATTGGTCACCCTCTTCTTTAAGAGGCCTTTTCACTTGCATGTGTTTGTGCAAGCAAGTTGATGTCATGAGCTGCCCAAGGCACAGACAACTGTTCCCATTGTCCATCCCTTCTTATTCCGAACACTAGTGGCTGGGTCTTTGAGCTCCACAAACACAGGCTAGGAGGATTGGCTTAACACACACCACACAATATTTTTCCACAGCCTGCTGTTTAACAGACACCCCATCTGTGACATCAGGTACGACGTCTTGCTCGCAGAGCACGAGTGTGTGGAAAAGCCACTTCACCCTAAAAACTACAAACATTGTTTGATAAAACAATGGAAGTTGAGAATCTTTTTCACTGAGGTTTTTCTTTCCAGATGTCAGGTACTGGTGGTGAAAGCATACTTTGTTACAGGGGAAAACTTTCAATGTTCACAAAGGCAAGACTTATAAATTATTTACACTAAAGAATAATTCAAAACTACCATAACATTTAGTGTTTGTAAAATTAGCAGAAAATTATCTGCAGTTCCTACAACAGCAGAAGAACCAATTTGGTCAACATCTGCCAATTCGGCAAAAGTTGATTCATATTAGTACAGTTCTACCTCTAAATAATAATGTTTATAAGTATTTTTAATAATTAACTTCTTGCACTTTCATCTTGGTTCTAAAATGATAACTTACTGCAACTTACATTGTACTTTCCTGACAATTTTTGGTAGTGTCTGTAGTACATGTGCATTCAAAGCCACTCTACTTCTTTTACTTTAACAACTCTTGCAACAAAAAACAAAAAAACACACCCATGCATGCACACACACACATGTACACACACACATTTGTCTTTGTGGTTCTATGCATAGACTGGGAAATTATCACAAGATTTCACTCTTTTCATTCATGTACCAAGCTCTGCCCCCTTTTTATTTTGTGACACGCAGCTAGCAAAAAAAGGTGTCTTCTTCATTGGTACTAGACATTATATCTAGCAAATGTTTCAGCATATTGCGAAAGATACTGCCAGAATAATGGCTTCATTCACACTGACCATTGTAGTTCTGTCTCACTCTGTGTGGAGTCACTCGACAACATACTGCCACGGGTTGCTGCTGTATCACAGTCAATCACGGCAGGCCACGTTTTGTGTGAATACACTTTAGCTGTAATCTAAACAATTGAGATTTCAAGGAACAAACCAAACTTTGTAGCAAGATGTATTGTGATGTAGCATTGAAAATAGTTAAATTCCTTGATGCAGCTCAAACAGTGGCGTCTCGTTAGGGCAAGCAAGGCAAGCAGTGCTTGCCCGGATAGTTTCCTGACAATATTATATTTAAAATAAATATTAAATTCTAACTTATATTTAGGCTGCTTTAAGGTAACTTTTTACTCAGGAAACAATACTGTACATTATAAGAAAACAACTCGTCGGCTAGCAAAACCAAGATGTTTGGAAGCACGGTAAGTAATGCTTTCAGCAGGTAGGTGGTCGCAATGGTTTCCCGGCCGACCGAGGGGTGGCAGGGTAGGAAGACCGCCCGGGCGGGGGCTTATGGCTGTGTCAACCTGTGTTAGAAGCTACGATGGTAGTGCTTTCTTCACCGAACTGAAATGGACATAGCCGAAGCTGGCCTAGCTGCAGGCAGTTGGCGTGGTGTAGTTTACAGTAACTAGATTGATGCATGGGCAAGTTCATGCTCACAACACGAATCGTATTGTTTTTATTTAATTTTTCACTCAGGCAAATTTTATGTTGAAAAATATTAATATTTATACAAGCGGCGCAGTTTGTATTTACGTACGAAGAAATGTTTAAATGGTACAATTTTGCACCTTGAAATCCAAATTTTCCTGGGGGAGGACCCCCGGACCCCCTCGCCCTTTATTGGGGAGACCAACGTCACTACTGTCTCCTGCACACAGTAGCTTGCCCATGAAATTATAGCACGCATCGCCACTGAGCTCAAATACACCAGAATTCAGTGCCTCAGAATAGCATAATTCTTGACCTCCCACAGGCTCCATGACAATTTGAAAATGCAGCAGTTTTTAAATTTCCCAAACTTTTAAACCAGTCATCAGTCACAACATTACTTCTGTGCACACAACATGTACATATTCCCGAACATTACATGTGATACAAATTATTTCTTTACCAATAATTATCAGCTACTCATATGTACATATTTTCCACAGTACTTAATGATGTATGCAGTGCTAATACTTAATGTTATGTTGAGTTTGAGCAGTTCCAAATCTAATTTGGTAAGATCATCACTAAGTTGTGTTTTGTTGACAGCATTGAGGGGTAGTTTGTTAAGTTGGCATGAGTGTATATAACCTCTAACTAAATCTTCAAGAACCACATTATTAATTAGTTGCAAGAGGCTTGTGGATAGCAAATTTAATTGTGCCTCAACGTTATCAATCTTGCTTATGGCCGAGTGCTGTTTTTGCAAGGCTTGGGAAATACCATTAATTGTTGCTGCTAAAGAGTTAACTTTTCCTTCAACTTGGTGTTTGATTTCATTAATCACTTTAAATGTGACATTAATAGCTTTTTTAGTAGTGAGTATGTTGCTTGCAAGTGAATTGATCTGGCTGTCAAGTTGTGCATCATTATCAAGTAGTGCACGAAGGTGCTTATTCGTGAGCACGTTGCAGCACCAAGTAGTGACATCCACAGGGAATTGAATTCCGCGTTTCCAACGGAATTGCGTACTTACATCACCAAGGTATTCTCTTAGTACTCTGTGATCTACTACCTGTAAATATTCGTAAAGTAATTTGTCATTCGTACAGGAGTTCGACGTCTGATCTGTGCACGCTATATGTAAATATTCATCATGTGAACAGGTGTTGTAGGGAAGTATAAAAGGGGGGGGGGGGGGGCATAAATAATTGGGATACTATCCTCATACACAAAGTTCATGTCGGCTGGGATCCAGTAGATACCAACATGAATCCTATATGTGGTGGGCACTGTAAGGATGGCTGGTAAGGCAAGGCACACAGTGATGATGGCCTTGATCATGCGGCGAGTGAAGCAGGATCCCCACTCCTCTGCTCGAGCTCATCCGGTAATTGGTGTTGCCATGGCAACGGTGGAGCACATGCGCAGAGCGTGTTTTGTGCTCGCACACTGGTACCAATGGCGTCTGGCTGCAGAAGCAGCACGTTGTCACTGCCGTTGTGGTACAGCGCTCTGTCTGGGGTTGGCGGCCATGGATCCCCTTCTCCACACCTTGTTGCGCTGCAGTCGTCCCACGGTGTGACGACAGCGAGGAAGACTAGACCGGCACCTCGCGCTGCCTTATTCCTGCTATGGTAGACACGTGCTGTGTGTAGCGCATGGTCAGCACGCCCCATATATCAAACACTGAACAATTATACACTTACAATATAGTGACGTGACAATGAATTATGAATTAGTATACAAAGGCAGGTTTGGTATGGCAGGTGCAGACAGTGTCGAACTTAGGGGGGCCCATTTTATTTATTTGAATTCGCACGGTTGAGTCACCCAAGATATCTGCTACCCTGAAGGGGCCCCAATAACAATGCGAAAGCGCCTTTTGTCTACCACACGTAATCATTAATACGCACAGTAATTTGTTTGTGTGTGCAGTCAAACTGGTTTTTCTGATGCCCTTGGGCCTGAGTCAAGTTTACCTTTGCAGTTTTGTGATCTTGTAATAATCTTTGCCACCAGTCGTTAGCGCGTTCTGAGTATTTAACTGCTACCACTTGTGCTGGGTGCACACCATGTAGGAGGCAAAATGGTGTATATTTAGTGATGGTATTTACGCTTGTATTATAATTGATGACAATAAAATCTACGTAAAGATCCCCATTTACTTGGTCGGTATTTGTACAAACGGTCAATTGTTCGCAGACAATGCAGTTGATGGCCTCTACTAAACCGTTGCATCTAGGGTTGTAGGCCGTAGTTGTTCACTTTTTGATAACAAGTATTTTCAAAAGCTGACTTATTAAATCATTCTGAAAACTTGTGCCACGATCTGTCAAAATCTGTTCAGGACAGCCAAATTGCAAAATGACCTGCTTAATGAATTCAGTGCATGGGGCGGGGTCAATGGAAGGCACGACTTTCGCAACAACATATCTTGTGGAGTACGCGGTCATTACAAGGATATACTTATTTCCATGTAGCGTGGCGGGGAGGGGTCCCTTCGCATCTAGCGCCCAAGTTTTCAAAAGTGGCTGGGGTGGACTAGGCATCATCTGATCCATAGGCTTGGCATTATTGGCTTTAGTTTTTGGACATACTGGGCATGAGGGTACATAATTCTTTACATCGGCGTTCATTGTGTCCCAGTGGTAGGCTTGTTTAATCTTTTGATGAGTTTTGAAAGCACCAAAATGTCCGCCCCCAAATATAGCATCGTGGTGTGCTAGAATTATCTCCTTTACGTAAACTTGTGGTACTAATGTTAGTTTCGTTGGGCCTTGTGGTGTGTTGACTTTCAGGTAAATTTCTCTATTTGCTGTGATACCATAATGGCGACTACGTCTACTGTATTTATTGTCTGCCTGGTCTGGATGGAGTGATGCGAGTTTTAATTTTCTGATTGAGGGTTGCGTTCATATTCTCCAACAAATGGTGATGTATTAAAAAACTGTAGGACACAAGTGTAAAATTGAGTCATCATCAATGTTAATATACTCTTGTTCGTGAGTATACACTGGCAAAAAGTGTGGTTGTCCATTTTTGTTAATGATAATGATTTTACAATTTATAAGTGGGTCAATACAGTATGTTACTACTCTGTTGAGGTTGTTTTCCATTACTATTTGTATGTTTACCTGATACAGGATGGTTATTATTTTTATTTACATATAGCATACATGGGGAAAATTTCTTCATCAGCTATAGCTTTGGCCATCTAGGTTTGTCTTTAGATTGTAATTCATTTTTAAAGTAGTTAATTATTTCGTCCCAATGATTTGTGGTGTATTTGATAATGTTCTTTTTGATTTCTTCGTGTTTGTCAGCTGCTTATACGATGCATTCGGCTAAGGCTTTGTATAGTGATGTACAATTGACCATCTGTTGTTTAACTTCGTATGTAGTGTTATTTACTATGATATTTTGTGTGTGTACTCCTGTGTCTGATGTAATACAGCTTAATGTATCTAGAAAGGTGTTTAATTTGCCTTTTACAAAGTGGGGTTCAAAATCATACTTGTTATGAGCAATTGCCATCTTTTGGATGTGAATGTTGTGTTCCGCCATAGACCGCAAATATCTAAGGCTGGAATGGTCCGTTTCGATTATGAAGTGGCGCCCATACAAATTTTGCCGAAAATGATTACATAGATAACGTATAGTACCAAGATCTCTCTCTGTTGCATTCCACCTACATTCATCAAGTGCTAACTTTTTGGAGGCAAAAGCTATAATACTACGCTGCTTTGCCTGCAGATCCTCCTGCATAAGGGCTACAGTGTCGTTACTGGCGGCGCAAGATAGCATTATGTTTTTTTTTGCTCGTCAAATTTTTGTAACACGGGTACTGCTAAAATTGCTTTCTTAAGGTTTACGAACACCTGTTGGTGGATATATTCCCATTTGTAGGTAACATAATATTTGGTAAGGTCAATGAGTGGTTGTGTTATAGTAGCATAATTCATTATATACTGTCAAAGGTACAAAGTCATGCCCAGAAATGTATGCAATTGTTTTATATTGTTTGGGGATGCCATGTGTTCAACAGCGTGTATCTTTTCTGGATTCATAGTAATACTCTGTGGGGTGATTATGTGGCCAAGTACCTTTACTGTTTATTCTGTAAAGGTGCATTTCTTTGTATTTACTTTAAAATTGAACATACACTATCTCTCAAAAACTTTTTCTATATTTCCTATATGTTCCTCAAATGAATTACCTAGAATAAATATATCATTGATATATGCTATGGCTGCCATCCATCGTAGGGGTCCTAATAGTGAGTTAATGAACATTTGGAAGTATTGAGGTGATGTAGATAACCCCATTGGCATTCTTTTACATTGGAACAACCCTACTCCATCGATACTAAATGCTAATTTGTAACAATCATGCTCTCTGACAGGGATACTGTAAAATCCTGAAAATAAATGTAAACTCATAATGTAATGAGAATTTTGTAATGCATTGAGAATATCATCAGTGTAGGGTAAGGGGTACTGAACTCTGGTTAAGTATTGGTTAAGTTTCCTGAAACCAGTTAGAAATCCTAATCCGCCATTATTTTTTTGATACAACTAAGCTGGGCGTAGAGTAAGGTGAGTCAGCTTCTTCTAATATATCCGCCTGTACCATATCCTTAATTTGTGTTAGTAACTCATCACAAATTTTCGGACGGTAAGGCCTGGTAGCTACTGGCTTGTCTGTTGTCAGTTCTAATTTGATTTCAAAATTTTTTGGCCTCAGTTAATTCCAATATACTATTTGCAAACATATCCTTATATGTATCAATAATGGTGGTAATCGCTGCTGTTTGTTTGCTATCTAACTGCTTGTTAATCTGTGGCAGCTTCTTCTGTGAAATCTACCTTGGACAAAATGTGTTGTTCTGGATTTTGATTTATTGCATACACATTTCTATGTAATGAAGGTGGTTTGCTTGATACTGTCTGGGTGCTATGGGAGTTGAATTTAGCAATATCAGAATACCATCTAGTGGGCACAACCTTGTTAAAAATCGCTCTGCATGTGTCATCACAAACTTTGTTGTTCACTTTGTCTGTGGGGGAGACGCGTTTTACCCCCTCATATTGAAGTTTTTTGATAGCTGGCTGTATCCTGGCCGCACTGTGCCATAATTATGTCCCGTGTGTTGTACTGTCTATTTGTGTTGTACTGTGGGGTACTATAATTATCACATTGTGTGTTCCTATCTTGATAGGTTCCTCTATGAAAACTAGATCTGCCTCCTTGAAACTGTAGGTTTCGGCAATATTGATTTGTCACAGTGGGGCTTTCTTTAATGATAATTATAGGCTGTCCATTCCTATGATAGCCCTGACGAGGTTGGTAGGCACTGAAATAGCCGCGGTGTTGTGGTGCCTGAACACGGCACGATTGGTGCTGAAAGATAGTGTGTGGTTTTGGTGTTTGGTTGTTTGTGTCAGAGTCAGTTCTGGTGTTCTGGTTTCATAGTGAAAGCTGTGCAATTTCTTCTTTTAATTTAGTTATTTGTGATTCAAGTCGTTCGGATTCAGGGTTAGGGCAGGTGTGTGTTAGTGTCTGATGGTAATGGTACATGCCAATTTCAATTTGTTTAAGGTTGTCAATCATTTGTGGCAATGTGTCATTAGATAACCCTATGAGTTTGTCGGTTATGGATTGCAGCAAGGATTTCCATAAAACATTAAACAATTCTTGGTCAGAAATGTGGGAGTTATGTCTGTAGTGCTGCATAGTCTCTATGTGACACATAGTGTTCTCTCCTACACCTTGACGTTTTATATAGAATAGGTGTTTGTACTGTTCTGTGTCTGCAGTAGTGGTGAAAGTGTCTTTTAATGTGGTCTAAATTCCGTGCCAAGTGATTTGTTGAGGATGGTTTCTTACAAAATTATCTCGTATGCTTAGCTGTCCCAAGGAGATGAAATTTGAGACGACATTTTTCCACTTCATTCTACTGGTTTACATCTGCTACGGCCTCGCATTATTCAAGAAAATCTGCTATGTTTTCCCCTTGTGCACCTTAGAATGATGGTGGTTTTTCTGGTTGACTTACAATGATTTGAAGGGGTTGTTGTGGTGGTGGATTTTGCATGATGTCTGGTGTGGGTGGGGTTTTTTGTGTGTTCGTGTTTATGTAGTGATGAGTGTTGGGCGGGGATTTAAATGTGTGTGGTACTGATGCTACCTCGTCATATGTGTGAAACCCAAGAAAGTCTGACTGTGGACTTGAGGATGATGACTGTGATTGTTCATTTTGCTGTGTGGGTGGTGGTGTGTCATTTTGGTAGTGTTCTGGACTTGGGTTGAATGATAATTCTAGGGGTTGAATGATAATTCTAGGGGTTGAATTTGTTCAGCAATAGACGTACTGTGTGTAGCTTCCTGCAATAATGCTCTTTGCCTATCATGATTGTCTAAGGCGTGTTCTATGTCTGTAGTGTCGATGAGTGCACGTTTAAGGAATATAAATACAGATGACAGTTTAGATTTGCTACGTGTTTCCATAAATGGGCTGTTCAATTAGTATGAATTGTGTTGGTGTAAAATGTGCACCATGTGACTTAAAACTATTTCTAAATAGAAAGGAAGGAAGGATGTAGAAAGAGTTCTGAAACCACACAAAAACAAGTGCAGTCTTTCTCGCTTACACAGATACAGATGTTCCAACATACAGGAATACGCGGTAAACATGCATGAATATAAGAGAAGCAGCATTAAGCTATTGTAAGGCTCCTTGGATGGGCAGCGTGACATCAAGGTGATAGCTGGCAAGGCCGTCGTCATGACATCGCGGACTGCTGACTTATGCACGTGACGTGACTAACCTTGTGCACTCTTGCATACAGCACTTGCCCTGACCGCATGTAAGTAAACAGCCGTTACCTGCACTGGTGCTAATACACTAATTTTACAAGCAATTGAATATAGAAAACTGTAATAAAATATACATTGAACTGGCTCTTACTACTGAAGTTAATTTATGTGAATATGGAGTGGCAAGAAAACAATGAATGTACACAATTATCGCTGAACAATTACTCATAAGTGTGCTGTGGTGTGTGTGAAGAGCAGCCACATTTAATTTCCCTATGTCGCTCATTATCTGTTGCATACAATAAAACAGCGTGAAGTGCAACTACGATAATAATTTGAAGATAAAAGTCTACTCGCATAAGCGCGAAGTGGGATGAGAGGTGCCTCCACCAGTGTAGCGCTTCCCTTCTACTTGGCTACTTGCCTCTGTATTCACATTTAATTCCAATCTACAGTTAAGGATTTCTATGTAATCAATGACAATTCTTCGTGAAGGGAAAACACTCAGAGGGATGCATAGACTGACGTTATACGGGGATAAGCAAACAGGGAATTCTCTAAACACAAACACTTTTATTAATACTAAAGTTACAAGATTAAAACAATACAAAACAGAATCAATTACACTGAACCTAATACGTAATCTGCACACTCATGCTCCTTTTACCTTAAAGGTACTTCTGCAGTGACCTGCCTATCCTTGTCAGCGGGTAATTAATTACTGAGTAATCTGATTAACATGGTCTCGATAGGTAGCCTTATGTTCACTCCCCAGCCGGATTATGCTCACCATATATGAAGTAACTGCAGTTGGCCAAGAGCTCCTCTAGGCCTGGATGGTAGTGTTACCCTTGTCTTCAGCCTCACTGAACCTGGCGTCGTCGGTTCCGTCAACTATACGTAGTACTGTTCTGGTTGTCTTGGCGTGTTGGGAGGGGGGAAGGGGGGTGGTGCTTCACGCTCTCAATATATACCCCTCAGGTGAGTGGGTCAGGAGGTGTTGTTTATAAAATAATATGAGCACCTTGCTCTTCTCGCTATACCCCACTACTTGTAATGTGTGCAGCCTCTATCTGGCCGCTACAATACGCACAATATAAAACACAATATAGAAACCCTGGTGTAAGTCATGAAGCAACAGTACTTTGCTTTGAAGTAACAAAAAAGAGAGGTTCAGGTAGGGACAAGTGTGGAATGTAAATTGCAGGTGCCCGTAACTGTCTCTGGTGGTAGGTAGCATAGCTGGATGTTGGATGACACTGACTGGTGTCGAGTGTTTTACAAAAAGTAAAGGTGTTTTTCTTATTGTGCAAAGTGCTCACTTCATAAATAGGGGTGTAGCTTCTCCCAAAATAAAATCCTGTGTATGCAACTCACAAGTATCATCAATGTCTAGTACTAACCAAGCACAAACACCTGCATCCTAACTCCAAATTTCTCCTCCACTTAGGATGAAATTGGGTTTCAAGTGCTCTGTCATTCAGATGCCTTGACTCTGTGTTAACAAGACCAGGATAAGGAATTAAATTAATGGTGAATCCACCTGAAACGACTCCTATGTCCTTGATCCCGCCAACATTCAGCTCAGTTTTGAGTAGTATAAAAATCACGATTCGAGCACAGCCCCCAGTTATCAGAAAATCAACGGTAAATTAAATGCTCGAGCCATCAGAAAACCATCAGAAAAAACTACTCTTAATTTTCTGATCCAAAACATCAAATGACGATTCGGGCACAACCGCAAAAAAGTGGCTCAAAAAGTTGCGTTTGGGGGCAGTTGCAAAAAAGTAGCTCAAAAAGTTGCATTTGGTCAGATCGTAGTCTTTAGAAAAAAGTTGCGTTAAACTTTATGTTTGAGTGCATTTGCAAAAATACACGTAAAAAGTTGCGTTTGGGTGCAGTTGCAAAAAAAGTGGCTTAAAAAATTTCAAAACGTAAAAAATAAAATATTGTATATAATAAAGATGGATCAGTTGCTAAATGTATTTAATGGAACCAAACAATTTAAGAAACTTTCTGAACTTACAATTGGGCAGTCCTATCCCATAAACCATGCTGAAATAAATGATACACGGTATGGATACAAAGTGGTAATTACTTCTGGACATTTTAAAGTAACCTTAGCAGACAGATATGTTAAGATTTTCAGTGAAAAAGTTTTAAATGATGTTAATCGTGGAGGTATAAGTTTTGTATATGATGGAATGGTGGATTGTGGTGCTAAACAAATGTATTCTATTCTGTTTTTTAAAGAGTAAATGATTGTCGTCGTATAATTAGACATCAGTTGATTTTTATTTGTGTTCATATCTCTATAAAGTTTTAATGGTTATCCAATCATTAAAACACAATTATCGCTCTGACTTCGGCAATGTGCTACAACATAGTCTAATTAAAAATTTAGATACACATCTCCAAATTCGACATTGTGAACAATAAACTTATCTATGGCGGTAAAAAAAGGTGTTTATTATTATCGACGAAGAAAATAATCCATGGTTCAAAGCGAAAGATGTTGCAGAAATTTTGGAATATAAAAATACAAAACAGGCAATCATAGATCATGTTAGAGAAAAACATCGCAATAATCATGAAAATTTAGAGTCGTGATCCGATACCCTTGTTGAATGCACATCCACATACCGTATTTATCAATGAACCAGGATTATATGCATTAACTATGAACTCAAAAATGGAAGTAGCCGAAACATTGAATTCTTTTTCTAAATCTTTCATTGCACTTTCTATAGAAATATTATTCATCTTTATCACATGAAACTTTAATTGTTTTTTAACTATTAAAGTTATTATATATAGAATATGACTACTTCCAAACCAAAAAATATCTACGGTCTCATCTCTAATACCACTGTTCTTTCGGACAAATCAAAGTTAATTAACTTACCTTTTTATTCCTTAATTTCAACTATTATTTCATTAACTTGATTTGTTTGCATTGGAAAAAATAATGGATAAGCTGGTTCGTAATAGATCATGTCGCCAAATCCAAATGTTGTTCTTGGTTTAAAAGTGGAAATTATGCTAGTTTCTCTATGATTATATTCATCATGTTTTAATATCATACCATTTGCTATATAACAATGTATATTTATTGTTTCAAATGGAAAATTTTTTGGAATTGTACCGTCATAATGGGACACATTTGCTTTCAGAGTTTTATTTTCTACGAAACCCAAAAGTTTTCCTATTGAACCCCGTTTTCCAAGCTGTAATTTAAGCGTACATTTTATTTTCATTCTGTTTGTTAATTTATTCAGCTTGAAAGATATGTTATCATTTTCTTTCCCATTCGTTGAAACTACACTAAATGGAAAAATTATTTTTATAGTTTTTTTTCAAGTTCTTTTAAGCTATATTGGCAAACCTGAATCTCAACTACTGATTCTATATCATTCTGGCCCACAAAATATATCTTATTTTTCCCAGAGATAATGTTATGTGTTAGATAAGTAGTATAGAACTGAACTAAAGCCAATGAGTGACCCTCTATCTCTAAAGGGTAATGTAGTCTTTTCTTCAACACTGTTTTATTATCTGTTAGTTTGAATACTTTACTCATTTATTATATCATTAAAAAAAATCTATTAATAAATGAGCAAGAAAAACATGAAACATGTAGACTGGGATATTAAAATAAGAATACCAGTCAAGACTGTATCGACAAAATGTCATGGAGAATTATTACCTAATAATATTGGATGATTGATAGTGGGTCCTAGTAACTGTGGAAAAACTACACTTATGATAGATAATTTTATATATGCTCAGGGATGGTTGAACTTTGGTACTCTCTATGTGTGTTCAAAAAGTCTGGACCAACCAAAATATATCAATCTAAAGAAAGATATAGATGTAGCATCAAAATTATTGAATGAACCGATAGCATATTTCTTCCCATCAAATGAAGAAATGGTTGATGTAAATGAATGTCATAAAGAGTCTGTAGTTGTTTTCGATGATATCATACTGGAAAATCAAAATATGGTAAGGAATTACTTTACTCGCGGTAGACACAAAGATATTGATTGTTTCTATTTAGCTCAGATATACTCAAAAGTACCTAAGCAGCTTATAAAAGACAATGCCAATTTTCTTTGCATATTCAGACAAGATGATACAAATCTATTCATATTCATAGTGATTTTGTTAGCGGTGATATGTTGTTTGAGAAATTTCGGGAGACTTGTTAAAAATGTTGGAATAATGAATATGGTTTTGTTACAATAGATATGGCTCGTAAGTTAAATAATGGTAAGTACCGTAATAAAATTAAAGACTTTTTAAATTATTAGATTATACATAAGTATTGTTTTTAATGGAAGTGTTTCCATTAAAAACTAGCATAATCTGATCTTTTTAAATGTATTCATATACCAAAACTATTTCAATAAACACAATTGTACCTTCGTGTACATTGTGGACTTTTGGTATTTTAAAAAATATCATATCATCAGGGTATACTTCAAAAGTTTTACACACGTAAATTTTTTTTCCATTGATGGTATAAATTGATAACACTTTCATATTTTTCTGGTTTTATTATTATTTCAACTATAGTTCCATCTCTCATAAAAAAATATTCTATTTGATTACTACCCAAGTAAAATACTTTTTCTGTTGAACTGTATATTCCAACTAAACGAATAATGTTAATTCTGTTTTTCTGATAGTACTCTAAATTGACTGCATCCATCGATGCAATGGGATCCCCCACATGTCTTAGTCTTTTTTGTTCAAAATCTATATTATTATCTACTTCCAAGTAAGTAAGATAGGCTTTATCCAATGATCTTTTATTTCTTGTCAGTGTGATTATAAAGTCGTTGAAGTGTGTGTAGGAAACAAAATCATTAGGATTGATCTTCTCAGTAGTTGTATCATTGTCCGTGTGTTCTTTAATTTGATCTTCAATCTAAGAGCTTATTAATGCATTTACACATATATCCATTACTTATTAATAGTGAAATAATTTTTGGAAATTTAAAATTATGTGAAAAGTGATTTAGCACAATTACACACAAATGACCACAAGTTACTTGATTGAAATTTTGAATTCTATCATCGTTATAAAAAATATTACTTCCGAGATATGCTATTAATTGTCATGGTGGATTTCTGCCAAATAAAACAAAATATTATTTGTTGTTTACTTTTTTCCAATAGCATACCCAGTGTGTGCTAGAGTTTGTTGAAACATCTAGATTAACAATCCCACATTCATTATCGAGTGGTGTGTTAAGTAGCTCATCAATTATAAATGCACCCTGAAAATTTTTAATGTTTAATTTCATAACCATTTTATCAATATCAAAGTTACTGAGTGGAGTTACTTTTTTTTAACATTCTTACCCCACTTAACTTTCTTCAATTCCTTGCCGTATTCCTCCATAGCTATATTATGTCTGCGTTGTTCTTCCAATTCTTGGTTTTTCTTCTTAGTATTAATTACTGATGTAGCGATAGATGATGCACCACTAGTAAACGCTCCTAGAGCTCCCAATGCTGAAAAAATTAAGGTTAAAAATCCACCCTTGTGAACTGTCAGACCATTTCAAGTTTTCATTTCTTTGGACATTTTCATAAGTTGTGGAACTGAAATTGTGATAGTCATCCCTTTGCCCTCCTTTAATTTCTTGTTTTTACATTTCAGTTGGTTTTTCGTTAGGAAAGAATCAATATTCAAACCCTTCAACAACTCGTTAGGAACTCGAAATACAATGTTTTTTACTTTCATTAATTATAACAAATATTTTATCATTTCATTTTAATTCCCCAGCCAAGTTTACATTTAATATGCATCGCAGATCCAGTAACACCAGCCCACAATCTCTCATTGAGATCAGCATCTGAACTTAACAATCTTTTAAACGCTTTCTTTTCTAGTTCTTTGTCAGCTACATGTCTTTCAGCTAGATCTTTATGATGATGATAAACTATATCATGTTCCATTGTAGCCGCATCTAGTAGATTAATGGGTTTATCACCACCATGCTCAATTCTCCCTTTTAGTCTGGTACCCGGACCTAAGTACTGATAACCGGGTGCATGCAACTCAAAAGGTAGTGAATTTATTATGTCATTGAGTAACCCTTTTCCGTGATGCTCCAACTCCCAAAAAGTATGTGGTATTGTGTTCAACACTTGTATCAGATATGGTATACCTTTTGGATTATTCACAACAAAGTCACTAAACTTGCTGTTGAGCATATTCATTATTACAACTTTTTCATTGTAATAGTTATCATTTCCAGCATTCTCTTCACCATAAATAACGAGAAGTCGATCAATAAGCATCCTAACATCATCCATCCATATGTATTGTTTGGGATAGTTTGTATATTTCTTTATACCTTTCCCCTTTTTAGGTGAGGGATGTTTCTATTTGATTGAATCATAAATAGGTTTAACAATAATTTTCCATTTATTCCCTTTACTTGATTTTGGAGTTCCCAAGTTTGGATCATTGTTTTGAAAAACTGCGTTTGTATCTGCTAGGATACGACTATAGTGTTCATAGTCGGTTGCAGTGTAGTCACTTTCTGTTACTTTCTTACTAGTTAGTAATTTCATCAAACCATCAGTTCCAGTGTATGTTCAGCCCTTTTACTAAATTTGTCATTGTTGAAGAATGTTACTTCGCTATCACCAATATACAATCTACCTTTATCAACCTTTAGTGCAAAAACATCATCTTTGCAGTCAATTAAGAAATCTGCCACTTTCTTATCAATAAATGTTGTTTTGTAGTTAGTTAACTGTGATATATCAGCTTTCAAACGCCTATGCGTTTAACACAATCATCATAGCGTTCATCGGTGCCTGTTTTACTAAACAGTTTTCTCTCAAAAGATGTTTCTGTTGGTGTCTGTGGGTAGTCTAAATTCTTAACAGCAAATGGAACAAGTTCTTTTATTAAGTTCTTATTCTCATTTGTTACGTGTCCAATTTTTTTTCCCAAATCTTCTATCGCATCTATCAATGGTTGTTCGTGTTTTTTATTTTTATCATATTCATCTAGGCGAAATTTTCTAAAAGTTTTAAACTTTTCAATTAGCTATCGTCTTCTCTCTATATTCTTCTCTATATTGTTTACAATTATTTGTTGTCTCATTTATTACATAAATAAATAAAATGAACAATGATAACTTAAATGTATACTTTCTCAAATGTATGAAAAATACACTAAGTTTCATATGAACTTACAAATAATAACAAAGTAAGAATTAAATGTGTTTGCAGATGTGTTACCAATAACTCGATATTCACTGGTGGGGGTATTAAAAACGATATTGCAAATGAAATTCATAAACCAATGTGAAAAAACTTTACCAGAAGAACTATTCTATCTTTTGGCATTGATGATCTTCGGCAAGCTGATTTAGTTGAGATGAATTCTGGATCTTTAAAAGGTATACACAGAATTAACAAAGGGTTTAAATATATGTTAACCGTGATAGATGTTTTTTCCAAATATGCATGGACAATACTAATCAAAGATAAAACTGGTGAAAATGTTACATTAGCATTTAAAACTATTTTGAATGATTGCAAACCCATGCATTTACAAACAGAAGAAGGGAAAGGATTTTACAATAAATCATTTAATACATTAATGGCCAATAACAACATTACACACTATTCAACATACAGTGAAAAGAAAGCTAGTGTTGTAGAAAGATTTAATAGAACATTGAAGGAGAAAATGTGGAAGATATTTACTGTGCAGGGAAGCTATAAATAGGTGGCTATATTACCTAAATTAATAACTGAATACAATAACACTGTTCACAGAACAATCAGGATGAAACCCACCAATGTAAGTACAAAGAATGAAAGTTCTATTCTAATCAACATGTACGGAGGAGAAAGAAAAATGGTTAAACCAAAGTTTACAATAGGAGATAAAGTTCGTAAAAGTAAAAATTTGTTTGAAAAAGGATATACACCAAATTGGTCCACTGAAGTATTTGAGGTGTGTGAAGTATTGTACACAAACCCCACGACATACAGAATAAAAGATTAAAAAAATGATCTTATTAAAGGTATTTTTTATGAGCCAGAGCTGCTTAAGACCAAATATGATAAAGACTATTTAGTGGAAAAAATTTTGCGAAGAAAAGGAGATAAGCTGCTAACTAAATTGTTATGTTTGATAGTAGTCATAATTCTTGGGTTGATAGGAAAGTGTAGTTGTTTAAGAAATTTTTTTTCTATATAATAAATGAATCAACAAAAAATTGAAAGTTATGAGTACAAACATACAAACACCCCAAAATTCCAATTGGTTTTAATTATTGGTAATGCCTTGAAAAACCAGTACCTACTAATGCAAACTCCTTTCAGTTTGATATAAAATATCAGTTCAATTCAATCCAATTCGATATGCCAGACTTTGTCATTGTTGGTTTTCAGCAAAACAGAAAAGAATATCCTGTGCAATTCACAAACGGTTCAATGTTTGACTCTTGTTTTGTCAAAAATATTTATATTAAGATTGGACGGAATGAAGTGTTTCCCAAAAAGAATTGGAATTTAAACATTGATGATAAAATTTCGATAAAATGTGTAATGCTTACAATGATTTTAGAAATTCAAAGACTAAACTAGATACCTCTTATCTTAATAATGAACTGCGTTTAAACTCTGGGTAATTTATTGTGAGAAGACCATTGTATGTTATTGATTGTTCTTACAGAAAAACCGCTATTATAAAAGATCGAACTAATCTGAAACTTACAGTTGATTTTAATAAGCCAATATTGGCTACAACTATTTGTAATGTGGTACTAGTAAGTCAAAGAAACATAATTTATGATGTTAAAAGTTAAAGAATCACCAAAGTCCAATAGTGCGCAAACATGGCACATACACATTAGAACAAAAATGCAACCTACTCATGAATGATTTGAATACTGCAAAAATCTTGGAAGATAAAAATCCTCAAGAAGCAATTACAGATCATGTTAGAGAAAAACATCGCAATGATTATAAAAATCTAGTGGTGAGCAAATCGCTCACCCATATGCAACCTAATACTGTATTTATCAATGAACCAGGACTACATTAATAATGAAATCAAAAATGGATGTAGCCAAAAAATTTCAAAAAATGGGTGACAAAAGAAGTTTTGCCATCCATATGCAAACATGTATGGTTATTAGTTTTTAATGGATGGTTATCCATTAAAAACATTTACTGTTATATAATTTTTCTTTAAAATTATATAATAGTGCTATAAGAGTGTTTTTTAAATGGGAAGTATCCCATTAAAAACATAATAATATTTAAGAAAATTTAATGTACAGAGATCGTCTCCATTTGCATCACTAGTTTTTTGAACTGATTAAGAATATCTGAGTGTGAGGATGGTAATGTAGAACACTTTACAATGAACACTGAAAGATCAAATCTGTCAGCTCTAGTCAACATGTTCGTAAACTCACTGAATTCATAGTATGCTGTGTTCTTGAAGAAGTATAAAAATCCATTGGTGTATCTAAAAGCAGAATCTAACCCAACTGGTAAGCCAGAAATTTCTTTGAAATTAAACCGAAAGATTTAAATCTGAATAAGCACTCGTTCAGTTCCATAAAATACATTTCATCGTAAAATACAAAAGTGCGGCCAGAGTAGGTGTTTAAACTGCTTTTATTTTGGAATTCTGAGGTATACCCATATCGTAAATAACCTTTGGATATCCAGACACGAGTTGCAGACTAGGATATTAAAATATATATACATTTGACTCAATAAACATTACAATTTCCCCGATGGTCTCTGATAAATCGATGTAAAGCTTTCAAAATTAGCGGGTAAGAAAAACAACCAGTTAGTGATAAACTCTGGTTTACTAACTATTTTATCTACTATGTCATATGTCCAAACATATTTTTTATAAAAAATATACATCACTTGGTTGATTACCAAAAATGTGTTGATGTTTTTCAAGTTACACAAATCTACTTCTTTTGTAGGGAATAATATGTTTGGTTTAGGAGGGGATAATGAATGCACAGATCTTTTAGGTTTACCATATAGACTCTGTATTGTTAAAATATCGTCAGTTTGTAATGTTAGTAGATCTGAGACATAAATTGGATACATAACAGACTCGTAGGCATTCGAATGATGTATTTCTAATGCATCTCCTATTTCATGCAATAGCACAACGAAAAGATTTATTTTTCCTTGAGAACTGTAGTCATGTTTAAGATACCAATCTTCTTCAGCATCAATGTGAATTTCAACTTGTGAGTTATCTGATTTCGGAAAAAAAGCATGACCAAGTATTCCCCTTTTCCCATATAATTTACTATTACATAAATGCAGAGACTTTAAAAATGTATGGATACTACGTTTGTTTGATACTATTATGTGTGGGTTTTGAGTATCGTGTTTAAACACAATGTCAGAGGTTTGGCCCACGTATGAAACACTTCTTGAGTTAGTTGTAGTATGTCATGATTGGCCAACACATAATGCCATTTTATTACTTTCGTATTCCATTTGGTAATAGATGTAGAAAAGCCAAATATATCATCTGGTACCCCACATCTAGGAGTTATGATTAGTGTTAGTGTCTCTTTACTTATTTCACCACTAATTGTTATGTTGTGATACTCTTGAAAAAGTCGGAGAGCATTTGAAACTACTGATGAATTTACATGTGTAATATCTTTGTCAGGTACTTTTAAGTACCCAAAATCATTAAAAATTTTATTGCGAAAAGTGTTTGATTTTCACCTCTGCTGGAGGTTATCAAAATTAAGATGATAATCGTAAAGGTAATCATTTTGTTCTAATTAAAAAAATATTTCATAGTATCACACTTTTTCAATTTTGTAGTGCCCCCATGGTAGTGTATTAATACCATCTTTAAGAATAAATCTTTTATCATCTTCAGAACTTAATGCTTTTTTTCTCAACTCAATCGTATAGAGTTTATGTTTCTTACTTTTAATAAGATTCATACTTTTGTACAACACTTTTTTACCAAACAAACACTTTTTGTAGTCACCAAAACTAATCTCATTTCTGACTACAGTGTTTTTCACACTCTTTGCTCTTTTCTTTACACCACCTTCTAGATTTATTTCATACATTTTTTATTTAAATCCAATAAATTCTTCCATTATTATTCCATTACATTCATCTTTCATTTTGCCAATAATATTTTTGTTAACTAATGGTATACCGTATGGATGATCTTTTTTCTGGTCAGAAGTATCAAAATGATCGACCATTTCTTTCATGTCACTATAGAAGTCTGATGTTTTTATATAATAGATGTATGAATCAGTATCTTGGTAGCACAGTTCAATATTTTTCCCATACTTTGATTTCATTATATTATAGTGAAAATCATACATTAAGACTTTCGATAGATCAAGTATGCTCATTCCAACATAAATGGGTTTGTTAAAGCACAGTTTTGTTTTAATCATATGAACTGCTACCAAAGAGTTAGTAAATATAGTCCTATCTTTAAAGTTTGGTTTAGCCACTAGTTTAGCCATTTGCTTAGAGCTTGTGCACAACTGTATATCCACTCTGTTTCTAATATTTTCCATTGTTTTTCCAAAAACAGAATTGTTCATTAATTTGTAGAAATCTTTTTCAAAGTCATTTGTAGACTTTGTTAGCATATTTGTGTTTAGATCAATATAGTACTTGAGCCAATCTGATTGATCAAACTCCAGAACTCTATGAATCTTTTTCAACTTCATTCCGAGAGATAGATATTGCTTAAGATTTACATAGTGTAATACATATTTTTCTTTATCATACAGCGTAGTCGTCAAGAGTTTGGGATTTTTGAACTTTCTGGTATTTTAATCTCTGACGCCAATGACAGATCTTTGTGGAGATTGTGTAGTTCATGTGGGTATTCCAAATCAACTTCCAATATATAACCTTTTCTAGAATCATCTTGTATTTTTGTTACATCTAAATTTGTATTTCTCCACTTAAACCCACCATAGGGTAAATACTGGCTCATAGCCCATTCATATAAGTTATTGGTGTCCAGATATGTAAGCTAAAAGATTTCCTTTGTACTATCATAAGCATTCATATATTTATTATTTGCTTTAGCATATCACTTACAACATTGTGAAATTCCACCATGAAAACCTTTTCTATCATCAAATTCATGTCGTAATCTGTTGATAATTCTAGTTCTATTTTAGTATGTTTGAGCATAGCATCCCACACTAACCCTGGGGCCATGAAATACCATGCTGGATCTAGCTTATATGTTTTGAGACATACATCACTAAAATTTTCCATTATATCAGACAATATCAATACATCAGATTTCTTATAGAGTTCTGTGTACTCTCTTAGAGATTTTATGTTGAATTTTTCCCACACCTTTCTCGCAAATTAGTAATCTTCGTCTGTAATGCCACATTTATTGAGTTCGTTGTAAAATGCATCTTTGGATGGAAGTGATGTCTCACAACATTTTTCAGCACTATCCATGTAGTCATATGGATAAACACCTTTTCTTATAACAAAGACAAGAAGTTCATTGGAAAAATGCTTACACGTTTCTCAGAATTGGCTTCTGGAAAGGTTGCTAGAGAGTTTATCGATTCTACTAGCCATAAATTAAAATGAGTCAATAAATATAAGATTTACACTTTCACATACATGTTTCGTAAAATGATGTTTTGGATCAGAAAATTAAGAGTAATTTTTTCTGATAGTTTTCTAATGGCTCGAGCATTTAATTTACTGTTGTTGTCTGATAACTGGAGGCTATGTTCAAATTGTCATTTTTATATTACTGTTTTGAGAACCATACCAACAACAGAGCCACTCCATGAGATGCATTGTACATTCACATCAATATCTGAAACTTCACATCCATCTTTAGATGGGTCCCTGTTCCAAAGTGTTGTGCAGACACATCAACAGGAAATTCTGATGAGCTGTCACAGATATGATGCAGCTAATTATTATAAGCAAATGAAAGATGCCGTAATGTAAAATAGTATTGTGTAAAAAAAATTACAGTGGACTTTCGATTACCGAAAATGCATATACCAATAAACTTTATCTACAGTTAATCTTCAGTGGTCACAATAAAATTCCTATATAAATATGTAATGATAAAACTACCAGCTTTTATCATTTATCAGCTATTGCATCACTCAGAATATATTTTGGTCCCATCACTTAAGATTTCCCAAAACAGACGTTTTAAAGCTGGTTGTTTATGCAACACTCTAAAAACATGGTGTGAAATACATCACACACGCCACCATTTAACATTACTGTGGTGCCGCCCAGTTCAACTGATAGTGTCAGTAACTCGGCTTGCAAGTCTGGCATGCTTTCTCTCCTTACATGCCTGTCGAGAGGGGAAGCAATTACTTAGCAACTAGTGTGGTGTCCTCGCATTCTCTCTCTCTCAATTGTGCAACTTTTTTTCTTCCACTTACATGCCTTCAAGAGAGGAAGTTGTTACCTAGCAAAAAAACCTGCGTCCTCTTTATCTCTCTCTCTCTCTCTTGCGTATGCTTTACACACCTGACCCCAGAGCAAGTAAAGTGAGTGTGGCCATCCTGTCTGACGATCTTACACATTTTATCAAGATTATCCATCGCTCAAAATACTTGCACCTATGATCACTAGTCTTTAAAAGCAAAAGTTTTCGCTTGAAGATATTATGCATAACATTTTAAAGAGGAATTATTTTTTGTCAAAGATGTTTTCTTTTGTGATTAAAAGTTGTTTTTCCTGTACTGTTGGTGTTTAATCATATCTGGCATAAAATCAACAGGATTTTGAACCAAAATATTAGTTTAACTCATACGAGAACAACTATGCAAATAAAATTATATGCCCAGAATTGTACACTTGACCTCCCCTTGTTGCCGAAAATTGTTTGAACATCAAGCACCTTGTATTATCAAGCGAAAATTCTTTTTCAGTAACATCTTGCAGGGAGATTGGAGGATTTGTATTAATTTATTTCAATACATACGCGTCTTTTCAATAAATTGATATCCTGTAAGAGCTTATTCGACACATTTTGTCATTTAATAATGTGTAAGCACTAAGTCCAAGCACAGCTTAACTCGGAACAGGTGTAAGTGTGTAGGAAAATCAGAGGATGTAGATTAATTATTGAAAAATTTAAAGAAATAACATTTTAATTGCCTTAGATATTTATCTCTGTTTCCAAATCATTCGTTTTATAAAGTAAAATATTATTATGTCATTACTTAACTACACATTTGCCACGTGAGCACAGCATCACCATATATGGTCTGGATTGCGTAAGATTTGGCTGCCATCAGTGATACATTTCAGAACTCATTTCCTTCCCTTACATGGCAGGCAGGGTGCGGGATAGTTGCCTAGCAACAAGTATAGCTACCTTGTTCCCTCTCTCTGGATGCCGACTGGTCTGGTAGTGGCGGGGTAGATTGTTTCACTCCTGCCGCTGAAGCTTCCCCTTCACCATCTTGCCAGCCTTGAACACATTGCTGGTAGATAATCTCTCCATGAGCTCTCAGCTGATCGAGGGCGTGTGGGATATTCAAAATTTGGCTCGCATTTGGTGACTTTTATATTTATTTTCAGAAAGTTTGAAATTTTTGGTTTGGTTTGCATTCAGTTTCAAATGACAATCAATTATATATAGTAATTTCTGATGTTATATTGATGCATGACGTACTGCGCCTCTATTACATACACTCAACTTTGCCCCATCTGACGCTGTTTCATTTCGCCTGGGCAAGTCATACCACAATACTTGACGAGACTAGACACATACCTACAGGGTACTCTTTGCAATGAGAGATGATATTACAGATACGTCAGTCCAGCTTGTACTGTTCACCTTACTCTCCAAGCCAGGTATCACGTCAAACCCCCCGAAGTGAGACTATACTATCTGCAAAGCCACCAAGACCACCACCCAAGGTTATGTAATTCTACAGCGTGCCAAGGGTGGACATCATGCGTCCTGTGCACCAATAAGGGAACAAGCTCGCCGCATCAGCGATTCTCCATGCAGCAGACGATGCCAACAGATGACAACTGCAGACGACTCGAGGGGAGGAACTTATCTCTTTCCTTACCCCTCGCCTACTCAGGTCCAGGAAGGAACCAGTATATAAGGTCATGCGCGACCTGAAACCTTCAGTCAATGTTTCCTCCACTACTCAGTTTTAGGCCGGGAGAAGCCACCGGCGGTTCACACTCTCTGGTATGCCAGTTGATTCCACCATTCTATTCAAGGGCAGAAGAATCCTATCACTGATATCAACCCCTCCAGATGACTTTTCTGTGCCTGCGGCAATGCCCCTTAGATATTCTGGAAGACTCAACACCTCCCGCTTCTAAAGATGCCAACTGCTCCTTCCTTACCATCCCTTGGTAACGGTCATCGACAGTCCCTTCAGGACTACCACTTCTGCTGTATTGGATGGTAATGGCCAACCTTATCACTACTCTTCTGGTAGTCACCACCTCTTGGTCTCTTCAGGACAACAAAGTAGATAGCAGCATTATCGCCTTCCTTTGAGGTTTAGAACCAAGTCGTCTTCACCTGGTTGTGTGTAGCTTAACTTCAGTGTCAATCCAGGTTAGTTTTAGGAGGCAGTACGGGCCACCAAGTTTTATTCTCACTGAATATAATATCTGATGTACACTGACTTTTGAGTACTAATTTCTATGCATCATTGTGTGTTATCCTCATGTAGAATCAGCCTGTTAGAGTGAAGCCGGACGGCCACACTCACGAAAGCAAAATACACACCTATTAGACGGTCACCCAAGCCCCAGGGAAGATTTTGTTACAGCCTCAACCATTAGCAAGACCCTCCATTCTGCAGCTAGAAAGTCAGGCCCACCTAACTCTATCACCAATCTCTATGGGTCAGAAAGAAGTAAGTGTCGGTGCTGTAGGACTGACCCCGGTGGATAACACACCCAAGTGTCCTGTCGTACAGCATGAGTCAACCCATACAGCATGAGTCAACCCACTGCTCTGTCCACTGCCCTCTACGGGGCCGGATGAAAAGAGCACAGGGTACAATTCTTGCTTGTGTGTCTGAGGCCCTTGGCAGTACATGGTAGGGAACTGAGTCGGTTGCTTACTCCAAGCTCCCTCCTACAGCAAAACCCAGACACACCACTGCATGGATGCACCTGGCCGTTGACATAATGGGACTATATCCTCTCAGCAACAAAGGGAACCGGTATTTGTTGGTGGTTATTGACATATTTTCTTGCTGTGTGGAAGCCTTCCCGCTCCCCAGCCAGGAACTGAGAAATATCATCCAGAAACTGGAAACGGAGATATTCCCTCGCTGGGGCTATTTACAGGCCACCCTTATGGACAATGGCACCTCTTTCACAAGCCAACAGTAGAGGAACCTTGTTGAAACTGGGGAGATGAAACCTGTACAACGCCTTCTTACCATACTCAAGCAAACGCTACCGAGTGTGGAGGAATCAAGAGCTCAAGGAAAGCCTCTATCTCAGTGTGGGCGAAGACCATTGGCACTGGGATACTCACATCCCCTCTATTCTTTTTACCCTCTGTCGAAGAGAAAACAAGACCATAAACACCAGCACTAGCCAGCTCCTTCTCAGGCGAACCCTTCGTCGACCATCAGATTGGCAATGGGAAACTCCACATACTAAGATGTCAACCCAATACGACATCCCCCTGGTTGCCAGGGCGACTAGAGCATAAGAGGCCCAGGTCCAGTAAATTTCTCAACAGTACCCACAACCACATACAGGAAGATGAAACTTCACCTTAGGCGAGGCTGTTCTCTTATGCTGCCACCTGCTGAGTAAAGAAAGAGACCAGTTCAGCGCTTGTCTAGCAGAAAACTGGGAAGGCCCTTACCACATTGTGGTGCACCAAGGGAATATATACTGGGTAGAAAACATCAGAGGGCGTGTCAGGAAGGTAATGAGGGGACAAATGCCACCATGTCCTGATGGAATTTGGGACCGCACTGCTGCTCAACACCAAGCCTGGAAGAAGAGGAAGAGAGGGAGGACAACCCTCTCCCACAGACTACCCTGGAGTTTGAAATCCTAGTGCCAAGGGAACCCGCACCTTAACCAGCTGCCGAAGAAGAGTATCATTATTCAAATCTCACCAGGTCAAAACCACCATTGGTGTATAGGGTAGATGCTTCCATCTGGACCCTGCCCTCTACGCCCAACACCTACATCTGGCGAACGTCAGCCTGACGCAGACGGACGACCTCCATGGAATCGGAGGTGACATGGCGAAGTCCTCTGGACAGAGGATCCACCTGTGGACCTCCACATCTTAGCCCCATCCCCGAGAAGGATAAATCTCCACAAGTCATCGAGGTAGAGGTCCCCAAAGAGTCTCTGCCTCCGGCCACCATGCCGACCCAGGAAGGCGTAATCTCTCCAAGCTGAGGGGGGAAGACCACCAGAGCACCAGCAGTACCACTCTCCACGACGGTCACTCTCTCCATGCCAAGGAGGGAGGACCATCAGAAGGACCGCTCCCTCTGACGGCATCTCCAGTCTTGACACCAGGAGGTGTTGAGGCCAAACCCTGGATCCAACCTCCAGCCTGGAAGGATGAGCTCCATAGACACGCTGTCGAGGTAAAGGTCTCCGAAGAGCCTCTACCGCTGGCCATCACCACGTCAGTCATGTTAGTCCAGGAGGACCGAGCCAACCTCCCAACACCAATATCGGCCGGTGCCGAGGTCACCAATACTTCCCCTCCTGAGTGGGAGGACATTCATCACCCGGCCGCCGAGTTTGGGGATTCCTAAGAACCCCGATCTCTGAAGGTAACCTCAAGAGAGCCCCTCGAGAAGGAGGGGGCTACAACCCATCCCCAGGTGCCAGGTGGCCCCGAGCAGGCCCCCACCAAGAACATGAACTCCAGACCCAGCAGCCAGACACGAGAGATACCTGCACATGCCTGCCACAGCTCCTCACAGCCTGGCCACTACAAAGAATCTCCCTGGAAGCCGACTTCCAGGTTAACGTGGCCTTACCCGAAGGATGCGGCCCTCAGGAAGAGGGGTCGACCCCGGAAAAATGGGACTCCAAAACCTCGCCGCCAGTGAACTACACCACATTGAGTTCACGAAACATTATATTTCTCACTGACAGCCATTAATGATGTGTGAAAGCAATCAGATACTGACAACTAACCATTAGCTGTGTACTTAAACTTGATAGAAGACAAACGGTGTAGTAACAGACCAGTGATTAAAAGTAGCACACGTAACAGTAGTGCTACCACAGTGAACAAAGATGTAACACATTTCGGACAAAAATAATTTTAGTGCCAAAATAGTAAAAGAAGAATAGTGCTGTGTTGCACAGTTGCGTAAAGACATCCTAAGTGCAACAATGAACACTGCAAGAAAGAAGCCTAGTGCAAGTCCGTGCCTGAGTAACAACAGAATCTTTCTCCAGAAAGAAAGCATATAATCTTTTCGTAAATTGAAAATAATTTTCCAGGGTATTTTTAATGTATATTCTTAGTGTTTTAAATATTGCAAATAATATTTTTGCAAATGTTTACGCATCTGATGAAAGTCATGTGTTTTTAAAATGTTAATTACCAGTGCTTCAAATGATGTAAATAATTTTCAAATTACGTGTTTAATATTTTACAAGAGTAAATGGATTTAAACATTAAGTTTAAAAAGGATTCTTGTCTTTTTTTTTCTAATCACGAAGGTGGCCCATATGCAAATTTGTTAGTTAATTTTAATTTATTTTAAAAGGGTATCTTGTTTGTTAGTGATTAAGGAATTTAGCTAAGACTGGTCCAGGTAATGGAAGATCTAGAGTCGGTCACCTTTTCAGAAATGACACACATAACATTTACTCACCGTACGACACATAGCAGGCTACATGTGAAGCCACTCTTTTACCTCGCCCACACCGCCAGTGCAAGTATTAGCTATTTTATACCACACACCCTTCAAGAGTGGGAATTTATTTCACACTCCAGTGTCATTTCTTTTGTGCTCGCATGTAAATACCTAGTTATTTTCAGGAACAAACTGTAAAATTTACATATGATGTACATAACTACAGCCCTCAGCTGAACTTGTGAGTGACCATTAAAATAAACAAAGGTAAGCGGCTCCCTGACAGCTGTCAAAACTTTGCTCATGTAGCCAAATCCTTTCTTTTTCCTTCCCATGGGGGCAAAGAACAGCTATTCACCTGCTGCCCGCTCACCACAAGCCAGCCTACGCACCAGACACCACCAAAGGAGAGAGAGAGAGACAGAACTATATGCCACGTAACTGCTTCCAGGTGTCACACAGCAGCAGCAAATAAGAGTGCCACTTACCTCATTTATGAACAGCGCACAGAGAGGAGGAAGTGCGATAGAAGGTAAACTCTGTTTTCTAGAGGTGACAGTTCCACATCACCCTAGGAGCCAAAAAATTTTTCTCGTCCAGATGGTTCTACGTCGCAACGGAAGAGGGGCGAATTACCCATGATGTACTGCACCCCTATTACTGAACATAGTTTCATTTTGCCTCTGCAAGTCTAACCACAGTACTTGAAGAGGCTGGAGATGTGCCTGCAAGGTACTCCTTGCAATGAGAGATGATGTTACAGACATGTCAGTCCAGCTTGAACTGTTCACCCTACTCTGCAAACCAGGCGTCACGTCGAACTCCCTAAAGTGAGACTGTATTATCTGCAGATCCACCAAGCCCACCACCCAAGGTCACGTAATCCTACAGCATGCGAAGGGAGAGCACCATGCATCCTGCGTAGCGATAAGAGATGAAGATTGCCGCATCAACGATTCTCCACGCAGCAAATGATGCCAGCAGACAACAACTGCAGATGACTTGAGGGGAGGAACTTATCTCTTTCCGCACTCCTCGCTTACTCCAGTTCAGGAAACAACCAGTATATAAGGTCCTGCATGACCCAAAATCTTCAGTCTATGTTTCCTCCACGGCTCAGTCTTGGGCCGGAGGAAGCCAGAGGTAGTTTGTGCTCTCTGGTACGTCAGTTGATTTCACCATGCTCTTCAGGGGTGGAAGAAGCCTACCACTGATGTAAACCCCTCCAGAAGACTCTTTTGCACCTGTGTCAACACCCCCTAGATCTTCTGGAAGAATCAACAGCTCCTGCTTCTGAAGATGCCGGCTGCTCCTTCCTTACTACCCCTTGGTAACGGTTGTTGACAGTCCCTTCTACCACTTCTGCCTTACCAGACGGTAACGTCATACCTTACCATTACCCTTCTGGCAGTCACCATGTCTTGGTCTCTTCAGGACAACACGGTAGATAATTAGGACCAGTTGCAGTAAACTACCTAGCAACATTATCGCCTTCCTTTCAGGGTTTAGAACCAGGTCGCCTTCACCTGGCTGTGTGTAACTTAACTTCCGTGTCAATCCAGGTTAGTTTTAAGAGACAGTAAGGGCCACCAAGTTTTATTCTCACTGACTATAACATGTGATCTACACTGACTTCTGAGTACTAATTTCTGAGTGTCACTGTGTGATCCTCATGTAGAATCAGCCCATTAGAGTGAAGTCAGATGACCACGCTCGCCAAAGCAAAATACACAACTATAAGAAGGCCACCCAATCTTTGCCCCAGGGTAGAGTTCGTTAGAGCCCCAACCATTAGGAAGACCTCCACTCGGCAGCTAGCATGTCAGATCAACTTAACTCTGTCACCGTTCTCTACAGGGCCGGGTGAGATGAGCACACGGTACAACTCTTGCCTGCGCTGTTGTGGCTCGTGGCAGTAGAGAGTAGGGAACTGAGTTATCAGTTTCACTTTTGTGAGGTGGTAATTTGCATTTTTTTCCTATGCCGCATATCCGGAAAGGTGGTGCACAGAAGAAATCCAGAAGGGCAGCTTACGCCTCCAAAACTAGCTTGAATTGTGAACCACTTCCTTCACCTGAACTTTGCAGTTCACCCCTGCAGGGCAGAGTTATTACTGCCTGCCCTATTGAGAGGCCTCACACCTCAGTTCTTCCTCAGCCACTTTTCCCTCCACTCGTTGAAACTGCTGGTTCACAACACCCCCAGGTTGAGGCTATCAGAAGGGGAGAAGAACCATCTCTAGGGATAGCAAACCAGTGGTTCCGGGGCCAGCTGATTATGTGTCACCAATCCAACCCAGACACTAGCGACATCAGCAGTCCTTCACGTTCTGGTGAGGCCGACGGCAGCCATCAGCATGCACATCAACTGGATCAGCAGCCTCATCGGATCTTCAAGAACCACGGTAATCCAGTTGTTAAGGACTATGCGACCTGTCCTGTATAATAGCAGAGCACCAACGAAACTCTGTCACATTTAAGTTTCTCGTGATACTGGCATCACAAACCAAAACTGTAAAAATTGAACACGACAACAGTCTTTTTCCAAGTCACGTAACAAGGGTTTTTGTGTCACTTAATCTAAGGCGTCATAAGTCAAAGGTTGGTATGACTAGTTTTCATCAATAGCACTTCATTAGTTGGGCATGCATCAATATCCTTTATTTAAACGAGTCAAAGTAAAATGTTTTTAATGGAATATTTACAGTAATACTAATACAGTAATAATTTTTTTTTAATTCCTGTTTTTGTTGTGTTTATTAGTTAAACTTTATTCACAGATAATGAACAGCTCTCATTATACTCAACATGAAGTCTGATAAGGTTAGAAGTTGTATTTTGTAGATGCACATGTCAGAACCCTCATTTACTCAAATCATAGATGTAAGGAAATGTTTTGACAGTCCCCTGGAAAACAGTAGATAGAGAGTCCACTGTAATCCTATACTCATAAAAAATTTAATCCTATAATATTATCAAACAAGTAAATACCAGTTTTGAAACTTTCACTAGAACTGTACCTTTCTGGTGTTTCCCATGAACATGACATTTAGAGTTCTCACTGCATAATCAGCAAATAGTTCCTCATTGGAGGTAAATATATCAATTCTTCCACACACCATCTCCTTCCCCAACCCAGGCCAATACTGCTCACACTTATTCTGAAAAGAAACCAAGGATATGCATCAAAATGTGTATCAAAGAACTCAATACAATGGGCACTACGAAATAGCACATACCACAATTAACACTGTCACAATACCTGCCCATTTTCAACAACATTCGTCATCATCACTATGACCTGGACACGTTCCTGCCACACCATTCTCCAGAAGTCATCCACTGTGTTGGGTTTTGGACCTTGGGCAGCTATGTAGAACTTTTCTGCATTGTACCCCTGATAGAACCAACACACAACTTGCTAAAACATAAAAATATCCATTCTTGCCTACTCACAAATATTTTTTAATTGCAGGCCCTGACATAAAATAGTGTAACTTAATAAAACTAGAGCTGTGCGGGATCCTGACTTTTCGGGAAAAGTTTGGGAAATATGTTTTCCAAAAAGGTCTGGCAGGAAATCATTTTCCCGTAAAATTTTTCGGGATAAAAATAATTTAGGCTATTTTGCTATTACTTTTCGGTTCTACAACACAGATGAAGAGTGGGCCTTCATGGCCCTAACCTTGCCAGCATTAGAAATAACAAATAAATGCAAGTCAACATACTTATGAGTATTAATGATTTCATATAAATATGATGCATATGAAGTTTGCCACCGGCCGTCGTAAGTAAACAAACTTCGGTGTGCCTTCCTAAAATAAATAACAGCTCATTCCACATAATAAATGGTATTTCTGTTGCGCAAATGGTACTTTTTCTGCTGTCCATCGCTTTTAAAGTAAAAAAAAAAAAAAAAAGAAAAAAAAAGAAACGTGAAGTAGGTCCTACATATTTTTAAAACAAAAGTAGTTTTTATTGATATAATGATATTCAGTCATACGTAAATAAACACTTTCCTCTGCAAGTATTTTAGTGGCAGAATTAATGTATACACAAGCATTAAGAAAGTAACGAATGGAATTTTAAGCCCATTTTGTTTAAGAATCAAGATAGCTATGCAATGAGTAGTTTATTTTCATGCACTCTTAACTTTGTTTATTTTGGCGAACTTATTAGAAATGCTACCACTAATTGCATTGTGGGCCAAAATGCATATCAAACGTGTACATGTAAAATCATATTTAAATTGGTGGGGATGCAATTGCATTTACACGTAAACTCATAAAATAAAAATTGGAATGATTGTGAATTTCTACGGCCAAATGCTTCTTGTTCTTGTTCATGTAGGTTACACGGCCCAACAGTTGCCGAATGTGACACAATTGGTGATACGTAATTGGCCAGCACGTCACGTGATGCAGAATGTCACCCAATGATAGTCATTGTTAGGAACAGTACTGCTAGTGTTTTTATTTTGCTAATCACCCGTATGTGAGATTGCATGATATAACACACTAAAATTTTCATTACTATATTATTTTTAATTAATAAACTAGTAGTTTTAAATGAAAGTTTAAATACTGAGTAATTTGTAGTGCTGGAAACCTATACCTATGACACGTTAATTTGGTACAAAATATTATTTCATTTTACGTTTGTGTTGAATGTTTTATTTACTCATACTACAGTTTGTTTACATATTTCATTTGTTTACGTAGTTCATTAGAAGCAATGTGGATATAAAAAATGCTAGTGAGAAATTCAAAGTGCCTATTTGGCATTTTTACGAAAAAATGCCAGATACTGTCAGCAAAATGCAAAGTTTGCTCTAAAGTATTGAAAACACATTTTGGTGTTACATTAATTTTAAGTTTTTATCTGTACATTTTGTTATTTTCCTAGTGTACCGACAAATTCCCGATCCTGTCCCATTTCCTGGGGGAAATTATTTTTCCTGTCCAAAATTTTCCCGAGCCCAAATTATCTATCTCGCCCAGCTCTAGTTTATTGTGTAATTTTTAAATTGCCAGGGCTTTACTATGTAATTTGACTTCTCTTTGTGATCTTAAATATTTTTAATGTGAGGTTTTAATATATTTTTAATTTGTATTTTACAATGCACGAGGCTCTAATGGGCCGATGCAGATGCCCTCCCCTAGTTGATTGCTTTTGACCATCCTATTTAATTAAAATAGTGATCTACTCATTTTGGTACTTTTGAATTTGGAGGCATACTGGGCTTACCGAGCGAACCCTCCTTTGGATTATTTGCAATCACGTAATGTTATGTGAGATTGTTAATTTATGGTAATTAATTGGAGCCACGTAACATATTGAAACATTGTTATACTTTACAGTCACGTAATTTTTTGTGATATTTCTAATTTATGGTAATTTACTGGAGTTCTGTAACATATGAAAACTTCGTAATATTTTATATTCACATAATGTTTCATGAGATTGCTAATTTTCTGGATAATTAACTGGAATCACGTAACATTTCATATATTGTCATACTTTGTAATCATATAATGTTTGGTAAGATTGCTAGTTTTAGGTGATTATTTGGAATCACGTAACATTTTGAAATAATATTCCACCACTTTTGTAACCAGTTTGAATCACAAACTTTTCTTGTGAGACTTTCACGTAATATATCTTGTATGAGCACTTCAGGTTGTGATTAGTATTCCATTATTTTATGTTTTAAGAAATTTGCAAAAATTATACTGATTTACATGATGGCATAAGGGCTAGTTAATTGCATTCTCCAACCACTGCACCATTTGTGTTGCTGGCTGGAGAAACGGTTATGCTCAGCGCCGGCCTAGTTAGTCGAGACGGCAGAACACTCTTAGATAGGGAACTGCATGTTGTCTGCTTCTATCTCAAGAGTCAAGGTTTAGAACTTGATGACCTTTACCAAGCGAGGTGGGAAGGACCTGAAGGACAGGAAGACTACCTATACCTACCAAGCTACCTGGAGCTGAACCCAGACCAATAAGTCACTTAGCCAAGTAACCCCCCAGGAACGAGCTCAAGGTACCCGCAAGTTGGTGGTGTTTCACCCCCAGATCCCTCCCCTTCTTTGTTTTCAGCTCCCCGGAAGGTTTGGGGACACCGCACCCAGTGGCAGCCACCATCAGACGAGGAGGGAAGGTGCTGATAGGATTGGTGTGCCAGTGGTTCTCCATTCAACACTACCATAGCCTGCAGAGAGCCACCAACAGCAGCAGCAGTTCCAGCCACAGCAGCCTGTGTGGACAGCAGAGTTTCACCAGCAGCCGCAATACCGCCAGTAAACTCGCAGCTCCGACCAACCGACCAAGCATCGGAGTAAGTAAGCAACCGGCCCAAAAGCCAGTAGCCCAGCCCAATAGCCAAACCAGTAACATAGTTTGTGATTAGCCGACAGCCAATACGGCCCACACTGTACACAGGTTGAGCACCAGTAAACAAGTAGATCAACCACCAGTCCCCCTCAGTAAGTGCTCCCGGCCTGCAGTAATAAAGTCACTATTTCGAGATGTAGCGACACATTACCCAGATAGCATCAGGTGTCAAGAAGTAGGTAGGAACTTTCTTGGCACCTAACTTGGGGCATTAGCATTTGGTGAATCTAGTAGCAAAAGCAGAACTAGCCAGCACAACCCGAGAGCTGCGAAGCTAGCCCAACCACCTAATCTAGCCAGAAAATGGGCTTCGAGGAGTCCTTAATAACCTTGTGGCGCCCAACCACAGAGACAGCCATGTCTATTAGCGAAGCCAGCCTACACGACATCCAAGAGGCCATGATGGCCAAAACTCAAGACAACCGGTGTCATACAGCTACCTGCACTGGCATCAATTCTATCACATGCGCTCACTGCCAGGAGGTATTTCACTATTGGTGCTTAGGATGGGCCGATGAAGTGCCAAGAATGCCAAACACGCCAGTCAGCATATTGTGGTTGGTTCACTTGCCCAGTCCGAGGCATTAATTTGGTCCACTGTATAATTTGTGCTCAGCCATTCCATCACAGTTGCATGGGCTGGCCGGGGAAAGGGTTACTCGCCCAGGGCTAGTCTATTGATGCAAGAGATGCAGACGGGGCACCGAATACAGACCAAGTAATTGCGGATATTGAGTCAGTCCATCTAAGACACCTGGTCCCAGCGAACCCCAGCTGCCAGAATTTGCGGGCCACCCCCATGAAGACCGTCACATTACTGAAGAGTGTGAGGAGTTCACGGAACACGAAATTTCCTGCAAACAATAGGTAACCCGAACCAGCAAGCAACTCCAAGGCCATACCTTAGAGTGGTGGGTAAAATACGGAGAATTCGTGATGGAATGGAGTCAGCTGTGCATTTGCCTCTCCACTCAATTCTCAGGCGAAGAAGTAGTGGCCCACGTAACCACGGGAAACCTACGAGAAAATCCAACACTCAGCAGAGGAAGCCAAATTATTTATCCAATGGAAAGTAGAGCTTTACCGCCGGATCTACTCAGCCGCAACTGAGAAAAGCTGCATTACGAATATCTCCAGGATACTCCTGCCAAAGCTACGCAACTTTGCGCAAATCCCAAAAATCACTACAACAGAAGAACTCGTTGGCAGAGCATGGGAAACCGAAAGAACTTTAAATGAGCAGGAGTGCTAGATCACAAACAGTTAGGCAGGGTGAAAGAGGGAATAAGAAGACAGAGTGCGCGCCCTCCCCTACTCTTCTTGCATCCCCTGCTGCGACCCCTCCGCCCCCTTAAAACCCTGTGCCGCTGCCCAAAGAAGAGCGGGAAGAGGGGAGAATAAGGTCGCCTCCATACACTCCCCATAGCTATAATCCTCCCAAGTGCTGGGACTGCCACGAACAGCACTTTTTCGGGGGGGACTGCAAGTGATGGGCAGGGGAAAGGGAGGTAACATGGTCAACAGACCCCCGCCGTGGCCCGCGAAGAGAGAAAAGGGAAATAAACAAACCAGCCCATCTGGAAAGGATGTCACCGGGGCACGAATCAAGCCTCAAATCCCAAAACCCAGGGTGCCAACAGACACGAGACTGAAAGAGAAGGGGACTTCCCTAAGGCGATCAGTCAAAGCCCCATCAAGCACATCACGCTATTGCAGCTGAGGGTAACAAAGGGCCCAAGTACGCCACAGGCAACCAGCACCCACAAGGGATACATCAGGAAAGTCACCAGAGGGCCAATAAGCCCCTCTCTTAAGGAAGCACCCTAACTCGCTGCTAGCACGCCGGGAACAGAACTCGATGAGCATGAAGAACGAGAAGACGATCCTGCACCTGAACCAACCCTCGAAAGGTCACCTTCACCCCCGCGGACTGGAAGAAGGTATGAGATTCAATCAACAAGTCGCCAGGATACTCCAGTCAGCATCGAGTTCCCTGCACCATGAAGTTCCGCTTGGAGCAGATCTCTGTCGTCAACCCACAGCAGCTACCTGCGCCAAGCCACCGCCTGACACACCCAGATGTCTCTCACCACGACAAAGATATTTTGGCGCAGCCCATTAGATCAGCAACCACAACGCAGACAGCCACCGCTGAGTCCAGTGAGAAAGGAGGCCAAAGTACCCTGTGCTGATGAGTCAGCTGAACATCAAGAATCACTACCTCAATCGGCCATCCCGGACACACCGGCCCTGGAGGGCCAACACCGCCAAGAAACTGCCATGCCAGACGACGTAGCAGCCGTTGCCGAGATGTCGTCTTCTGAGAGGGAGGCCCCACCAGAACTCCCAGTGAAGTTGATGCCAACCTGGCAGCCTCAACTCAGCTGGTACCACCTGCGGTTACCCAGCCGGTCTTGGAGCCACCCAGCACCCAGGCCACCCCACCAGTACGAGAGGATGAACCCAGCTGTTTGGCCGCAGAGGCGTTGGAGCTTGCCCTGTCTCTGCCTCTGCTGGCCATTCAGACATCATCTCTCCTGGAGGAGGACCACGCTGATCGCCCCCCAGCACCCAGTGATCCAGAGCCGTATGCTGCAGGGGACAGCAACCCAGCATCGACCGGCCAGGTACGAAGACAATAGCCTGCACATGCCTGCCATGGTGCTCCCCAGCCTGGCTGGTACCGTGAAGCCCTGTGGAGGCCAACGACGTGCTTCACATGGCCCTACCCGGTCCACATGGCACTTCAGAAGAAGGGAAGACAACGCAAGTAGCCCCGACAGAACCAGTGAGTGAGTTCTCCGAAGATTTTTTCCCCACCTGTCAAGCGTTGAAGTGAAATAAACTTTAACCATGTGGCTGTCTATTGCCTTAATTTTTGGGGGGGAAAAACTAATAATGCGAATGTCAAAAGTGGCCACAGTGTTCCAGTAGTTCTACAGCACGTTAGAAACATTCTGTTCCGCAGCTGTACCAGTTTATGAAAAACTTTTTGCAACCGCCTGAAACATATCAAAATGTTGTGGAATAAACACAGTGTAACAAGCAGACAGATATTGGCAGAATAAACAACTGCTCTAATTATTATCACATGTTTGTTTATCCAGTAACTTCAGAGACACTTTGAACTGATGTAAACAATTATGCTTTGTTAATATTGCATAATAAACCATGCACTCAAGAATGCTTTCTTGTGCCTAGTGTATTGTGCTGTGATGAATACGAAAAGAAAGGACTTCCCATTCCAGTGATCCAGTGTTTAAACAAGTGCTAGAGAATTCCAATTCTGAGAAGCAGATGGCAATAGGCTAAGGCCTGAAGTCATCAAACCAACCAAAGATACCAGAAGAATGATAAAAGGGCTCTCTCAACAAGCAAAAGTTTCGAATTGTTGAAAATAATATTTTCCATACCTGTTGTTGTAAATACTCAGTGCTCATGTTGTTTTGAGGGTTTCTATCCATTTTTTTTTGTTGTAGGTGGTTGCGTATGAAAATTTGCTAGTTAACTTCTTTTTCAGTGTACTTGTGTTTGCTCTATCTATGAGATAGTTTCCCGTCTTCCAGGGTGACGGAAGGTCCTGAACCAACAAACCCTAGAACTATGTAACACATAAGGATGGCCTGGCAGAGCCATCGCATTCTCTGCCTTCAGCAGCCACAGCAAGTACAGAGGTAGCTGAACTCGCCTCTTACAAGTGAGGCTTTGAACACACGCCAAGGTTCCCACTTTTGTGCTGCTTGTTTTGCTTTCTTTTCTACCAACAGGAATAGCTGTAAATTTATATTTGTAACCCTATAACCAGGCCTTCAGCTAATCTTGTGAACAGCATGTTTAAAAAGAAGGGCTACAAGCACCACCCAACACCATGACACACATTTAATCCTCTCTTTTTCCCTCTTTGCTTCGATACCGACCCAACCACCGCTCAGCTGACTCACACAGCAAGCACTGCCACTCCGGCCAGAACTCTAGCGCACAGAGCAGTCAGCACACTGCAGAGACGCAACACCGTCTTCAAGGGATGACAGTTCTATATCATCTCCGAGAGGATGGCAACCTTTCTTCATCGCCCAGATGAATCTCAGTCATACCAGAAGGGGAGCAAATTGACGCATGACACTTACTGTCTAAGAAGATAAACAACTTCGCTTCATTTATGCACCTCACTAAAAGCACAGTGAATGGGGTTTTGAAGTGTATGATTACTACCAGAGCGCCTAAAGGATTTTCCCTAGTTTCAGGGATTATTACAGATGTCACAGAGTAGTATGTCATCATCATCAACCAGTCAGTAAACAAGCCTAGTCCAGTTCTCGAGAAGATGCCAACAATCGATAGCCAGCGGTTGAGCCTTCGCTGCAACCCCGAACGAGTTGAAGGACACTCCGAGAGATAGCGCCACCTGCCAACAATGGCAGCACTTAGCTCAGCCTACAGACAAGTGAACATCGCACCCCTCACTCCAGGGCCAGTGAACCCTTAATCAGAGGATTATATTGCTGTGCAACGGCTGAATATGCCTGTTGATGCTTGGCTCTTGTGAGAGCCTCACCAGCCTACACCACCTAGAATCTCTTCAGCTGCACCTTCGCCTACAGCCAGATCTTCAGAAGCCCTCCCCTAAACGCCTTTTAGGAGACATGTGACACCCTTAGTCGCTTGCTCACTGCAACGGTACGCTCCCTTTAAGAAGTGGGCCCCATAAGTCCCTTCAGAACACGTGAAACAGCATACACAGGGAAAGTTAAATTAGCTGCCTGGTCAAAACTGCCACCCTTTAGCCTAGAAGCAGGTCCCCTTCACCTGGATAGTGTACTTACCTACTTCCAGTCAGCTCAAGGTAGCCAGGAGATAGTATGGGCTACCGTGTTTTATTTCTCATGGAATACACACATTCTTATCCATTATGTGCAGCTATGACTGACTCGAACCAAGAACCGACATTTTTAACCCAAAACCGAACTGAACTAAAAATGTGAGAACCGAATAGCCCTACTAAAAACTATTGTAAATCATGGAAACACCCAGAGTTGTGCAAGTACCTTGCAGGCATCGAATACAAATTGCAGAAATACACTGTTTTGATATTTTTAAAAAAGTATTTGAGACTAACAAAGGAATGCCCAGTTACTAAGAACTGCAGTGTGGTAGCAAGCCTTTCATCGAGAGGAGTATTTCTTTTATAGTTGGTATGTATCTTTCTTCTTAACAGTTGGCCCAATTCAATTCATTAAGTGTTCAAAGTCTTCACTTGAACTGCAGTAAAATTTTTTGAATCTTCTTGTGTCTTCCATTTTTAATCCCTACTACTATATAAATGGGAAAGTGTATTTGTTTGTCCTTCTTTCACGTCAAAATGGAACAATGGATCAAAGTGATTTTTTGCATAGATATAGTTGGAGGACCGGAGAGTGACATAGGCTACTTTTTATCACATGAAAATATCTCATTCCTTCGGGAAAATGTAAATATCTCATTCCTTCAGGAAAACGTACACAGACGTAACAGTACACTGACCTAAGATATAAGGAAGACAAATAAATAAGGCTCTACATTTCTCTTTGGATTGGATTTGTTGATTTGGTATTTTTTTGTAAATTCCAAGTGAGGCCGCAGTGGCTCAGTGGATAGAGTAATTTCAAGTGGGGTCTTAGTGGCTCAGTGGATAGAGCGATTCCAAGTGGGGTTGCAGTGGCTCAGTGGATGGAGCGATTCGAAGTGGAGCCTTAGTGGCTCAGTGGATACAACTTATTGTAACAAAACTTTATTACTTATCCTTATAAACATGTGTGCGAAGCAGCGGGTAAAAGCTAGTCATGTAATAAGTCAGAACCTTTATATCTGTTCCTTCTCTTAACAAATTCAGTTACTCAATAATAATGGCATTGTAAAGTTTTTCCTCTTCTTTTCATACAACTACTAATACATATGCCGAAGTGTGGGAACACTAATAAACGTTCTTTGAACACAGTTTTAGGCAAGCAGTCAACGAATGCTACCGAGCATTCCTCCCATGATTCCAAACAACCTTTGACTGCTTGGAAGCATTATGTTCGATTGCTTGCCAGGTGTGGATGCACCAATACAGTAAAAAAAAAATGACAAATTCTAATTATGGTACTGGACTGCTCTCAATGCACCCTGGTTAAGTGCAAATGCTTTAACTCCAGTGCTTTTTCAATGTTTTAATTGTCTACTGTACTGAAATAGTGCACAGAGTAAAATTTTGGCCATGCTGTTTCCAAAGTCAGTGTAACAGTTTTGAGAGCAAACATGGCCACTAAATACAATTTTCTAGCTTTTGGAGTTCAATGAAAGTGCAACCAGTTAGTTAAAGAAAATGAGGTAAGAGTTTATCGTAAGGATGGCGATAGTAGGATTATTAGTCTCGTATAGTAAAACTGAACTGTTTTTTTTAGACTTACTACTTGAAAGTTGATAGTGAGCTATAATTGTGAGCCCTGTTAAGGGTTGACATAACACATGCACATAAACAGGTAATTTAATTTCCAAACATACAGTTGTAGAACAAGTAATTGTGTGGTGGGAAGTAGGTGACTTACATCTATGTAGTTGGCATTGATGTAGTCTGAGTAGTCATCATCAGGCAGTTTATTTAGGACTACCCTGGTAGCATCATCTGGAACACAGAGAACGTCATCATGCAGGAGAACTGAAATTGTTACTACAGCAGACAAGTAAGAATCTGCAAAGATAACAAATGTTTTGTCTTATGGTATTTACTGGACAGTATACCTAAATAAAAATTAGCAACGTTTGGTATATTTTACGAGGGTTTTCAAATGGTAACTTACTTTATTCTTTATAAAAAAAACATCACTGTTATACGCCAAGAATGATGTGAACATTAGTAACTTATTCATACTAATTCTACATACAGTAAACATACTTTTCCAACCCCCTGATCGTACACAATCTTACATCTTACACCTAATATTTTTCACCCTGTTATTTTACGGTATATATTGCCATATTGTTACACTTTCCTGTATTATAAAACACATTTTCTCAATGTCTCTTGTAAACAACAAAACAGAGCTTCGCTGTGCATTAAAGTATATTCTGTAAATAACAGTTTAAAAATTCCTACACCATTTTTCTAACTTGCTTTCACATTTTTTACATAACAAATGGCGGTTTCATGAGAATTATATCAAATTCATTTCTGAAAATCAACTGCCTAAAACACTGCTGCTTTAAAAACATAAATTATTATGTTGACACTGATTAGCAGGCCTATAGTCCTACAGTAATGTAGCAACAATATTATACAAAGTGAATCAAAATGTTTGTTACAGTCCATTCAGTTACATCCAACTATTCTGAAGCCCCGCTAAAGTTAAACTTCCAGGATATTCCTCAACCTGTTGCAAAAAAATTTTTAATAGAGTCTAGAAAATTACACCAAATTGAAAATGCACCACATTCGTGCGCATTCAGTGTAATAATGTTTTGCATAGAATTATTCCTTACTAGGCATTACAAATACGCCTACTTTTGCTCTGAATTTATTCATGTTTTAGGGATATCAAAGTCGATACCCTTGATTATTACAGGTATCAAAGAATCAAGAATCGAAAAGTTAATTGTAATAAATCCTCTACCACCTTCACATGATTTTTGAGGTTATGTTGCACAGCAACAGGTCTTTGGTATTCCAAATAGGCTGAACCTGTACCAAACTCGCATGCGTTGACAGAAATTAACCATTCAATCATGGTTTGACAATGAAAGAACTAGATAATACAGCAGAACCTCGATTATCCATGATAATGCAGGGGAAGAGATAGTCGGATAATCGAAACTCGCGGTTAAATGAGTCGTTTTTATCTTGATGGCTGCCATGTGGCAGATGGCTATTATCAGTATTTGGCTGCCTCACTTCACTCCGACATCACTCTATGTGCTGTGTGGCGCGGCTTTAATGGAAAAACTGCACTCGTTTTCTTTTTTGTGCACTTTCTGACATTATTCAGTACTATGTGTATACTGTTGCAAGAATGCTACAAACGCACATAGAAATCTACCCCACAATATCTAAACCTGTAAATGTCCGCATAGATGAAACACTAAAACAAACTAGCAGTCACGGATGAAAGACCACCGCCGCACACGAGGATACGGTTGGAGATAGCACTTTGTTGCGCGTAAATATTGCGATCAGCGTTAGTTGATAAGCAGCATGCTGAAAGTCGGTGTCAGCTACAACCAGATGTGGTTTGTAGATAACAACCCTCCTTAGCTGCGAGCTCCTAGAGTTCCGAGTCACTAACAAGGAACACGCATTGGCTTCTTTTAGTCTGCTGCACGATAGTTAGTAGTAGGAGCAAAATGATCCTGGACCAGGATCATTAATAATACCGGAATTCCTGGTATTATTTTTCGGATTTTTTATTTTGTTTGCGTATTATTTAACCGTATATTAGATAAAGAATCGGCACAGTTTTCGTACCCTACATATATCCTGTTTGTGACATTTTCATTTTTGAGTTAGGTAAAACTAAAAGCAATTTTTCTTTTGTGTTTACCTTTACCAAAAATATTAATCTCTTTTTTCTAAAAGTGGGCAGTGTTGAATTTTTCAATGTACTGATGATTTTATTTACTAAGACATGAAGAAAATGTCTAGCTCTGTGTGGAAATATTTTTCAGTTGACGTAAATTATGCAAATTACGCATTTTGCAGTTTGTGTTCGGCAAAAATTTCACGAGGTGGGGTTAGTCGCTCAACTAGTAAACACGAGTACAAGAAAATTGCCAATAATGATGTTTCAGAAGATCTTTTGGGCAAAGATGCACGTAGCAGCAAGTCATTCAGTGTCCTTGCAACTTAAAATGTCCAGTAGGAGCATTTTCATTTAGCAATACTAAGAGAAAAATCCATATTTTGACATCCCTATTATAAATTAAATATTATAATTTGACACGTGACACTATCTAGCTCAGGATAATGTGACGTTTGAAGCTTGACACGTTTCAACAATGGTAATAAGATGACTTTCGCTCATCAGTTTAGCATAGCTTGCATCTGATCTCCATCGAGTTTACATTACTGTTGAAAACAAGACGATTGTACTTTTGACTACAGCAAAAATAGATGTTCCAGCCTGCATAATGTATGCATATGCAATAACACCAAAATTTTAACAGAATGTAAGATTGCCTTAAATGTGAAATCAACAGATGTTAGGGAGGAAAGGGTAACTAATGCAAATCAGTGTGTAAATAATATAGTAGATGTGCCAAATGTTTCCAGTAGTGCAAATTAAATTGAAAATTGTCAAAATGAAGTATAAATTGTACAGTACAACTGCAATAATTTAGAAATTGAGGCAAATTAATTTCATGTAGCACAACAGAAAATTTGGGTGGTAATTGCAGAAAAATGCTCGGTGAATTGAATTTTAGGTTATGTTCAGCAGTTACTTTTTACCAACTGAGGGTAATTTCAAATATTTGTATTTTTGTGGCAGTGCTGATACCATAACTACAGTAGCAAAATATCATTCTGAAAATGGGGGGTTAAAAAGGAAAAAAATGGTTGTGTATTAGGTAAATTTAATAGTGACAATGTTGAACAACGTGCAAAATGTGTTAATGTGCTGAACTTGTTTAGATTTCATGAGTTATTCAGAAAAGAAACTGTAGGCCTAAGTCCGAAAAAAGGAAATAAAGGCAAGATTAAGGGGGCGAAGAAGATTTACAAGAGAAAAAAGAAATGTAGTTTCATGAGGGCTAGGTGTAAAGAAATTGAGAAACATATTGTGAAGAAATATGTTAGGAAGAAGAGAAAATTGTGTAAAGTGAGAATGATGAGGAAGAGAAAGAAGAAACACAGTATAGTGTGTGATTTCATGTAGCCTAATATGTTTGAGTAGTGTTAATTCATATGTCATTTTAATTTTTTAAATATAAATTAAAGTTGAATCAGTAGTGCAGTAGGTTACAATGTAAGCTCTATGTAAATATACAATGCCAACTGGCATGTATCATTACAGCTCTGGGGGTTTAGAAGTAACATGAAATTGTATGATAGTGTGTGATCTAACCTAATGTTTGGATTATGGTGTATAAACAAGAAAAAATTGTCATAATTATACACTAATGGTAAACACGTAAAGGTATAAACTATATACCTATTAACTTTTGTAAATGAACTTGAGAAAGTTGTATTGAAATTCGTTAACAGAAAGTAATGTGACTATTTTGTTGTAGTTAATTTTGTTAAGGCTACTTAGGCCTATTATAATAAATTTTTGTAAAGTGTTTTTTTTTTAATTAAATTAAATTTGTAAAAACTATTTGCCATCATGACATTTGACCGAGAGTAACACTGTTCAGGGAACATCAAAAAGTTGATTGAAGAAATGGCTTTTGTGAAGAAGAGTAAGACAATATAAATTGACGCCGGCTGACTGCCAGCGGCGCTAGAGCCCATGACGGTGCTCACGTGTCACGTGTCCCGCACGTGCGCAAGGAGGCCGATAATTTGAACTTTCCTATAAATGTTAACATCAGGGTAAAATGTGTTATGTTGTCTTTACAGTGTTCAATATGTCTTAAAATGTTTTAAAGTGCTTGTACTGCTTTTAATTGTATAGTTATTAATATTCAAAGTGCCGGCGGCGCCAAGATTAAGAACACTTAATATTCTGCCATGAACGTCATCACAAAGAGACATTACAATAATATTGAAATTCATAACAAACTTATAGAAATGTAAAACAATATCTAATTTAATTTGTGCCATTTAATTTTCAATATAAATATTTCACTTGGCGTGCATAACACTTCCGCTTATGTGAACCCTGTGGGCAGCCATGATAGGTCCGTGTGACGCTTGTATCTGGACAGTCTGTCAAGGAGAGCTGGTGAGGTAAGACACTATCCTGTGCGCACTACAACTTTTGTTCACTGATGTAGGTTTCCATAGTCAATTTAGTTTAGCGGTTAATATTTGCTTGTGTACGTTTTGCCAGACAATTTCCACAGCATTATGCCTCCGCTTTACTAATTTCTTACGCCCTTGCGGCATTTTTAACTTAATCGAGAAGGAGGAGAAAGATGTTGGACAGGTCACGCGACCCACACATTTTGAATCAAATGCCATCTGCCTATGTTTATAGCATTTCAGTGTAACTGCTGCTTTATTGCTACATGTAATTTTAAGAGTTTTATTTTAATGTATGTATTTAAGGGTAATTTTTGTGTTTGACTATTTTACGGCAACGTCACTTAAAACTATGTGGCAGACTGGAGCCAAGTCATTCTATATGCCATAATTGCATTTTAAGAGCTTATTTATATAACATTGTACGTGCAATCATTTATTTCAGGGTTTTATGTCAGTTTTATTCAGGGTTCAATGTATTTTTCATGTAAATTGATGCTTTTTGTACTTGACCATGCAGTAACAGTAATGTTTGATTTCACCGCCATCAGGCATGTTACAAACTTCTAATGACTCTAATCATCAAGAGAACCACGTGCTCAACACGAATAATATTGTATTTGAATTTAGTGTGCAGTTTCCACGCAGAAATATTGCAATTTCACCTGCACCACGTGGTCCGCTATGAACTTCATCCAGCAGCATCTGCGCCACCTAAACTTGTTTTCACACATGTGTGTCTTTATTGCGAATATTCATATCATGTCCCATCTTATTGCATGTCTCATTCAAGGGTCTATGTAATTGTGTAATTAGTATACGGTGCAATTACTCCCATCCTAGCCGGGTTTGTGTATAGGCCATCACCACACTAACCATGTGCTGGAGGGCGAGCCCCGACAAGTTTGCGTTAGTGATGCTGAGTAATCACTCGTGTTGATGTGTATTAAGGGTATTTATTTGTAATTCACTGTGTCCTGTCTTCAGGGAAAAACCGTCAGTCCACCCTAGCGGATGTTGGTCCTCTTCCCTTGTGAAGGCTGTACTTTCACGCACCTCAGTGAGATCATCCATTTAGGCGTGCGCTAGGTTAATTACGGGCTGGAGAGCACCCAAGCGGAATTGGCTAGTCATGACCGAGATAACCACTTCATTGGTATATTGATGTGTGTGAACAATATCAATAAAACAAGTTTACAGTGAACTCTATTTTTTATTCAGTAGTGACAGTGTCCTAGCCACATATGTTTTATAAATTGTTTATTTGAGTGATTTTATTAAAAATTTAGTATTGCCAACATGGTTGTAAGTAGCACAGGTGAGACTGACACACAGAACCCACAGCAGCCCAGAGAACCCTGAGTCTCAATAGTGCGGTGATTGGGAAGCACAGCTGGCGCCCAAATTACCAATAAGTATTTGTGTCATTGTTCGTTTCGTGTCTCACCCGACGGCATCAAAAATTTAAAGATTTAATTTGAAGGATGACAAGCTTAAATTAAGTGTATGCTGTTTTTATTATATTATAGTAATTGAAAGTAAGGGTGTATTGTAATTAAATCAAAGCACAGTATATTTTGTGTCATAATGGAAAAGCATTATGAATTAATTTTGTAAATATATTTTGATTATTCGCAAGAAAGGTTGCTTGTGTATCGATGTGTATTATATGTTGATTTTGAAAAGTCTTAAGGTATGTTGCAGAATAATTTTGAAAACAAAGAAAACATAGTTTAAATTTGTATTTTATTATAATGATGGAGTGCGAACTTGTGTAAAGTACATATTGCTCCCATTATGTTGGGAGTGTGAAAAGGTTGCACCAGTGTGTATAATATCCTTGGATCTTAGCAATAAGAGAAAGTTTTTGAGTGTGACAGGTCTAAGTCCTCTTTTGTTAAAATTTACCTAGATATTAAGATGTTTAAAGTAAATGTGGCAGTGGTTTTTATAGTTTTTGGGATAGGCCTGTATTGCCTTGTATTTTTTTTGTGAGCTGATCCAAACAAGGAATTAAAGTAATGGCCTGTGTAGTGGGTACCACCTTGACTTAGCTGGAAAACAGAAACTTTAGAATAATAAAAACTGTTTTTTTTAAACTAAACATAATAAAATTTGATAGAAATTTATTTCAAATAAAATATATAAATACTGCGAACAATATTTTGAAACATGATGATCATAATTTTAAGGAATTTTGTGTAAACTTTGTAAGGGAACCTTTGAAATAATTTATATTTTATTGCAAAATTACAAATTTAAAATGTTTAATATTGTGTTAGTTATGTAACGATCTGAAAGTGTTTACAACTCTGCATTGTTTTGTTGTAATTATCCTAGCATAAACTTAAAACTTTTTGAATGAATATTTATACAAATAGGTATGTTGAGTTTTTTTTGGGCCAGGTCTGCAGTCTCTAGAGTTAATCTTGGCACTGATCAAATATGAAGGCTAGGAGCTCTCTTCTCTAGAGTTAAACATCGCTGACCTCATACAAAACGCAGGAGCTCTGTTGAGGCCTCTTGAGTTAAATTTTGCACTGACCTAAAGTAAGGCAGTACCTCTTGTCAAACAGACCTGGGATTCCCTTTTACATATGTATTGAGGATTAAACCATTCAGCAACTAATGAATCATGTAAACCTAAACCAAAACTAAAAGTGAATGTATCATTGTTATTAAATGAAAAGAGATATCTAATGTATAATAACATTTTTATTATGTTATGATTAATTTACTTTATGTGATAATGTGATGTGATGCATTTTATTGTAAGAACTTTGTATATGGGTGTATAACCATGTAATCAAATAATTATTCTAACAAGAGATGGAATTGCAGTCCAGCCTTTACACAGTCGACATTCATGTATGTTTTGATTTGGGACAGGTTTCTTCAAAATCTTCCCCAAACCGAGGAGGGTAATACAGCATTGCAGAGATACATATATATATATATATATATATATATATATATATATATATATATATATATATATATATATATATATATATATATATATATATTGATGCAGTCGGGTGAGATATGAGACGAACGATGACACAAATACTTACTGATAATTTGGGCGCCAACGGTGCTTCCCAATCACAGCACTATTGAGACTCAGGGTTCTCAGGGATGCTGTGGGTTCTGTGTGACCATCTCACCCGTGCGTACTTATAAACACATAGGCAATACTAAACTTTTTACTTAACATCAACGGAAAAAAACACTTAATAAAATATATGTGGCTAGGACACTGTCACTACTGAATAAAAGTTATAAATTCACTTGCTTTTATTGTTATTATGGATACACATCAACGTGCCAATGAATTGATTATCTCGGTCATGACTAGCCAATTCCGTTTGGGTGCTCCCCAGCCCAAAATTACTCTAACGCACGCCTAGATGGATGATCTCACCGAGGTGCATTACAGCACAGCCTTCACAAAGGAAGAGTCGACAGCCGCTAGGGTGGACTGACGATTTTTCCCTGAAGACAGGATGCTGTGAATTACAAATGAAACCCTTATTACATATTACCACGTATGATTACTCTACATCAGTAACGCAAACTCATTGGGGCTCGCCCTCCAGCACGTGGGTAGTGTAGTGATGGCCTATACACAGAGCCGGCTATGACGGGAATAATTGCACCGTACACTAATAACAAAATTACTTAAACCCTGGAATGATAGATGAAACAAGGTGGGACACGAGATGGATATTCACAATAAACACATACATGTGTGAAAACAAGTTAAGATGGCATGGATGCCGCAGGATGAATTTCGTAGCGGACCACGTGGTGCAGGTGAAATTGCAATATTTGGGCATGGAAAACAGCAAACAAAATTAAGACAAAATATTATTCCAGCTGACAAAATTATTCTCTTTACGATTGAAGTGGTTACAGGCGTGTAATATGCCTAATGGCGGTAAAATCAAACGTTACTGTGACCACGTGGCCAAGTACAAGAAGCATCAATTCACATGAAACATTCATTGAACCTTGAATAAAATTTACATAGAACCCTGAAAAAAATAATTGCACATAAAATGTTACATAAATAAGCTCTCAAACGCAACGATGGTGTATACAAAGACTTGGTGTTGGTTGACCACGTGGTTATACATGCTGTTGCAGTAAAATATTCAAAAACGAAAAATTTCCTCTAATACATACATAAAAATAAAGCTCTTAATATTGTGTGTAGCGATAATGCAGAAGTAACAATGAAACACCATAAACATAGAGGGATGGCACCTGATTCAAGTTTGCGTGTTACGTAACCTCTCCGACATCTTTCTCCTCCTTCTCCTCAATTAAGTTAAAAATGCCACAAGGGCGCAAGAAATTAATAAAGCGGAAGCATAATGCTGGGGAAAATGTCTGGCAAAACGTACGCAAGCAAAGGTTAACTGGTAAGCTAAATTGACTATGGAAACCTAAATCAGTGAATGAAATTTGTAGTGCGTACGTCACAGTGTCTTACCTCGCCAGCTCTCCTCGACAGACTGTCCAGATACAAGCATTGATTGGACCTACCATGGCCGCCTACAGGTTTCAAACAAGCGGAAGTAGTATGCACGCCGAGTAACTAATTTAATTATTGGAAATAAAATGGCGCAAATTAAATTAATTGTTGTTTTACATTTCTATCATTTTCTTATGAATATGAATATTATTTTAGTGTCTCTTTATGATGGCGTTCATGCCGGAATATTAAGTGTTCTTATACTCGGTGCAGCAGGCACTTTTAATTTTTATAATCAAACTATTAAAATTACTGGAAACACTTTTAAACATTTTAAGACATATTAAACACTGCAAAGACAATATAACACATTTTACACTGAAAATGTCATTTATATGAAAGTTCAAAATTATCAGCCTCTTTGCGCACGTGCAGAACATGTGACACGTGAGCGCCGTCATGGGCTGTAGCGCCGCTGGCTGTTGGCCGGTTTCAATGCGAACTGACATGTAACCAAATTTGCGTATTTTTAGAATGTCTAGCTCGTCGTGTTGCTGTACAACAACCCCGATAACTGCCGGTGAGTCAGCTGGTGTTCTGAATTGCCAGACATTCTTTGGTTTGAATCCATACTCTTTAATTTCGTTAAATATTTTTGTGTCTGTTTTATGGGGTAATCCTTTAATTACTATTTTCAATTGCCTTTCACTTTTAATGTAGTGTGTGTAGAATCTAATTATTTTGTCCTCAAGGTAATTGATCGATAAGTTCCTGGTGTCTCTCCTCTACTACTAGTATCCTCAAATATTGTTTATTTGTGAGTGTTATTTTTTTGAATAAATCTTCACCCAGTTCACTATTTAAATACTTAAGCTTTGTGTTGTCTGGAATATACACTGGTGGAGCAGGTGCTGTTTTACATGTGTGTTGTTGTGATACTACTGTGCTTGCACTACTCTGACTATCGTCTAAGGGGTCTATTTCCCCAAAGGAGAATACGAATTACCAGATGGAATTGATCCTCTAATCTGTGTTTCTTTAACTGTTTTTGATGTATGTTTTTTATTTGGTTTGTGAAAATCTAACTGTTGTATGTCGTGTTGTAATGTGTTTGATTTGTCAGAAATATAAGGAACAGTCAATGCAGCTGTTACCTTTCGGCCCAGCTCCCCTCCGATAACATGTCGTCTGCCATCCGACATCGCAAAGTGGGTGTGTTTTTGAATCGCAAGTCTACAACTTCAAACCTCGGTGGCTGACCAGCTCCCTTAAGAAGGGAGACAAGCTAGGCCTTTGGGAGGCTATCCTCCCAGCATCAAGGTTCGGTGCGATGCTTAAAGACTCTCCCTGGAGTAGGTCAAGTGGGATTGTTGTTAAAACAGGGGCCCGCAATAAATCTATACTCCATCCAAGGTAACCTGAGCAAGTGCTGGCCCCTAGCACTAACTACAAAAATTTGGGGGGTAAACCCAGAAAAACTCTTGGTGAATTGAATTTTAGGTTATGTTCAGCAGTTACTTTTCACCAACTGAGGGTAATTTCAAATATTTGTATTTTTTGTGGCACTGCTGATACCATAACCACAGTAGCAAAATGTCATTAAGATAGAAGATTATTAAATCCACAACAAACTGGAGAAGACCAAATAAATATTCACCAATTTTCTAAAGTAAGTTCTTTAAGTACTTTATTATTGCATTCAAAAATCTTTATTTTTCCGAAAAATCTGGGGTTTTTTTTTTGGGTGGGGGGGGGGGGGGGAATACTGCTAGTGCAGGATTTCTAAAAAATTTAATGCTTCTCGAGTACGTATGACTTCATACTAACATTTTGAATTGTTTGGTTATAAAATTCAAAGTAGTGGCGGATGTTAAACCACGGGCAGGGCAATCCGATGGGCACTTTCTCTCCTCATCTGAAGGCGGCTATGACGGGGTGTGGTGTCCCTGGAATCTTCTGGGGAGGTGGGGGGGGTGAAGTCCCACCAACTTGCGGGAAGCTTGAGCCCGTTCCCGGGGAGTTTCTTGGCTAAGTACCTGATTGGTCTGGGTGCAGCTACAGATAGCTTGGTAGGTAGAAGTAGTCTTGCTCTTCTTCAGGTACTTCCCACCTCACTTGGTAAAGGGCATCTGGTTAAAAACCGTATCTCGGGAGATAGGAGCAGACAACATGCAGTTCCCTATCTAGTAGTGTTCTGCCGTCTCCGCACACTGGGTCGGCGCCGAGCCTAACCAATTCTCCAGCCAGCAACACAAATGGTGTGGTGGGTGTAAAGCGGGTTTTCTCAGAGGTGTCCCCTGATAACTTTGACGGGTGTAGTCTTAAAGCGGACAGACCAACCCAGAGCCAACCAAGTACTTCCTCTGACAAATCACATGGTGCGGTGGACGGAGTACAAGCTGGTCTAGTGGTTTCTCCTCTCTAGGGGTGTATGACTAGTGGTAATGGCTCTACCGTTAGGTAAACGGGGTGTACCAAACGGATGGCCATCGAATGGTGTGTGTTTATTGACATACGAGTCCCTGAGGGGGAGCTCACAGTCCTACGCTAGGCAATAAAATTTTATTGTTCAAACCTCGATCTCCTGCTGCACTCTGACGGGATGTAGTGTCTACTATGGATTCTAGGCTTACTTAAGGAAATGAGAAAACAATGTAGATTAGGAATGCATTTATTCCAAGAGGAATAAAACATGGTGGCCTGTACTATCTCCTGAATACCTCGAGCTGACTGTAAGTAATAGACTACGCTATCCAGGTGAAGGGGACCTGGTTCTAGGCTAAAGGGTGGCAGTTTTGACTCAATTAGCTAAAATAAACTTTCCCTGTCAATACTGTGTTCGTGTCCTGATGGAACTTAGGGGGTTCACCTTCTGAATGGAACGTGAGGCAGCCGTTACCGAGGGCAAGTGACTAGGGTGGCAGATATCTTCTAAAATAATAGTAGGGTAGGGCTTCTGGAAGATCTGGTAGTAGGCGGTGGCGATGCTGAAGAGCTTCTAGGCAGTGTAGGCAGTGTTGGTCAGAGAGCTCTAGCGCACGAGGCAATAGAGCGAACTGCCCAAGACTGATGTGGCTCTCAGAAGAGCTAAGCAAAAACTGGCTTTTTCAGTTGGTGCGCTGTAATATATCCGCCTTGGCCAAGGGCTTGTCGATCTTGTGGTGGGGGTGCAATGCGCACTTGTCTGTAGACAGAACTAAGGGCAGCTGACTGGCAGCCATTGTTGGCAGGTGGCGCTATCTCTTGGCGTGCTTTTCAACTCGCTCGGGGTCGCAGCAATGGCTCGACCACTGGCTTATAGATTCTTGATGCCTTCTCGAGGGGAGGCTAGGTTAGGCTTACTTACTGACTGCTACTGATGATGAAATGTACAACTCTATCACATCTGTAATAATCCCTGCAACCAGGGTATATCCTGTACCCGCTCTGGTAGAAATCATACACTACCAAACCCCATACAATGTGTAACAGGCTACTGTCCTGTTCTTTCGTTGTAGTTCTCAGTAAACACCAACGGACTAGCTCAGCATGAGTTGGAGACTTTGACTACATAATAATGAAAGTTTGTTGATACCAGGATTGCCAATAAATAAAAGAAGTTAAATGTTTACTGGAGATTTATTGTCGTCTTGGCAAAAACAAACTATTGACACTCCCAGCTAATGAACAAAAAAAAAAAAACAAGACAGAATGGTAGCCTTCATAAAACAAAACTTCTCACTTCAAGAATTACGAAGACGAGAGAGAATTGTTACTTTTCTCTCCTGGCGCCCTATTGACTCCTCACACAGACAGAAAATATATTTAAAAGATATTTGAACTGAAATGTCCGAAATACAAAAGAAGGTTAGAGTCGCGGGCGTTGGTCGGTGCGAGTAACATGATCACTCATTGCAGGCTGTCTGACTGACAGCTGACAAACGATCATGCTGCGACAAACTGTTGTAATATCCGAGAAAGGTCGCACTTCCCTATATATTGGTCGAAAGTTTCCTCATTGAAAACATATTGTTTTTGATCAGGCGGTCATATCAGCTAAAGGTAACCTCTGTTATTTTCCTTGTTTCACCATGTCGTGCAATGTGGTGGCGATGTTTTAGTTTACTAACCCAGTGAAAAGGAAAAGATGTGCTATCGTCCTATGATGTATGTTGTGGGTGTCTTTTACTACTGATGAAATGAGGGGGAAAAAAAAAGAAATAAATTTGGAGAAATGAAAATATATGAAATACAAACAAGTTGTCATTACCACGACCTTTCAAATATTACATGAATTACTATCCTCGACTGAAATACAGACAATTGAAATACTTCCCAAATATACTAATTATATATATCTAGCTGCAATGCTACAAATGTGCTTTGAGTGAGGTGCGTAGATGTAACAAAGTTGTTTATTTCATTAGTCAGTAATCATTAAGCATCAAATTGATGTACACAATATAAGTAAAATTTCAATTCAACCAAAAATAAAGTACATTTATAAAAACACAAGTATGACACGTGTGTGATACATGGCATTTTTAGGAGACAACCAAATACGTCAAACATGATGTGATTTTTTGATGGTTTGATTCAAAATGTATGAAGAAATAGCTAACAGACTATGTAAGTGTATTGTTTAAGCTGTTATAACTTGAATGTGACAGTTTTTTTTAAATTTAGAACTCATGCTGCATTTGGAATTTACTTGTCTTGAATGCTGATAACCAGCTTATGCTGTTTCAATGAATTATGTTGTTATTTATGGCTCAGGGCTTATGTTTTGTACTCTGATTTATCAAAGACCTATTCATTGTTTTTGGCTATGATTTTGAAATTTTGATTTCATGGCAGAAGTGTCAAGACGAAGAAACCCTGGAAATTACATGCAAATGGGATGTCTGTGATGTAGTGTATAAATAAGCAGCAGAGGTGGGTGCCATATCAGCAAAATAATGGATAACTAATGGTTAGCAAAGGGTTACCAACTTTTCAAGATTTGCCATAAATGGCATTTCTGTCAACAGTTGACACACGTTCGACCCAAATGAATTTACCAAGGAAAATTTTTATAAAAAAGAACAGCTGTATATACAGTTTGTAATGTGCAAAAGACAGTAGTATACATCAGTCAGCAGTTTCCCTGGCAATATACAACAAACTATTAGTTGCAATTATAGTTATAATAGAGTGTGATTTCAACTACTTATTTAATTGGCGTTAAATTAATTGACACCAACACACACAGGAAGAAAAGATACTGTACACATTTTGGTAAGTGCGACTTCCAGGCTACACACTTGTTGACGAATGGCATCTGTTGGCCTCAGTTGTAACTATCTGTAGTCATTTGGTTAGAGCATTACAATACGCGTTCCTGTATTCGCAGAAGTAGTAAATTACTGACACTGTGTTTATAAATATATATAGTTTATTTATTTAAAAAGTCTGAAATACAGAACATATAACATTGCATCCTATGTCCATACTGGATAATTCTTTCAGGTCTAGATTATGGAAGATCCCATACAATATGAGACAGTTGGCAATCCTAGACTAGTAACATGCTACGAAAAGTTGGTGAGAACTCTTAATAATGGTTGCTGCACAGCAGATCACTCTGAACTGACTTATTATAATTTGTGTGCACAGCAGCTTGTAGAAGCGGTCTCCCAGAGTGAGCGAGGCACATACAGACTATGCGTGACTGGTCAGGCAGCAGACAAATATGCAGGTTGTGATAACTCTTTTCTCTCACATTGGGGATGCAGCAAGGTGGATAATTTCCAGCACTCTGCCCTTATATTGAAATGTTAGAGAAGGAAGGGGGGCAGGAATGAATACAGATAAGCGTTTCCTTGCTATGTAGGCTACTAAGTGGCGTGGAGTAAAGAGGATTGGGTGGCCGTTAACTAGTTCTTGAAAGCTGATGAGAGTGAAGCAAAGTGAGTATGGAGCAGTGCCGGAATGCTAGGGAGGGGAGCATGAGAGATCCAGAGGAAACCTGCCGACCAGAAGCATCATCTGGCATGATTCTCATGTACGAAAATTCAGGAATGGCCCTGCCAGGAATCGAACCCGGTTCACCTTGTTAGGAGGCGACCACTCTAGCTGATGCGCCTTCACGTTCCCATGTAGAGAACTGAAATGCAGTGTGTATCACATTAAGATATCTTTGTTAAGAGGGTGATTAAGAATAATATTAATGAAACTACTGCCATGAAGAACATGAATCTGCAGAACTCTGGGAAAAACTGGTGGGGTCCGCTTGGAAGTATTGGCGCCAAATCACAGTTTATAGTAGAGCCTTTGCAAAAGATGTAGGTACATTCTTACTTTCTGTTAAGGTATATGCATCATCCTCTTCACATAACCTGCACAATGCTAATAAATTTTTATACAGAACAGTTTAGTGAAAAATCATGAATAGTTATGGTTACTACAAAGACACTGAACTACATAAAAATTACTTACATGCAACAAAATCTTTATATCGATTTTTCAAACGATTTTCTGGACGGCATCCATAATTCCAAGGACGAGTTTTCCCACGATGAAATTGCTAAGAAATAAAATACATTTCCAACTATGAGTACATTACGTGAGTGGATGAAAAAAATTATATGTGTGTACACATATGCAAGATGGTATTTAGGTTAAGTAACTTATTTCTACATGGATGGTTGAATGAATGAGCTGAGTGGAACATATAAGGGCTGAAGTAATTCTTGACACATCAAAGTTGACAGATCATCATAAAAAAAATAGTGTTACAAGTTTCTCGGCGTCGCTTCCCTTGCCCTGTCTTGCTCGAGCATTAGAATTACAGTATGTTGAGGGTATCTTTGTAACCCGAGAAGTGCACAGAGTTAAAGGTGTGCCGCCGCCATGATAAGCCTATAGGGACTCATGCTATCTACTGCTCTTGAGTAAATTCAATTTCTGGGGTTATAGTTGCAAGAATGTTCTGGTCATCATCCTAACCTCTCTCAGTGAGATTCAGGGTGTAGGGAACCTTCTCGTTCCGGTCAGCTTGTTTATTTAAGCAGCAATGGGTCTCCAAGTCAACAGTCTAGAGTTTAGAGGATTGTACGGCCTTAAGAGCGAGGTGTGCAAAGACAATGAAGTGAAGAGCCAGTGAAGCAATGTGTGGCTATGATAGTGACCAGTAGGAGTTAAGTCTGTGGACTGTGAGCATTGGTACAGTGGAGAGAGAGACTGACTGGCAAGACTACTGAACTGGCTGCATGAGTGATAGACATTTGGAATGATGGCAATAGTCAGATTTAATATGTGTAAATAATGAGTGTGAATTGACTGTAACCAATTAGAGAGATTGATAAGGACTTTACTTATAATAGAAATAGACTGTAAATATTGTGCTCCCTGAGAATAAAATAAGCAATAGTGAAGATAGATTGTTTAATGTTGTAAGTGTGAATATTTATAGCATTATAAACAGATTAGAATAGTAAATTTTGCGCTTTCATTTTTATCAAGGCTTTTATCCCTCACAAACACTGATACACCCTGTCTGGTATCTTGCAACAATATTTTTTCTCTAAACCCCAAAATATATGACTAACTGGTAATTCTGCTAATGATAAATTTGATACCAAAATTTAGCTGTAATTAGTGTAGAAAAAATTTTTTATGACAACACTGCAACTTCATTACCATTACCAACATTCAAAAAGTGTGGGAATATTAGAACCAAATTTTCTTTTATAGCAATTAAAATTGAATGGTTTGGTTGAAGGGCACTAATTTAGTAACCCTTGTAAACTGCTTACTTTTTAAAACTGAGCACTGTATTAAAAGAGATTATTAGTATATGCATAACATTAAAGCACATTATACTCACCATTGCACTTATGTTAATGTGGTTCTGACACTGGTGAGGGGCAAGATGCACAAGATTTTATGCAAACCCTGGCTGATGGCTAGAAAGGTTACAAAATAAGTTGTTGAATACTGGGAGGACGCCAGCTCATGTATGCATGGGTGAGAACGTGTACTCTAATTCTCAGGGCAGTAGCAGGTCGACATGGCGATTTCCTTACAAGTACATGTTTAATTAGCAAGAAAGTTACATTCATGTTTACACAGTCAATAAAACACTATTAACTTGGAAGTTCCTGGAGAGGGCCAGGTCCCAAAGGTACTTAGATACGAGAAACAAAGAACACAGAATTGGATCAAGACTGGCTATATTGATTAATGCAGCAATACATTAGGCAGACAATACAGCTATCTGAAACTCAAGCAGGCATGGCAATTTGACCTGTCACCAGCCTAAGCAGTAAAAGTAAGGTTCGGTATGCGAATGTAAATTACGGTAGAGAACTCATTGGGGTGGTGTGAGTCTTACGGCGATATGAAAAGATCACGGGAGGAGCAAACAAATACAAAAGGGTTCCGGTACATATTACTTACACTATTGCAGCTAAATGAATAGACAAAGAGGTACAGGCTCCTGCAACGCAACATACGTGTTCTCTACGCTTACCAAGTTAAGAATAACGATGGTGGGTGAGATGGCTGGTTACCACACCAGCTATCTCCCGCCAACTTGAGAGAGAAATTAGTTAAAGTACAAAATCACAACAAGTACACAAGAGGTTATTGTAAAAAATAAAAGATACACACGAGCAATTAACAAGAGATTTCTGATAAGTCAGATTTCATAACAAGACTTACAGAGTCTTTATGTATGTTGTCGGAAAGTAATAGTTAAGAAAACCAGCTGGAATGGTCTGGGGGCAATCTAAAGAATAAACACAACATTTAGAAATTACATTAGAACTTTGAAACATGTAAATCAAATAATGAAAATACAATATTACAATCAAAAGAATTTAGCTTTTTGCAATTGGCATGGTGGAAGTCAGAACTGCCAGGATATTTACGTGTTACATTTAGTATTATACAAAGAAATAAACACTACCCTTTTAATTTGACGCGAGTCGTTTATATGAATATACCAAACACGACTATGACTCATCACAATATGTTACTATTATACCAGGAACCACAACCACAGATGGCTACAAGATTGTTTCCCTTGGAGGGACAGTTACAGACACATGGTATTTCCTGATGCTTGAAACCCAACTTCCTCATACAACGTATCTACGTATCCCGAGGAAGGGTCAAACACAGCAAGTTATTCACGAGTGCAATGGAATCGCTCCCAGCCTAGTGGGCAGTTCTAGCATGTGAACCAAGCGGCCGCTGCAACATGTCAGCCTCCCAGACGCACCCGGCAGACAGAGTGTCGCCACAGCCACAAAGCTATTCGAAGATGGCAGAGCGCTCGAGGCCATATCGCAGAGTGCAAGGGTAGTTCTCCCACCCTGCTCATTCCAAGGCAGACGTCACTCCTCCCACTCCAGCCCAGGCATGGGCTTGCTGGGCGCACAACCTACGAAAGTGCGCGGCCAAAGAAACCAGTGTATTCTCCAGTAGCTCGCCTCAACACTTCAGTGCTGGGGGTCCCTACTGATTTTAAGCCCTCATGGTCCTCTACAAGAGCTCCGAGTTCTTCAATGACCACCAGTGGCTGCTGCCACCAATGACCAGAGACTTCTACCCATTTCGTCCAGAAGCTCCCAAAGACTTAAAGTACCTCCAGCTTCCAGAAGTCTTCAACACCAGAAGTCTGCTCAACTACACTCCACACTTCCGCTGTTAGCCCTCCTGGATCGACAGTCGCTGCTACTTGCTGGTAAGTGGCAACCACACCACTGTCCTCCTTGTAGTGGCCGCAAGTGTTAGGTTTCTTCTAGACAACCCCAGGTTAGAGTAACTGCGTCAGAGTTGTTTTCATAGCCGTCGAGTACATTCTATACTTGGTTAGTTTAGGAGCAGGTCACCTCCACCTGTTAAGCATAGCTTACTTCCATTCACGCTCTGCTTAGTAATAGGTACAAGTCACCAGTATTTATTATTTATAATAAATACCATTTTAATCCTATCCTGAGAGTTAGTTTATTTAGAAGTAAATCCTGTCCGATACTAGGAACTCTACAGCTAGGCAGAGCACAAGCAAGCGACCGGGTGTAATATTATTACACACACACGTGCACACACACACACACACACACACCACTTACGATGGCCACCCGTTCTGTGCACCCAGGTGTACAGAAATGTAGAGTCCCAACCACTAGGAACACCTCCATCAGGAGCAGGACAGCCACCTCAGGTTGTATCGCTGACCGGAGCACCAAGGGTCTGGCAGGGGTATTTGCCTGGGGCTGGAGTGACCAACTGTTGCTGGAACTCATCCTGACAGTAGTAGGAAGACGGCCCTCACGACCTATCACTCTAGGTTTTTGCGCCAAGGTGCGGAACCATAGGAGCACAAGGTTTGCGCCATCAACTGCTGTTGGGCTTTACACTTAGTAGGGGAACCGTCTATTGCTTGCACTGATGGATTGTACGTTCAGTGTCAATACCACCTCTATGCCATTTGGGATAAGGCATGGTACTTGAAGGGAGTGTGCACCAGTGACCCATCCACATTTGGTGGAGATGCCCCATGGGAATGCACTCAGTCTGCCCGTCACCTGGAGAAGCAGGCCTCTTCAGTCAACACCCCAGTTTATTTCCCTCTGCACACCAGATGTAGCACTGAGCCACACCCTGCAGTCTGTGCCCTAGTCACTGGGAATGACACTAGGTTGGGGGTAGCCAACTCATACTTAGGAAGCAGTGTAGCCACCACCTAGAGCCAGAGATATCACACCTCTCCATACCGTACTCCATCAGCCCGCAGCACCCAGGTGACTGCTGGCCCCAGCCGACCAGCAACTATGCCAGAACCCAGGAGATCAGTGAGTAAGTACTCTGGTAAGTCCGCCCTACCTTCGACGGCTAAGGTGGTACCCAAGCATATAGCAGTGCCTACCATAGCTGACTTTGTACCTAGTCGACAGACAACTCGACCAGTGTTAGTGTCCAATAGACAAACTACTCAGCCTAAGTAACTGTGTACCAGAGCACATCTGACCAGTGCTAACCAAAGTACCTGTGTTTAGTCTAAGTGACACACATCAATTTAAATAAAATACATTACCAACTCTAGAAAATTATGCATATGATTTATTATGAGTGTACAATGAGCTTTATGAGAGATTTGGCTTTTTCAAACATCTCAGTACGTGTCAACCAGTATAGATTTCTTCAGCTGTATGTAAATTGGCCTTTTACTACAAAAGTGATCTTGACCTATTCAATGTAGAAGAGTCATTGCACCTTAGAAAGCATGTGAAGCTACAAACATCGGAAGTCTTCTAACTGACATCTTCCATAGCAGAATACAGGTTATCGGGGATGACACTGCTGAACATTGAGGGACAGATGCTGTGGATCTAGACTTTGAGGATATCGCCAACTTTTTTTGCACAAAGGAAGCTAGAAACAAGAGCTTCAGATAAGACTTGAGTTACTCAATTATCTTACTACTTTAAAAGTTTTCTTTTTTATGGAAAGCAAATGAAATGACTAAATGTTGCCCTTACTATTGAATGATGCAGTGTTAAGTGTTTTCATTGGAATTATTTTCATAATGTTCGCAGCAACCTTACAATTTTATATTTTGTAAGTATTGCAGTTCTCGTACTCACGGAGCCTCTCATTTTTCTCTTTGGATAGAATCAGAACAGTATAGTAGTGTAATGGATATGTAAATAATATAAAAATCGACCAGAGTTATTTTCTAGTGGTGCCAACAAAAAAACTGACCTGGTTACAGTAATCCAGTTAAAATTTTCCTATCTACTGTCAGAAATATGCATATATGTTATAAATTGTCATTTAGACTATAATGATTAGGGACAGGTGTTTTTTGCGAAAAGATTTCAAGACCTGTTTTACTCCAAAACACTTTTGCTCATATGCAATCTCGTGGTAGAATGATTTTAAATGTCACATACCTGAATTGTCTGTCCACAAATCATAGACATTCAGTATTGGAACACTTTATTATGATTGGCCCAGTCAAATAGGAGCACGTATTCTCACACAGACGCTCGGCCAATAACCAAAGGGAGTCTTGATTGTGGATGTAGGATAGTGAAGTCTAGCATGAGCAAAATTATTTTCAGGGAAAAAAATCTGTCCCTAATATGACACACCTTCTTTGTAATTCTAATGTTTTCTGTAGTTCAAACACAGGTACAAATAGTTGAACGAAGGTGAAAAGCATTTTTTTATTGTTCGGCTTAATCTTTCATTCTACAGCACTGTAACTCAGTTGTATACACAAAATAATTTTTGTAGGCTAAGCTTAAGTATGAATGTTGACACCATTGGTAATGCAGTAATTTTTTTTTAAAGTTAAATAACTTAAATAGTATGGGTAAGGGGTCAGCACATAATTGTGTTCTATATTACAGAAAATAATGTGACGTTTTAAAAATAACCTGAAAGTTTTTACTACAAAAGTTATATCAAGAGACTGGCTGAAGCTGCCTCAGCCTGTCCCTTCCCCCTGGTTACATCACTATTGTAACTCTACCGTAAAACGATATCTTGAATGCTTTAATATTACATTTTAAATTAGCTTTGCAGAATATAGTTATATGATCGTAAGCTAATGTTAAAAAATGTAGGACGATCGCATATATTTTTCTCATTTCCCTTCTTACCATGTGTAAATAAAATATGATGTAAACTACACACGTAGCATTCCATTGCACACAAAATTTACATGCCTAATATAAAATGGGACGCCTGAACATTAAATACATTGGTTAAGATGGGCAGTTCAAAACTCCTGGAGTGGCACAAGCAGTACGTATTATCAAAAAATATACAGCCACAGGATGTGATTTTCAAGGATATCAATGTGTTTGACCAAAGGAAGCATATTAGAAAGACCTCTAAAATAAAAGTTGATGATGTTAAACTTTTATTGTGTATTCCAGAATTTTTATATTTGTTATTTAAATTATAAAAAAATGTTCTTACAAATGAGTAATAGTTATTTTTAAATATGTATAGTGATTTATTAACAGTACATTTGTATGTTGGTTCAAACTAAAATGTCACATCTTATCTGCTTTCCATTGATATTAAAATTATAAAAAAATATGTGGTAGGAAATAGAAAACATTGTAGATAGTGGAGGGGAGGCATATTTTTATGGGCTTATAGGCAGTTACAAGGAAAATCCAGCCCGGCTCTGAATCAGAAAGTTGTTACTCCGTTCACTGGGTAGTTTCTGGGGTCCTTCCCCAATTGCTGTATCACTCATCTGTCTGCACATGGAGGTGCTAATAGGAGAGCAGGGAGTCTTCTTAGCTGATGGCAGATGCCCAGGAAATTACTGTTGGCAATTAACAGTTGTAGCTGGAGGAGGCCTGATGGGCTCTGGGCGGCGCTTAGGTGCAGTCAGTGGCACGGGTGATAATGGCCTTGGTATGTCAAGCTGGTAGTGCTGATCCATGATGGTGTCTGCCAGTTGGAAGTGTCTGTGTTGTTACAAGATGGTTAATGAGCAGCTTCCTCATGCAAGTGAGTGTAGACCCTTTGACAGTCAGCTCCCTGACCAACATATAGTAAAACCTGAACAGTGGCTATCTTTACAGTCTTTGCCCTCCCTGCTCTATGGCGGACCATGTGGCAAGGTAGTGGCTCAGACTTAGGCAAGCTCTGATAGGTGGACAACAAAGTGGCTTAACTTTGTGTAAAGGAAGGGCAGACCTTCCAGAGAGCTGGAGCCTCTCTCTGGCGCCAATGTGCGGAGATCAATTCACTCCGTAATTGAGGGTATCTTTCCATCTGAGAGTGGCAAGTTCACTCAGTGATACCCAGAGAAGTGACCCAATATCACTTGTAGTCAGATGTTCAGCTGAGTCGAGTAACACTTCCAACTTGGGGGGGTGTACGTACCCCTAGGGGTGATGGAATGCCTTGCTACGCCAACTCCCCGGAGAGCTCAGAGAAGTGGCATTATGACTGGTAACTAAGTCTTCTTTGAATAGGTTTTGTAGTGAGAGGTTGCTCTCAGCACCTGCAATGCCCAGGGAAGGAGTATTACTGCTGGTAACCAGATGCCCAGTCCAAGGAACAGAGTGGATCACTACGTGATTAGTATAAGCGTGAAAGGCTTTGAAATCCTAGCATATGCTCAGGATGCCATTGTTTGATTAGCCACACACTGCAGTCTAAGAGTGAGATGCACTATAATAAAACACCCTTTAACTCAAGAGTACCTATGCTGCATGGAAGAAATCCCAACAATGCTCAGTGAGTCTCAATGGTGAAGTAACCATCAATTATAGACAGCCAACAGCCACTGAGAATCACTAACAGCTACATCTGCCTCAGCATATGCTCTTAGGTGGCCGCTGTGGCACAGCGGCAAGAGCGCTCAGCTATCACCAAGGTGAACTTGGTTCAATTCCCAGTGAGGTTACTTCTGAATTTTGACATGTGAGAATCATACTGGATGATGCAGCTAGAAGATGGGTTTTCTCAGGGATCTTACACTTTCTCTGCCCTTGCATTCTGGCACTGCTCCATCTCGCTTCATTCTCATCGGCTCTCAAGACCCCAAAGTTAAGAGTCACCCAAACCTCTCCACTCCATGTGCACCTATATGTCCATGTGGTGGATTGCCATTGGGTGGCAGAGGACATAGACCTAAGTAACTATAACAGAAAAGAAATACTGAGCCAAAAAATATTAATGCCACTGTGCCAAGTGCCCCTCTATTAAACCCTCTTCTATTCTTCTATGGTATAGTGAAGTTGCACCATGACTAGCACTGTCACGTACATTCCAGTGGTTCACAGTAATGAATCACTAGGCAAGGACAGGACACAATTCACACACACACGCACACGCACACACGCACGCATGCACACGCACACTTACACATGTGAATGCACACACACACACACTTACACATGTGCATGCGCGCACACACACACACACACACCAACATACTTACACACGTGCATGCACACACACACTTTTGGTTTTTTCTCTCTCTCTCTCTCTCTCTCTCTCTCTCTCTCTCTCTCTCTCTCTCTTTCTAGCTCCCTTCCCTCCAGATTTGTTTAAAGTGAGAGAAACAGATAGAGAGAGGCAGACATATACATATACTCTCTCTCTCACACTCTGCTAAACCTATCTCAGTACAAGCTTTACGAACGTAGTAGTAGAAGTTCTTAAACTGTCAATAAGTGGCTGCAACATTATGTCATCTCTACACGTAATTCTTTGTTGGCTATTGGTTTACTTAACGCAACCTAGCCTTTACAAAAATCACCTGTCACAATATTTAAATTTAAGGCCACATCTAAGTGTTGCAAGACTGTATTAAAAAATGTGATGACACTTCCCGATCATACAAGGCTTCAGAGACAGGAATTGGAACATCGACCTCCTCGCCACACAAGCATGGCACCTCATGACCTTGCTCCACCGAGCAGTTAAACTCACAGCATGCTGCCTCTTGAGCTCGCGGGACTGCAGCGCTGTCCTCACATAGCGCTCGAGTTCGCCAATGACCACGCGATGGCTCATCGGCTGGGAGATCTGCTGCTCAACTGTCACAGGCAGCTCTATATCATCATAGACCAGTGGCTGCGACATCAGCACATTGCCTGTCAACATGAACATCAATACGGCATTAAAGGGAATCCTTAGTTCACAATATTAAACTCCTCAAGGTCCCACCTGACCATATGAAAACATTGAGATGGCAATGGATAATACTAGCATAAACAAGCTTCATTTGTGTTCTGTCTGCTCAGAATTTTAAGCAGTGAATATTGGATTTTTATAAAGCAATCTGTTCCGAAAAGATATGGCATTGCCACACAAGATTAAAAAACTTTTTTATGCGAGAAGAATATTATAAAAAGCGATTTTGCTGACTTTGACACTTTTCAACTACCACATTTCTGTTCCAACAACCAGATTTATGAATGAGCAACAAATTATTGACTTTCATTTTTGTCCTGAAAAAAAAATTTACATTGAAAGATTTCATAATTTTACAAAAAATTTGTATAGACACACAACTGTTAACAATGAGACCCAGCCATATGACAACTAGGGAAGGCCTTAAAAGTCTGTGCTTCAAACTGCAAGCAGCTACAATGGGTTGGGTATGTACCATGAAACTGACAGTTATAAATATAAATTCCTTTTCGTCACCTTTCAAGGTATCAGATAATAGAATTGATTATGTACAAAAGTGCAAAAATAATCAAATTTATGCCAACATCTGAAGAATGCTCTGGATTATTGACCTAGTCTTCCAGCGCAATTCTGAGTGTGTTGAACCTTTAAGATGGTCAGGGTTAGACTATAAAAATTGGGTCAGACCTCCGAGCCAGCAGTTTTGAGTTGGAGTGACTAATTGGATGACTGGCAGAAATCCAAGCGAATGGCATGGTTAGCTGTGGAGAAAGGAAGATGGTGACTGAGAGTGTCAACGTTTTGAAGGACGTGGCTGGAGCCTGGACTATTGGACAAAAGCATGAGTGAAATACATTACAACTGATAGAAACAGATAAATTGAATACATGCTAATAATAGGTATGAGTTAAATGACTGTAATCAAGACAGACATTAAGAAGGGCATTTATTAAACTTTAAATAAACATTAAATAGTGTGCTCACTGTTAAATAGAAACAGTAAAAGTGTAGACAGCTAATTGATGTTATACATAGTAGCAGGCTGAATAAATTTACAAATAAAATTTAGTTTTTTCATTTATTTTTCTTATTATTAAGACCTCAATCCCCTATGATTTCAGATATGCCCATAGGCGTCCTCTCAGCATGTAGCACTGGTGTCAGAAGTGGGACGAAGGCAATTCTTAATTATTTAATTGTAAATAAACTTAGGCAGTAGATTAGAAATTAGTGATATTAGGACTAATTAATTAATGTAATAGCTGTAGGTGACTATGGGGTGACCATAACAGCAGTAAGACCAGACATCCTTGGGCCTTCCACCCCTTGTGATCGCCCAGTGACAACATGGAATGATACTATTTGACTACAGTAACAGGTGAGACCACACCAGTTAAAGGTAAGATGAAGGTGAACTAGAAACTTGGTGACATTAGTATACAATACGATGTTTACATAGCGCAAATAGAGGATGAACGTCTTTTGGGGCTTGATGTACTACGTAGACTGGGGTGCTGTATCGATACTCAATTTGGTGTGTTACAAGTAGGCTGTACAGAGTTGGTGGTGTCGACACTGCATGATTTGTCCTCCCCAGTTAGCTGCCCAGTAATATGTGCACAACCCACTGTGCTGCCCACTTCTAGTGAAATTGTCATTTCCAGCAGATGTCAAGGAAAGTTTTTTGTCAGATATTTGGGTCTATTTGAGCCAGCAGAAAATATTGGTGTCCTGTCAGGTAAAGTTATTGTAGCAAGAACTTTGGTCTCTTCTAATTCTGACAGTTATCCAGTTAGAATGATAAATTTATCCGATAGTGCCATTTGTTTCAAGGAGGGGGCCATGATAGATGTTTGCAAGCAGGTCACACAGGTACTTCCAATTGTTCCAGTAGATTCTAGAGTAGAACAAATAGAATGTCCTCTACCAGACGTATTGGATGAACTGCTGGAATGAATAAATGAAAATCTTAATTGGCGACAGGAGAAGGCTGCCTCTGAATTACTGCAGAGAAATAGGGATGCCTTCTCATGTGGACCAAACGACCTTGGAAGAACTAATGTGACCTGCCACCACATTGATACAGGAGATGCCAGGCCTATAAAACAGCCACCATGATGACTGCCACGAGCTTCGCATGAGGGGATTGAGGGCATTCTAAAGGAAATGAAGACATTAGATGTGAGAGATCCATCAGCTAAATCTTGGTTGTCACTCATTGTTTTTGTTTAGAAGAAATATGACTCTCAGAGGTTTTGTGTAGATTATCATCAGCTTAACAATTTGACAAAGAAATATTCTTATCCCCTTCCCAGGATAGATGACTCATTAAACAGCCTATAAGGTTCACAATGGTTTTCTACTTTGGGCATGAAGAGTGGGCACCGGCAGTATGAGGTGTCCCCAGAGGACCAAGAGAAGACTGCATGTTGTGTTCAAAGGAAAGGAACATGGCAGTTCAAAGTTATGCCTTTTGGGTTATGTAATGCCCCTGCCACTTTCGAATGCCTGATGGAAAAAGTTTTGCGTTTACATATTTGTCAGATTTACCTAGATGAAATAGTTGTGACAGGAAGGATATTTGAAGAGCACCTATCACGCTTAGAGTCTGTATTCCAGAAAGTGACTACATTCAACTAGAAATTGGTTCCTAAGAAATGCCACCTATTTCAAAAGAAAATAACTTTCTTGCGACATGTAGTGTCGGCCCATGGGATTGAAACAGACCCCGAGAAGACCAAAGCAATAAGAAATTGGCAGATGCCAACTGACAAAACTGAAGTGTGGAGTTTTCTGGGACTATATACCTACTATCATCAATTTGTACCTGGGTTCGCCACAATCACCAAGCCACTACATGAACTCACTGAGGCATAAAGAAGATTTCATTGGACCATTGAGTGTGAAGATGCTTTTAGTAAACTAAAGAAAATTCTGATATCTTCTCCAGTCCTGGGTTTCCCAAAAAGTGAGGGTATATTCATTTTGGACACTGTTGCTAGTGATGTAGGCATTGGAACTGTGGTATCTCAGGTTCAAAATGGGAAGGAAAGACCACTAGAATACTTCAGTAATATATTGCATAAGCCTGAGAGAAATTGCTTTGTTACACACAGGGGGCTTAAGGCCATTGTGAAGGTAATTTCACACTTCCACCCCTACTTTTATGGCAGACATTTTATTCTAAGAACCGACCATACTTCATTACGCTGGCTATTAAATTTTAAGAACCCCGAAGGTCAAATAACCAAGTGGATACAGCATCTTCCAGAATATGACTTTGAAATACAGCACAGATCTGGACGCCTCCACAGCAATGCATATGCACTTTCTAGGAGGCAATGTGAGCCACTTTGTTGTCATTGCAAACATCAGGAAGTAAAGAGTGGTGAATTGCTGAAGGTACGGAGGACATAAATTCAAGGTTCTATATCTTGTGATGGGAGACCTACCTGGAGTCATGGGGTTATTAGGAAAGACCATTTGAATGATCTCACTTTGCAGCCATTATTAAAGTGGAAAAAAGCTGGCTGCTGGCAAAATGGGAAAAGATTTCTGGTCTGAGTGCAGCAGTCAAAGCATACTGGGCACAGTGGAATTCCGTCGTACTGAAGAATGGTGTACTTTACAGAAACTAAGAAAGTAATGATGGAAAACACACACTGTTACAGTATGTCCTTTCAGAATGCCAGGTTCCAGAAGTCTTAAAGAACTGAATACTAAGGCAGCCAGTGGGCACTTTAGTGTTAATAAGACACTTGACAGACTTAGACTGAGATTCTACTGGCTTCACTGTCAGGCGGATTTTGAGAAGTGGTGCCAATTGTGCGAAACCTGCACTGCGAGGAAGTGTGCAAGGACCAGAGGACAAGGTCACATCCAGAAATACAGTGTTGGAGTCCCATTCAAAAGGATGGCAGTAGACATTTTGGATCCTTTGCCTGTCACATACAATAGAGGTAATTGGTATCTACCGGTGGCTCAAGATTATTTTACAAGGTGGCCTGAGGTAATTTCACTCCCTAATCAGGAAGCACGTACTGTCACTGAGGTGCTCAGAGAACATATATTTTCAAGGTGTGGGGTGCAATTAAAACTCCATTCTGATAGGGGAGGAAACTTTGAAGCTGCGGTCTTCCAGGAGGTAATTAAAATTGTGGGTATGAAAAAGACTAGGACTACAGCACGATGCATGACGGACTGGATATCAGGCAAATATCTAGGGGCTCCTGGCATTTCTGTCCGAAGAGATAGCCAATCTCTCTTCTGAAGGGGTTCAGTTCTGATGTGATACACGGGCTTTGCCGGTATACAGAACTGGAAGTGTGACTACTCGGCAGGACACAAAATCTTGGCTAATCAGTGCAAGTCTGCGTTTGGCAGGTATGGCAGATGGCAGGTCACCTGGGCGACGTTTCAACAAGGCAGGAGCTTTCTGTGGTGCAGTTGAATGTGGTGTTAGTGGAGTGGTGTGAATTTCCTGTGGTCAGGAGATTGAAGGTGGCAGGAGTACAATCGGTGTTAAGTGAGCTATTGCCGGTGTAGGTGGCAGTTCAGGCTTCTTCAAGTACTCTATAATGCACTCAGGGTAAGCTGCCGGTCCAGAGCATTCAGGTGGAGAGTACAGATGGCTGGGCACTGGAACTTCTCTTGGCTCTTGCAGTCGGCGTAGAGCTTGCACCTGTTCTCTGGGGGAAGGCTAGCTAACTGTTTAACTACAAAGGGTTGATATTCATGCACTCGGTCTGATGCAGAGAGTGCCTCCCTAATCTTCTCCTCCAGTCCCCCTCCTCCCTTTTTCGAAAAAGACATCAGGATGTTGGAAATTACCCCACCAAGCTGCTTTGCAAATGCAGGTACTCGCTTGATTGAAATTACATCGTTCACCACTAGGGTGCATGGCCTGGTAACCATCTACCATTTTAGGGGTTACAGGTCCCCAGCAGAGTCTGCTCCGGGGAGAAGTAATTGCCAAACGTAGTTTGCGACTCCACAGAAAATGTACCTTTGAGCGGCTCTTCTGTTCCCCACAATTCAAAATAGTTGGAAAGGGATGGCCAGTGCTAGTGTGTTCTGTGAACAAAAATATGTGTGTTGAACGTTAAGTAAACTTCCTGTGAATACCTGCAAGTATGTGGCAAGAGTAACTACAAGGTACTAAGTCTACAAGGAAGTGGACACAAAGTAAAAGGCCACAAATGTTTTATCTTTCAGAAAAAATCAACGTGGTGATAGCGCTCTAGCTCCGGATCAGCATCATGAGCATCAACCCTTGAAAGCTATCTTTAGGTTGGCCGGCAGATGCGTCCAACTCAAAAATGGTGCGTAGATATTACTGGTTAACTTCTTGCATTTTTGTGAACGTGTTGCGGAAATGACACCACAGTATCACTGGCACTTCACTTGGGTGATTAAGTGTGAGAGTGACAGGATGGTAGTCTTTACAAAGACTGGGACAGGATCCACTGCAATCACGAGTGAAGGCAGGGGGGTGTATGATAGCGGGGTACGTAGCGGATATCTCCTGACGTAATCCTAATCTACCGCAAGCTATGCTGATGTGTACTGTCTGCAAATGGCATGTGTTCTAAGCAATGCGTGCTGGAACAACGGCAACAATACAAAACTAGCATGGTGACTGGCATGGGCCTCAGCAACAGGTGCTAGGTGCAACGATGGTTATGCTAAGCGTAGGGCGGGGATCAATTCTGAGCAACGAGTACTAGAAGAGACTTGACAATTTAATTGGATCCGAGCAGCGCATGCTGGAGACGAAAATTGGCAGCAAACTGATTGCTTTTCAAGTGAAGTGCGCTGGGAAGAAAGACGGGTGTAAGCTAAGCTTAAATGCAGGCTGGTGAGTTCTGAGTAACAAATACTGGAAAATAAAATTGGTCTAGAGACAAGGGCCATCTCACCTTTCATACTCGTGGGCCTGTGCTCATCGCTCATTGGCTGATACACTAGGATGAAGGGTGGTCATTAAGTGGGGGATGTGAATGCATGACTTGCCTCATTACGATGGACCGGTGAATAATAAAAGCTGCAAGGCAGACAGTACAATCTCACTTTTTAAAGTAACAATTTAAGTTTCTAACTCCATGCAAAATACCTGAGGGCCGGAGCTGAAGTCATTTAAAACTAATGACTCAAAAAGCATCATATGTCAAGCCTTACACTTTCAGTCAGATAAAATGGTCGAGAGGCTGAAGCGCACTATTGAGCAGTACCTGTCAATCTTTGTGGCGGACAACCAAAAGGACTGAGAACCAAAGGTGTCATTGTTTCTTCTTACTTACTGCTCAGCAGTTCATGAATCCACAAGGGTAACATCATCAAGGAAGCTGTTTGGAAGAGAGCTATGCCTCCCTAGTTACCTGCTGTTTGGCTGGCAGATAGGAGAAGAAGCTGCAACCCCTAATTATGCCAGACAATTATGTAACAGACTTGTCATTCATGATTTTGTCGACAGCACACCTCAGAATAAATAGTGACAGGATGAAGACCAGGTATGGTAGGAGAATGTCGGGAGAGATATTTCAAGAACAACTGGCATGGCTGTACAACCCACAGAGGAGAAAAGGGTACTGCCCGAAGCTACAGAAATGTTGGGAAGGCCCCTACACTATTCTGAAGAACATCAATGATGTAGTCTTACGGATTTATTTGTCGTCAAGGCTCTTGGGTGAAGCCAAAGGTGTTAACATTGACCGACTGGCTCTCTATGAAGGTCCGGGCGTTGCAGATTCTGTTCAGGACTAACAGATTTGAGGAGGGGGCAGTGTTACAAGTTGCCAGTCGGCTCTGCGTGAGTAGGCAAGATATAAGAGGTAGGCGACCAAGTGGCGGCAGCAAATCAGTTACCGCAAAATGTACCACATTTTTTTATTAATCGCTTTTTCACGCACGCTGCTTACCTTGGCAGTATTGTTTTACGACCAATATTTGAAGAATGCTCTGAATTACTGACCTAGTCTCTCAGCGCAACTCTGAGTGTGTTGAAACTTCGAGGTAGTCAGGGTTAGACTATAAAAATTGTGTCAGACCTCCGAGTTGGCAGTTTTGAGTTGGAGTGGCTGAACGAATGACTGGCGGGATTTTGAGTGAGCAGTGTGGTCAGCTGTGGGAAAAGGATGGTGGCAACTGCGATTGTCAACGTTTTGAAGGACGTGGCTGGAGCCTGGACAATTGGATCAAGTGCATGGGTGAAAGACATTATAACTGATGGAAACAGGTGGACTGAATATATGCTAATAATAGGTATGAATTAATTTACATAAATCAAGAGAGACATTAAGGAATTTAGGTAAACTTGAAATAAACATTTAATTGTGCACTCACTGTTAAATAGAAAGAGTAAAAGTGGAGACCGCTAATTGACGTTGTACACAGTAGCAGACTGAATAAATTTAAAAATCAAATTTAGTTTCTATGGGCAGGTATGTAAATATAACCTCTTTGGAGCAATCTTAAATTCCTTAAAACAGCTATGTTATCTGAAATAATTTGTAGCAACTAACAAGTGAAGAAGTTAAAATACATCAAATAAATTTTTTCAATATCAATGAAATTGGTTTCAGTTAAATACAAAGCACTGCAATAATTGTCTTCATGTGGAGTGCATAAGCTTCGGTACTATATGCTAAAAGAGCAATGCTTTGCTATTTTTCAAGCTTGACATGTGACGCCCTGTCGACTAAGTGAACACTACGTCAGGTGGAAGGCGAGTATTTTTTTCAGGTGCTAAGAAATGCACACCCTTATTCTGGAGGGTTCGTGAATGCAGTTATTTTCTACATGATGCCGGTGCTTTCCCAGTGTAGAGTACTGGCCTGGTAGCTTTACGGCAGGGCACAAAGTCTGGTTGTGCCAGAACAATCTTTTGTTTCAGGTTCTGAGCCTTTGGGCGGTATACCTGGGTGACTAAGATTGCTAGTGCCGCGGCATTTTCTGGCGGAATGACTGAGAGTGATGATGTTCCTGAGGTGAGCACATTGGGTGTTGGGCGTGGTTTGTGTCAGTTGGGACAGAGCAGCAGGCGGAAGGTAGGCAAAGGAGGCAGTTGGCTGCTGTTCTGGTTGACTGAAGTATTCCACGAGCCATGGGTGAACTTCTTGACTTAGGTGGGTTGGTGGCTAGAATAAATCTCATGCGACTTCCGGTGCGACTGGGACGAGTAAGCGTTGTACAGCTTGAGCTTGATCCCTATGGGTGAGGTGCCCTATCGTGGCAACAAGGGCAGGAGTCAGCTCTTGCAAACACTCATAGGAAATTAACACCTGTTTCACTTTCTCCTTCAGACCACTACATATGGAGAAGGGCATCTGGAGTCACACACACTCTGAAGTCCATGAGTGAAAAAGCAGAGCTTGTGTTAATCTACAGTATAGAGCCACGCGAGTGGCTGCTAACGAGCGGATACTCAATCTCAGTGGTCGGTGCTAAGGTGCGATAAGTAGAGAAAATTAGGCCTCGGTGTCTGCAGTCCCTACACATGGGTATGGGATTTGACTGTGTCTTCCCAGTCCAGGGAACATACCCTCTGGCACAAAGGTGCGATGGAAAGAAAGAGCACCAAACTGACAAGCAGGTCTAAAAACCACCTGTGAAGGCTCCACCGTTCTACCTACTGGAGTATGTAGAAAGGCTGGTCGAGCTAGTGCTTGAGGGTAAACAAGGTATGTTTTGGCTTGATTGAGATAAGTCTTTGGAATGGCTTGTGTTTCACTCAAGGGTGAGATCAACTAGGAAAGGTGCAATGTCTACAGGAACATGGTACTCAAGGTTTGGTTTCAACCGATGTTTACTTCATATTACTGGAAATAAACACGTGTTGATGTACTCCTCCCACGTTTGTAAAGAGCTTTGCAGAACTACGCAATATGGGTAGAGGTGAAACGTTTCTAGACTAGCGGGGGTGGGGTAGTATAGCGCTGATAAAACAACTGAAAACTATAACTGACTCCCTATTGCATTGTTGCCCAGAAGGAGCTGCAATGTCTAGTGTAGGTAGACGATGAGTGGCATGATGCTTGGATGACTATGCAGTGTGTGACAGATGGGAGCTTAAGGAGAGGTTTCCCTTCTGGCACAAAGGTATGGTGAAGGAAAGAAGGTATAGCTAGGAATGAAGCTGGCGAGTAATTCAGCGGCTAGTGGTTTGAAGACTATGAGTTCATGCAGGTCAGTTTCAACAGCGAGTGTTCATGCTGGTCAGTTTCAACAGCGAATGCGGTGGAAAACTGAAGACTGCTCACGAGTCGAATTCTGACTCCGTATTTATACTCTGCCGGGTGGCTGCCTCGGCACTCATTGGATGACATCTTGAGGGCAAGTGGTAGTTGCTGAGCAGGGGGTGGCGAAACGCATAGCTCTCTGGCATGATGTCACCAGCTGGCTGAGATGATGAAAAACAAACAACGAAACACACTAGTGAGACATACTAGTGGTGCCATCTAGCGGTGGTTAGAAGTACTTATTGCCTTACGGTGCAAAGCTTCGGTGAGTTGGTGAATAATTCAAGTTGCTGGCTGGAATGTTCATTCTTGCCATGCAGACAGTACAATCTTATGACATCACGTAGTCAACAATAATGCAAACTCCATAGAAATGAGATGCGCTGCAGGCTTTGATGATGAGCTGAAGTCATCTAGTTATTGTTGAGATGCATCATGCGTCAAGCTATAGTGGGACAACAAATTAAGCTAGCTGTGTAGACCCCACTGTCAGGCGACTGTCATGTGGGCAGAGCTTGTGGAAGGAAGAAGGGGCAGGGGGGTTGGTTGAGCAGATTCCTGTAGCAGAGCAACCATTCTAAGCTTGTCACCTTATGATCTGTGTTGCACAATCTGACCGGACCTATGGTATCAATCTCACAAGAACTTAAGTCAACAATAAGTTCGGGATGGCCATTATGGGGGCAGGCACAAGAGATTGTGTACAATGTTGCACACATTCAAAATACCAGAAGAAATTGAATGGACTGAAGTACAATGTCGCTGATGCGACGGAAGTTTCAGCCACCACAGTGAAGAAGAATATGGCTACAGAAAAAGTGAACAGTAAAAATTGTCTCAGTTTTTCAATGACAACAGGTAAAAAGAAACACAACACAAGAAAAGAATTGAAGTGGATGATTGTGTGATGCTGTGAGAAAAAAGTACACAAGTTTTATACCATCAGGAAAACTGTCCCAACATTTAAAAAATGAAACGAAGCTTTGCAGAAAGGCGGGGTTTTAGATTGTAGCAAGAAATACTTGCAGAAATTGTTAAAAGGCTAGGATTCCGTTGGAAGAAGTGTCAGTCGAAGAGAATAATTCTAGAGGAGAAACCTGACATTACTGCATTGAGAAGTCAATATCTAAAAGAAATGCAGCAGTTTCGAGAAGCAGGTAGGATGACTGTTTATGTCGACGAAATGTACGAGCATGCCTCACATTGTGTTAGTTCTTGTTGACAGTCTGACAAGGAACTCGGTGTCACCAAACATATTGGATAAGGTCCACGGTTGATTATCCTACATGCAGGAGAACAAGGTTTTAGTCCCGAATGAACAGTTAATTTTCAGATTGAAGCAGAAATCGGGGGATTACCTTGAGACGATATGAATTACGAAAATTTTTCCACTTGGGTCAAACAGAAACTGCTCCCAAATTTATCTGAAAAATGTGTCACTGTTCTTGATAATGCAAGTTACCATAATGTTCAGCTAAATAAGAAACCCACGTGGGCAAACACTAAACAAGAAATTCAAGAGTGACTAACAATAAATAAAATTTAATTTTCATCTGGCTTGACGAAAGCCAATTTACTGTTGTTAGTAAAACAAGTTTCAAGTGTAAAAACATTCAAAGTTGGTGAAATTATCAAATCACATGGTTATGATGTCGTCAGGTTGCCCCCATATCAAGCAGATTCGAACCCAATCAAACTCGCCTGAGGAAATATAAAAGGGAAGATACGTGAAGAAATATCTTCATCTCTTAATGACAAGAATCTTCATCTCTTAACGACAAAAAGATATTGTGTGAACAGTTGTTTGGCAGCTATTCTATCGAACAATGGGAACAATGCTGCAAACACGTAAAGAACATTGAAACAGCATATTTCAAAAGTGATGGACTGTTGGACATTGAAACTGATAGAATCATCATTAAAATCAGAATGTCATGTAAAGAAGACTCAATGAGTGAATCGGAAGAAGAGGAGAGTCTCAGCTCAGAATCAGAATAAGTAGGTAGGTAATATTTCTTTTGATTCCAGTGGATTAATTTTATGAAGATTGAGATTTGAAATGTGTGTTTATCACTAAAATTTTACATAAATATTAAAAACTTAATGTAAATATTTAATAACAAATGGTATCAACTATAAACTTTTGTAACTTATGACATCCATTAAAAATATCACTATTTTGCAATCTCTTTAGAAGACAATGGTTACACAGCAGAAATTTCCAGCACAGTGTTGAAATGCAATATGTAAATAATAAATAAAGTTAAAAATTGAAAAGTAACGCACTCAGCTTGCAAAACATGGTTGTCACCATGCACATAACGTTCTTAAAAAAATTTGTAAACAATAAATATGTATAACTTGGCAAATAAATATTCTGTGAATACTACTTTGTGAAAGAAGCAGAGATAAATATGAGTTAAAAGTCTTCTAGTTTTTCTTGGGTTTTTAAATAAGTGTTTTAAAAGAGAGAAATGTTAAAAGATGTCAGGTATAATTAGCATAGCATAGCTCAATGATGGAAATACTGCACATCAGTAGAAGCGGTAGGAATTTAGGTGCACGTGTGTTATTCACCCGTATTGCTATCTTGCTTCTGTGCCTTCGACGGGCAAAACAGCTCCCAATAATTGTGTAAGTCAGGCTTCTGTTCAATCCCTGAGGAATGTAGGGACGGGGTGAGACTCCTAGCAGCCTTATAACTACCCTGCTGTGGTTGGCCTTGGTGTGAGGGGAGGAAAGAACACCAGCGCAGAACAAAACGGTACCCAGCCGTTTTATTAGTTATCCCATTATAATTCACTCAAACACGCACTGCGATAATAATGATGTTATTTGTTTTACTGAAAGTCTATAAAGTTGATAGAGATACGTTTAGTTACATGTGAAAACTTTATGAGAATGAAGTTCTATCATAAAACAACGTTCACCCAGGCTTTTGCTCTTTCATGATTGTCAGTAAGCTAATGATGTACATTTTTTAGCCAGTCATAGTAATTTCTAAGAAACTGAGGACCTCACAAGGTTGGACACCATGGTGTATTATTGCACAGCCATCATAGTTTTCATTAAAATATGACCCATCACATGTCTAAACTAACCATGATGTCAACCATATTGGCCAATTATCTTTGCCCTTTAGTAGTTACGTTACTATCTTTGCTAGAAGAGGTTGTAAAGTCTCAGTGGTTGCGGTCAGACCAAGGAAAAAGTTTTGAGCTATGGTACCACTGACAAGCTCATCAAGCCAGGAGTGAATCTAGACTTTCAGTTGGGGAGGGCGGAGGGTGGTGTTAATTTTCCAATTGTGCAGGCGCAGGTCTGAACTTTAGATTTGTGTTATGGGAGGGGGCCACTACCTCATCATAATCAAAGGAAACAATATTAAATTAATCAAATAAACAATATTAAATTAATCAAATAAAGTCAGTATTTTAAAGCAATTCTGATATTATCTGTTTCATTTCAGTTTTAATACATTCTTGGATAGTTGGCTGTCTATGTGAGGGGTTGGGGAGGAGTGGGAGAAGGATCATGTCCCCTGTGACAGCCCCCATTTTGAAATTGCCCTTGCATCAAGTCCATCACTTCATAGGAAAGATACTGGTATAGTTCATTTACTGTTAAGTCCAACTTTTCTGAAGCCTTGTTAAAGTTCTGCTTTCAGGATATTACTCTGCCTCATGCCAACAAAGTTTAGCCAAGTCTAGAAAATTACACCATACAGACAACACACCAAACGCATGTGCACTCAGTACAATAATATTTTGCGTACGATTATAAATGAAGTATTATAATTTATAAATAAAATGTAATTAAAGTTTAAATTAATGGAAAAAATATATTTTTACTTTGAGAGACATATAAATCACTTGGGATACATAGAATATTTATGAAATCACAAAACACGCCATATTTGGGGTGATATTTTAAAGGTTATATTCAAAAGTGGAAAGAAACCACAATTTGGGTCTTACTGTATCTGGAGAATGAACAAGGTGTTGTAATGCCTTTAAGATGCTGTCATATGCAATTCTGTTAAATTAATGAGTTCATGAGAGTGTGAGTGAAGAGATTTGGGCAACTCTTAACAGCAGGGTCTTGAGAGCCATTGAGGGAGATTGAGGGGAGTATGGAGCAGCGCCGGAATGAAAGGGTGGTGGAAACCGGAAATCCCTGAGAAAACCTGCGGACCAGTGGTATCGTCCGGCATGATTCTCACATGCGAAAATCTGACCAAGGATTGAACCCGGTTTGCCTTGGTGGGAGGCAAGCAGGCTAACTGCTCAGCTACCGTGACCCCGAGGTAGGTCTCTGTAGTTCTCTGTACTACCGGTTGCCCCGTGTACTGTATTGTGAAAGAAACACAACATGATATCACAAGTGTTGATGGCATTCAAATACAGTAGTCCTAGGCAGGATAGTGTACCATCGTAGTGAGACCAGAGCTCAGAGACAGATGTCAGAACACACAGATCATCACATCTTATGTAGTTTCTACAACACACTCACAATCCACAACTGGTGACATTTTTTAAAGTGTACACAGTAGTCTGGATGCTCTGACATCAACACAGACAGTTGCGCCAATTAGCTGAGGCAGGTTTGTTGTCCAGCCATCCATTGCAAAGGCTATCCTTAGTAGTGAGCCATCGTCGTCGTCATCCGTCCGTCATCATCATCATCGTCATCATCATCATCATTGTCATCATCATCATCATCATCATCATCATCATCATCATCATCATCATAATTGCTTACAATAATGTTGTATCAGAGCTGCATGGGGTGCAGAATGGAACAGTGCAATCTTCAGTAATAAATCCCATTTCTTTCTCACCAATGATAATCACCATGTGCAAGTCTAGCAGCGATGTGTCCATCAGGCAGATTCCTCTGCTGTTGTGGAGCATCACATAGCTCATCAATATGTGGTTATGGTTTAGAGTGCTATGAATGCCAACAGCCACTCACCTTCAGTACCAATTATGGTCACGTTAACAGCATACCACTATGTTGATGTATTATGGTCAATGGTAGTATTGTATTTGCAGGGTGTCCCAAACGCATGTTTCCAACAGGATAATGCCTGGTCACATAGAGCTCAGATCAGCCTTAGTGCTTTGCAAGGTGTGCAGATGCTTCCTTGACTAACCCAATCTCCTGATCTCTCGCTAATTGTGAAACTCTAGGACACAACTGTACATTGGTAGAATATCCTCCAATCCCCCTTGGAAACAAAGATAAACTGTGGACTCAGATCAACTACACATGGTCCATGATGCCTCAGGACATTATTTGGACAATCACTAAAACAAGGCCACATTGGGTTCAGTGTATCACCATCACCCAACACAGAGGTTCAACCATTTACTGAGCGTAGAGTCTTTTCGGCCTCAGACGCCTTGTCTGTACATGAAAATTAAATAATTTGTTCCACGCCTCTTTGGTTATCTAGTTATGCAGTTTGGTCTGATTTTGAGCATTGTTTCGTGGTGTAACATTTTATCTGCCAGGCAGAATATTTCCTGAAGTAAGTAATTTTTTCATTCAAGTATTGTGTTATGTTTTACTATGTGTTTCTGTAATTGTGATATCAGCAAAGGAACATATCTACTGAAATTGCTATTGTTGTTAATTTTAAAAGTGTCTGCTACGACAATAGATAATATGAAAATTGTGCAATGTTGGTTCAATTGGGAAAAGGTTGTCTTGCTTCATTTTTAATAATGTTTCAATACTTAGTGGTTATATTATTACTCAGGGATGCTGTTAAATGTTGCTTCATGAACATGCAATACAACCAAATCTGATTGCCAATCTCAAACTTCATCTTCTTACACGAATACAGCAAAGTGTTACCAAAGACATTAATGACAGCAGTACTGTCCATATTCCCTTCACGTACTGGAAAAGTCTTCCACCATATTATATCACGAGCACTGATGTCACTAATTTCCTTAGGAACAGGATCCTTTTAATGCTGCGACTTTCTGAAGAAACACATTTCCAACAAACCACTACCTGCCTTAGCAATAATTCTTTGAAAACCAAAATGGTATAAAAATGACAACAAAATATTACTTTTTTCTGAACCAAGAATTTTAACAATCCAAGACCTGTCTTCTTTATCAACATCCTTTGAAAATGACAAAATATTATGGTATACCTTTCTACAGTTGTTGCAAGTAGCTTGGCCGGATGTTGTAATCAGCCGAATTGATATATGCCACGCTGGGTCTCGGCACTCTGCTATGGCCAGATGTGGCCTGGTGATAAGGGCCTCCATGTATCTCGGTAGCGCATAATGTTACAGGACACTGCTGCAGAATTTGCATTCCCATGTTAAATGTGACGAGATTTTACTATAAGTTCTTAGTAGTGGGAGTATAAGGATCCAGGTCAATTATTTTTTTGTATGTGAGAGCCACATTTTGCAAGCTTCTCATGAACCATGGTTAAGATTAAATATATTCAGGTTGGGAACAAACGACTTTTCTTATGGAAGAGTTTGACATAGGGAAAATTTACGCTGCTGGGTAAGCGCTAGTGTGACAAAGGACCAAAGACGTCACTTTTAAAGGCTGTTCACGATAAAGTGAGCACTTTCAAAATCAACCTCAGAAAAAAGTCACTGCTCCCACCTGCATATGTTTTAACGGACGTCCTGAGAGACATGCGCCGAGTTAAGTTGGTAACTACGGATAGGAAGTAGTCCCATACTTTAACATGAAATAAAAAATGTTTGGCAACCATTTCTGATAAATTAAATAATTTATATTGCTTTCTGAGTTTTTCAAATGCATCAAAGTGTAAAAATGACCAGATTTGTAAAATATTTACTTTTCTAATAATTTCAAAGTTTCACTTGACCGACGCATGAATAAAGTGATGAGGCCCATGACAATGATAATCTTATATAAGGTGGACGAATAAACAATGTGCACACAAGTAGATACTAAGCAGAGCTTTCAAAAGTACTCATTTTACCATGAATAGCATATGATTAAAATTGTAAGCTACCTGAATAATAAAAGAGAAAGATTTCACTTACCTAAGTAGTTATTTTATAATTGATTTATGATTATTGCTATTATTTTGTTTTTTTTTTTTTAACGTACAAAATAGAAAACATTGGGTACACAATGCAACACCAGCACTTACCTAGTTGCCAAATCAAAAGAATTGAGCTTCTCAACCTGAGTAGAATAAACCTTAACCATGGTGTACCTGCAACAGGCCTTCATAATTTGTCTCAAGATTGTGGTGGAACAGCAGCTACAGCGCTCATCTCCCACAAAGATGAACCTGGTTTGATTCCCAGTGGGGCTGCTCCCCGAATGTTTGCATGTGAGAATTGTATCAGACAGTGCCAATGGCCACCTGCTCCATATCCTTTCACTTCACCTTCATTCGTTCTCAAGACTATATTGTTAAGAGCTGTCTCTCATTTGTCTTCACACTGATTGCGTAATTCTGTTGAATCTATAACTTATCAGAAACTTAACATTTTTACCTTTCACTAGGGTTCCTACCATCTTGCTTAAGTGCAATTTCAAGCCACGTGGGCTTAAATGTTAAGTTTACAGAAGAAGCCAACTCTGGGCTATTTTGGGTTCTTGACTCTGATATCCAGACTTCTGGGGATGGGTTGCTGTGTGATCTAATTGCAGAACACACAATAAGTGCACAATGGTATTCACTACTTACCCATTATACTCCTTGATACATAGACTTATGGTACCAGAAAAAAACCCAACTTAAAAATTTATTTTTTTATTTTTTTAGGAATGGAAAATGTCTTTAATCTCTGATTTTCCATTAACTTTTTTTCCAACCACTACTTGTCTTTGGCTCCATGATGGGTGGTACCAGCATTGACTTCAAGTAAACATTTTTAAAGGGTGCTGGCTCTAGCTGGTAGAGCCATAAGGCAGGCATGTTAGGGGATGATATGAGGAAACACTGGAATGAAAACCAGAGCAGAAAACACTTACAGGTGTTCCCATTAAATTTCCTTCTCTTCTGTTCAGCTATCACAGAGATTTCACATGACAGATCACTTTGAAGCTTTGACTCAACTATATGATTGCCATATTCACAATTACTGTATAGTATACCACAGCAACAATTTACACACTACACCTGGAATAGAGGCTTGTTGTAATAAATGAAAACCTACCTTGGATTTCAATTTTGCGTCTGCACCTGGAAAAAGACAATGGCACAATACATTATTTTGCACCAGCTGGTAGGAGCATGCCTATACATAATTGAATTACATTTAGTTGAATACTTTATAAAGGCCGCCTTTCATTACTCACTGATTTCACTGGCTAGTTATTTCTGTAATGTCAGCTATTGTTCCGATGCTGCTGACGAGCACTGATAATCACTTGTGCTCTTTTCCGCATGCCATTGGGCAGCATTCCACATGACACTAAATTGGTTACTGAAAACACTGAATTTACTGAAGCTGCAGAGGTTGTACAGTGCCAGTGAAACAAGATATCGGCAGGTGATTCAAGTTGTAGTAGGTTCTCCGAGATACTAAAAATGTGCATATGGCAGGATCATTAAATAGAAACTAGTCCTTACTGAAATTCAGAAGAAAAGCAGTACAACAATAAACTCAAAACATGTTTTTTGTTTGTTGTGTACTGACATTGTGTATATGACATGAAGTATATTTAGGTAGACATAGTTAACACCAGTGACTCATGATGGACGTGACATAAAAGTGGTGCCGAGGATGGGATATGTGCTGGGTTGAATAAAATATAGTGACCAAGTCATCAGTGAGTGGTCATGGCCTCTGTGTGTACAATCAGCAAATTTGTGCCGGGCCGAGATACATGGCAGTCTTACCGTGAATTATTACAGATCTTGTTTATTAAAAATTAAACTGAGAATGATGTAGCGAAACGAGATGTTTCTTTTACTCTGTGCAAGGCGGAAACAATTGCTGTCTATGTGGCAGAACTGCACTGACTATAAACCCACTGTAATTTTTCTAACCTAGAACAAACATTGCATGATAGGTTAGTATGCAGGTATGTGAAAAAGCTGTTTAACATGCTACTGGTGAAAGACAAATTAACTTATGCCTACATGGAAGTAGTCGGCATCACAATAGCAGCAGAAGCAATGGAAAGGAACCTGCTGGATTTACGGGGAGCCGCAGATGTGAAATGCAAGGACAAGCCACATAACCTACATGCCTACGGGCAAAGAAAACAGCCAGACCCTCTGATGAGGTGTCAAGAGGAACTGGTGAGACATGCATACTGGAGATACAAAGGGGATCACCCACCAGCGGCATGCGACATGTACACATGTGTCCACCACATGTCGCTACTGCAACAAAAGAGGCCACCTAGAGAGTGTGTGCATCATCCAGAAGAAGCAGGGGAGCACTGGTTCTACAGGAAAGTGACATGAACCCACACAAGCACAGCACGGTAAGACCCAAATGTTAAAAGAGCCTGAAGCCAAGTATGAGGATGCAGCAGGGCGAATATATGGGCTGCACAGTCTGCAAGGGGGAGGTAGCAATGAGCCATAAGTGCACACAGTGGTTAGTTGGGGTACTTATACGACTTTGTGGCCAGAAGTGCCACCATTAGAAGAGTGCAACGTTGTTCTGTACACATGGTCACAGTAAGAATTGACAGTTATAAAAGTCAGAACGTGGTGGAAGTTCAATCAAAAAATGGCTTGGTTGCATCCCTGCTCTTGTTGGTGGCTAGCAAAGGAGGGCCCAGCCTGGTTGGAAGGAACTGGGTTGAAACCTTCAGGATATCAATGGAGCAAATTTTCACAGTACAAATCTAGGTGAGGTAGAATGGGAATGATTTTTTGGATACTGAAACACACAGAAGGGTCACTGAGCTGTCCACTTCGTATCCACAGGTGTTTGCTAACAGGGACCTTGGCCAGTATAAAGAACCCCAGATAACAATTATTAAAAGGAAGGGGTGACATCAGTTTTCAGAAACAACAGAGTAGTACCATTTACACTTCAGGAGTCAGGAGAAGGTGGAGGCGGCCATTGACAAACTTGTCAAATGAGGTGTCTACGAACCCATAGCATATTCAGTTTGGGCAACACCAATTCTGTCGGCTATGAAAGGGGATAGCTTGATTAGAATATGTGGGACCATAAAGGTACTCTGAACAACATTAGCCAAGTTGAATGTTACCCGCTTTCAACAATTAATGAAGCATTTGCTCATTTAACCGGAGGGAAATATTTCAAAATGTTGGATCTGAAGATGCTTACTTACAAGTGACTGTGGATGAGTCCATTACAGAGTTATTAAAAGTGAACACTACAAAGGGAATTTTAGAGTTCATCGTCTCCAGTTTAGAGTAAGTGGGGGGTCCATAAATTTTCAAACAGATGATGGCAACATTGCTAGGAGGTTCCCAAGGAGTTGTAGTTTTGTTAGATGATGCTCTGGTGGCTGGCTCAAGTAGGGTTGAACTTTGGGCTAGGGTACGCAAGGTCATTGCCCAAATAGACAATGCAGGACTTAGATTAAAGAAGACCAAATGTGTTTTGCAGCCACAAAAGTGAAATATTTACAGTACCAGATTGATGTGGGAGGCATCCATCCAACACATGAGCAGGTAGAGGCAAAACACAAAGCACTAACGCTGCAGAACATGATTTGCAAGCATTCCTTGGGCTCTTGAATTTCTATGAGAGGTTTTTGCCTGACAAAGCAACTGTGCTGGAGCCTCTACATTGGTTGTTGGACAACAAGGCCTTATTAACTGTGGGACCAATAACATGAAGTAGCATTTCAGAAAGGAAAAGAACTCTTGTAGGCAGGCATGGTGCTGATCCATAATGATCCCAAAAGAGCTGGAGTGATGACCTGTGATGTTTCAGTGTTTGGAGTCAGGGCTGTCTTAGCTCATACCATGAATAAAAGGGAAGAAGGGTCTGTAGATTTTGCTTCATGGACGCTACAAAAGACTGAGCGTAACTATGAGAGACATGTCTAGCATTCATGGATTGCCTGACATCGTTGTGTTTGAAAATGGGACTACATTTGCCTCCTGTGAAATTAAAATATTTTTGGACCAGAATGGAATTGCCAGCAGACACTCATCTCCATATCATCCTTCCAGCAATGGATAAGCGGAGGAACGGACAGAGCAGATTGTTAAGGACAAGCTAATAAAAACTGGAAGCTGGTGACTGATGTACAAGACTGCAGAGAATACTCTTTGCGCTATGTACCACTCCAACGACTACAACCCAGATATACCCAGCTAATCTGTTTATGGACAGGAAACTAAAAACCATTTTTCACAGGTTCCATCCCAGCATGCTGAGCACTTCAAGGGTAGAGACGACTGACACAGATGACTAACAGGGAAGGCATTTTGCAGAAGGAAATTGCATTCATTAGCATTACTATGGGTCAGGTCCCAAGTGGATCCCAGGATTCGTGATCACTAGGGAGGGGCCAGTAATGTAAAACAGTCAAACCACAGAGAGCAGACAGATTCACCGACATCATGATGGTCATTTGATCTGCCATCCAGCCAACGAGGTAATGTCTTCAGATGTACCTACCAAAGCTATGGAGCAAGGAGAAATTGTTTTTTTTTTTTTTTTTTTAAATCAACGAATACAGACTACAGGTGGGGTTTCAAGAATGTCAGTGTTCCTGGGGGGCCAGGGCAGCAATTGTCATAATTGCTCTTCAAGGGTTTCCCAGAGGACTCAAAGGATAGCATGTCAGTTGTGGCAGTGTCAGCGGCTGATATGGCAGCATCCTTGGATGTGTCTGTGTCTGCAGAGGACATGAGAGCAGCTCACTACTTCAATCCACCACCTTTGGCAATACCTGAGGCTGCGGCAGAGACAGACATGGCATCAGCTCTGAACATGAAGGTGTCAACAAAGATCGCAGCAGCACCACACAATTTCAGTCCACCCCATCAGGAACAACCATGAGACCACCCTAGGGGAGAAACACCAGCTCCAACACAATCAGGATTCAACCAAATAAATTAGCTGATTATGTACCTTAGGACTAAGGGTACAAGTTATGGTTGTAAATAGTGAGTGTGTTGTGACTTGGAAGGGAGTAGTGTTGTGTACTGACATTGTGTATATGACAGGAAGTATATTTAGGTGGACCCAGTTGGCACCAGTGAGTTAGTATCATAGCACGCTCGTTTTAAACATGAAGTGATCGGCAGACAAACAGACATTGTCAGTGGTGTGGATCAGTAAATTGTAGTGCCAAGGGACAGGAGGATATTAAAAAGTTGTTACAAAAATTGCTTTTATTTAGTCAAACAATTGATAAACAATTATTTTTTTATACATAAATAGTCTTTTAAATGAAGAAAGAAATAAATAATACTTAATTCATAATTTAATTCCTTTTCTTTTATTTTAATTAATACAAGTGCCGGGCATTCTGAAACTATGGACATACTGACAAACAAAATATTTACTGTTTATTGCCAGCTGTTCTCTTTCTGCATATTAACACTGATGAACCAGCAGTGATTTCAGTTGTCATCAGCAGTAACAGAAGGTGGCCAAAGAGCGCTGGTTAGTTTAACAGTGTCATGGATTTAATGACTAGTGACAATGTCTTGATCAATAAACACGAAACTATAAGGAACAATCATAATTTCTTACTTTAAAATGTGTACGATGAAAATTATCTTATCACAGATGCCAGTAGATAAAAAAATACGCATTAAATAGGCACAGGGCGTAATAACATGAAACTGCCTTTTTTAATTTAATATGTTTACATCAAAATATATACAGTTAGAGCAGGACTTGATTGAATTCAATTAATAATGAACCAACGACAATAACAGACTCTCTAACTCTGTTAAGTTTTCAAATTAAATACATAAAACTTCACCTAAAACTAATATTCAGCCATGTTACTTCCCCCATGAACACAGGCTCAATAGTGATTGCTCTCACCAAACACACATATATTGGAGGAAAAGATGAGCTTGGAAAGAATGTGTTCATAGGAAACTGTTCAATCTATTTTCTTCTTTTTGTTCGGAACAATTGTGGAACTTGTTAATTTTTTACCAAATAAACAAAGTTCCAAATTTCAATACTTTTTTCTATGAGCTGAAATAATATTTTGCATTCTTGTTTAAGTTCACAAAGAAAATCTCACCTCAAAATTTTAGAAAATTCAATTAAAAGAACAAATTTTTTGATGACAAATCAGCAAGAATACAGCCATATTTGTAATGTGACAGAGAAATTCAACTATGTTAGTATGGCAACTGTGACTTGTTTAAAGTTAGTTCCTTTCTGTGATGAACTTTTCAAGTCCTGAGAAAAAACATTGTGGTGATATTAAGTACATCACATAAACACTATCTGTAATTCTCTATTAACTGCATAGGTCTGCTTGAATTATTACTTCTGCTACAATGGTATTGTAGTCATGGAACACAGGAAAAATTACAATTGTGCATACATGTAATAACTATTGATGCCGTCTAAGAGCCAACCATAGCTAGCAGGTACACCATGACGGCACTCGCCGCTAGTGGTACACATGGGTAAGCACGTGTGAACATCCCACTACAAGTACAAACTTTCCCAGAACGAGATTAAATGTTTCAGTGCATAATGTATTTTTTTTCCAGGGTAAAATATGTTTGAAAAGTATACTATGTCTTATTTCAGGGTTTTGTGTAATGGTGGTATTTCAAATTCAAAGTGCGTGCAGCGCCAAAGAGAAAGACAATAATATTCAGGCGAAAATGCCTGCAAAAGACAATTCAATAATTACCACAAAACATAACTTTGAATTCTGTCTGTAAAATTGTTTAATAATTCTTTTGGTGCCATTTAAATTGCAATATAATATTTTCAATCGCAGTGCATAGCACTTCCACTTGAGTGAATCCCGCAGGCAGCCATGGTAGGTCCGTGTGACTCCTGCCTCTGGGCAGTCGTCCTAGGAAAGCTGGCAAGATAGGACACTGTCACATACGCACTTCATATTTTTGCACTGATGTAGGTTTCAATAGTTCACTTTAGTATACCGGTTAACCTTCGCCTTGCGTACATTTTGCCAGACATCTCTAGTGTAATGCTATCCACTTTAACATAATTATTAACAGCCTTTCAGGCTTTTTGGAATTTAAACGAGACAGGAGGAGGAGATTTGGAGAGGCCATGCGGCCCGCGCAGTTTGTGTATCAGATGCCATCCGCCCATGTTTAAGACATTTTTATTGTTACTTCTGCTTAATTGCTCAGAGCAGTATTACGGATAAAGTGTTTGTATCAGTATTTGAGGGTTCTGTCAAGTAAATATGTTTTGCGGCCACATTGCCCACGGCTACATGTTTAGCTATCACCAAGTCCACATCTGCGCTATCACCACGTTATGAGCGCTAGTTCTTGTTCCATCATGTGCGGCATAATTTTATCTCAGGGTTTATGTATTGTCACTAAGGGTTCTTGTATTTTTCATGTTTGATGCCTTTTGTTCCTGACCATGCGGTCAATTCACATACTTGTGTTTCCCGCCATCTGGCGCTGTAAGATCTTTTGTATGCTCATTTCCGGCAGAGATCATTTTCCAATGCTGAAAAAAATTTGGCGAATGATTTTTGACCGAATTGTGCTTTTACGCCCACTCACGTGTTCCACTACGAACTTAGTCCAGCGGCATCCGCACCATCTAAAACTACTTTCACACAAGTGTGTGTTTATTTTGCCTGCACATATCATGCCCCATGTTCATCCAGTGTAATTTTTGTAATTTTTGTACAGCGTTATTATTTCCGCACTAACTTGCTATGTGTATGACAGTCGCCACACACATCATGTGGTTCAGGGATGAGTCTCGATGAGTAGGCGTTAGCTGTTTAGTAAGCACACGTGTTCATTTCATACTCCATGTCCTGTCTCTAGGCAAAACCTATGGTCCATCCTAGATGCTGTGGGCCCCTTGCTTTGTAGAGGCTGTCTCTTCAAACATGGTGGAGCATCATCCAGTCGGAGTGAGCGTGTTGAGTAACGTGCCGGGGGAATCACCCACCGGAACTGGCTAGTCACATCCGAGTAATAAAACACCTAATTCATTTTCTGACATGGTGTATTGTGGTACTAATAAATATACCTCACAGTGTAAAAGTTGTAAGTCTTTGTAGTGTCAGTTACCTAGCTCCACCAAGTGTTTTGTGTTGCAATGTTGTGTATAAAAGTGATTTCGTAAGTACGCATGGGTGAGATGAACACACAGAATCCACAGCATCCCTGAGATCCCTGAGTCTCAAAGTGTAGTGTGTAGGAACCACCGCTGGCGCCCATCAAAACAGGTAAAAGTGTATCATAATCATCTCCATGTCTCCCCGTTGGCATCAATTGGCATTCCCAAGTGGGGCCAGTGTGTTCATCCGCATCGGGACTACCGCGTCATCCGCAGCAAAATAGCGACCATGCCAGAACAACCGCGAGAAGACATCAAGTCAACCGTGCCGGCACCCGCAACACCTGCAAATATGAACACGAGAAGTTGGGACATGCCGATTAATCAATGTGTGCTTTGCAGGAAATTAAAACAACTTATCTTGTTGGACGACAACCTTTGGGAACAAGCATTATGTCAATGCATGCCTGACACCACACCATCACCGTCAGAGCAACGCCTGTGCATGCACACGGATGTGAAGGGGCAGGAAAACAATGGTCTACATGTCAATATAGTCAAAGTTTCCTCCTAAGATGCATAGGACTGGAGTAATACATGATCTTCCGCAACAGAATTATAAACTGTACCAAGTGCCTGAACAATGACTGTCTAGGGAACATGCCACCAGTAACAACGCAAAACAAAACCAACTTGACACCTGTTGTAGTGACATACATGCCACAAGGTTTGATGGGGCCGGACCAAACTGTTTTACAACCAACCTTTGCAGGTCACGACTCCGAGGACCCAAGTTTGTTACTATCCGTATGTGAGGAGAAGTTACATAGGCACAGAGTTCATTGCAAATATTGGACTTGGGTAACTGCTAACTGCCTTAGAGGCACAGCTGCCATGTGGTGAAATCTAGCCCACAAGTACAGGGTAACATGGGAGGAATTTTGTGAGAGACTGTTAAGCCGGTTCAATACCGACGGTGATGCCATCCAGGCCCAGCCCTGGCTGTACCACGAGCAGCAACAGGAGCACGAGGGGATATAAGAATTCATCCAGTGCAAGGTAGGTTTATACAAGTGATTCCAGCCAGCACCAGCCACACATGGAGTGTTGGAAATCATTGCCACGCTGTTAACACCAGACATTAGGCCTTCAGAGCCACGAGGTGAAGTGTAGAACAGTTTACGCAAGAGGCATACCTGTATGAGAGAGATGTGCTACAGGACAAGAGTATCAATTGCCAGGACGAAACCGCGGACTGTCAACACCCGCACCCCCGCGATCCTTGTCGATGTCATGCAACCGCCGCCGCCGTTCACACCAGTGTAGACATCACATGGACAATGGCCCAACTACCGCAACAACACACCTGACAATTATTACCAAGGGAATAGGTTGGGAAACTAATGCAGGAGGTTGGTGAAACTGCACCTGCACCAATCTTACCGCCAGAGTGGAGAAGTCCGCCAACTAGGGGTGCAAAAGTGTACCACGTGAGTGACAGCAGTGTTAGAGTATTGCGCGTAAAGATTTAGTTAGAAGGGAAGAATGTAATTGCCATTGTAGACACTGCTGTGAGTCACAGTTTCGTGCAAGAGGGATTAATTCAGGCCATTACCACCAGAGTACCACCACGTTGCAATTTACCACCACACACCAACAGGGTGAGGCCACAAGTGTTATACAGTGACCGTAGGGATACGGGACTTGCAAACGAAGTGTGATATATACATTGTGCCGGACCTGTGTGAAGAAATGATCCTGGGTTTACCGTGGCTGATTGACATCCAAGCTGTCATCAAGCCACACCTCGAACGCATTCATGTGGGGACGTGTGGGAGGTGGACACTGTACGCAGTGGGAACTACGCCACCGGCAACAACAACTGCTATGCCACTGGATCAGTTCGCACATGAGGTACCGGAGCAGTATCAATGGAGGCTGCAACATCTGCTGGACAAGTATGCTGGTGTGTTTCACACCAAGGGGAAGCATCAATCACAGATATAGTGGAACATGCCATCATAACTACACACGTGGACACTGTCTACATGAAGCTGAGGGATCAAGGTATTTTCTTCTGGAACGTGATAAACCAGCAGGTATGTGAGATGTTGAGTGACCATGTTATTGAACCTATGCAAAGTCTCTATAAATCAGGAATTACACTCACTCCTACGAAAGACTGCGAATGGAGGTTTTGGTGTTGATTTCCGCCCGCTCAATAAAATCCCAGTAAATATGCCATAACCCGTAGTAAACATTAAAGGCACTTTATCAACATTAGGGCCTGCTGCCATGTTTACATATTTAGGTTTGAAGTCAGGATATTGACAAGTGCCTATTTGCCCACAAGACCGTAAAAAAATACAGCTTTCACTACACCTAATGGGAGGATATTCCAATTTGTTTCTATGCCATTTGGACTCAAATCTGCTCCGGCGACCTTTCAAAACCTTATGGTCAACATCGTAGACAGATATACTGGAGACTTTGAGATGGCATACCTTGACGATGTGTTAGTGTGGTCGAGTAATTGGGAAGAGCTCTTACATCATCTGAGCCTTGTGTTTGAACGGTTAGAACGTGACAAACTGACACTTAGGGTTGGCAAATGTAAAGTAGGCATAAGTAAGATGGAGTTTATAGGGCACTATGTCTCAGGGGACGGACACAAACTAGAAAAACAACACATACAACAAATATAAGATAAACCAACCCTCAGGTCACGTAAGCAAGTGTGCAAATTTTTCGGTTTGATTAATTGGTAGCTGAAATTTATTCCTAATTCTTCTGTTATTACTGCACCACTCACAGAACTGTTGTCAGAGAAGCATAAATTTGTATGGACACAACAAGCTGAACAATCATTTCAAGAGATCAAACTTGTGTTTCAAAACTTTAACCGTTAGCCAGATTCAACCCAGACCTTCCGGTTACCGTGCAGACTGATGCTAGCCCAGAAGGTATTGGAGATGTGCTCTACCAAATTGACGAACAAGGGCGTAAACACATAGTCAACTACCACAGTGCAAAGTTTGGCAATGCAGAAAGAAAGTATCATGTCAATCAACAAGGTATTTGGCGATCATGCATTCGTTACGCAAATACAGATCGTACTTGCTAGACTGGGAATTCACACTGAAGACGGATAACCGCTGTCTAGTTTGGTTGGAAGGAATGCATAACGGGAAGAGTAAAGTCACCCAAAGGGCACTGTTGTTGCAAGAATTTGACTTCCTTGTAGAGCAGGTGGCCGGAGAGAGGCAAACGAGCTGGCAGATGCGTTATTGAGAAATCTCTGCTCACAAATAACTGTAACAGATGACTCCGAATGGGAGAAGGCACTACCACCATGCTGCGCCACGCCGGTAACAGGATTATCCCCGCTCATCTTGCAATACATTGTCGCCAACTATCACAGTGAGCTTACATCTTTAAATGTCAGTGATGTTTTGCAAAAGGTACATGTTGCTCAGGAAAATTCACCAGATGCTGCACAGCACCACCAAAATTGTGCAGAAAGGTTTTCGGAACACTGGAGGGTTGTAAACAGAGAAATTCAGGTTCGCCCACCAGGTAATTGTGGAAAATGGAGGAGGTACGTGCCTAAAGAAATGTGGGAGCTAGTCTTGAAGTACCGTCATTAGAGTTTGGAACAGGGACCCCCGGGTTCGGAGCAGACACTGATAACTTTTCAGAAGTACTTTCATTGGCCAGGTGTGCAGAGAGACATGCCAATACGTCCAGTATTACGTCACGTGTAACACTAGGAAGCTGCGGAGAACAGACTGTGAACTCCACAACCCCACCAACTAACCGAGCCATTCAAAACAGTCACTCTCGACATCACAGGCTCGTACCCTCACACCAAAAGTGGGAAATGGTTCCTAGTAGCTGTAACCGATATGTTCACGAGGTGGACAAAACCTTTCCGTGTCAGTAACGTCAGAGTGCATACTGTGGCACATGTCATGCAAAGTGAGTTTTTCCAGAGGTGGGAATATCCAGAGTACTTATTAACAAACAAAGGCACCCAGTTTGTAAGAAAGAAGTGGCGGGAGTATTGCACCAAAGCATGGGGATTCTAGAAAACAACCGCTGGAACTAACCCCAGGAATGTATGTTTATGTAAGGGAAAATCAGCTGTCTGCAGGAACAAGGAATCATTGCGCAGGATGGATTGGGCCAGTGAAGGTGACAGAGAAATTAGGGAATTCGACATTCATTGTCAAGCTGGGACAGAGATGTGTTGCAAAATGACACCATGATGATCTGCATATCGCCCGTACACCACTACAGAAGAAATAAAAGGAGACGCTGGGAAGTCAAACACAACGTGGAGAGCGGAGCAGCACACCAGAAAGTACGCACTGCAAAAACAGCGACATGAGTGAGAACGTAAACAACAACATCAGTACTATAGCTCCGTACCAGCCGTATGTAAACAATAGCTTGCTTGATGCATCATTCAAGGGCTTTACACCTCTGGAACACTCCACAACTAAACAGGGAGGGTAATTGCTGGGCAAGCATAGATAACAGTGTAACAAATGAAAGTAACACCCCGTTTAGAGGTTTTTCTGTGCTAGTAGGGCAGAGTATTGTGGGACAGGCCAGTTTTAGGGGGTATGCGAATAACAATATGGAGGCGTGTGCAACGATAAGTGAAAAGTGTGACGTAAACACAACGTGTAACATCAGTCATAAGAGAAGAGGCGAGCCACCGCCTAGCCCCAACAACATGGTTCCAGACCACATCCCACCCCCCTTCAAATGCAGCAGAGTACAAGTACCTCAGAGACCATGCCTTGTGTGTCCTCGACCGGTGGTCCCGGATCAGACCCGAGAATAGTAAAGAGGAGCAGGGTTGAGCTGCTCGCATTGTCTTGGTCTTTCAGGGAGGGGTCGTTTGACGGTGGCTAAGAGCCAGCCACTCCTAGAACATGACGGCACTCGCTACTAGCAGTACATGTGGGTAAGCACGTGTGCCCAACCTGCTACAAAAACTGGCATTCCCAAAACAAAATAAAATGTTTCAGTGTATTATGTACTTTTTTCCAGGGTAAAATATGTTTGAAAAGTGTAATAAGTCTTATTTTAGGGTCTTGTTTAAGGTTGGTATTTCAGATTCAAAGTGCGCGCGATGCGGAAGAGAAAGACAATAATATTCAGGCAAAAACGCCTGCAAATGACAATTCAAAAATTACCACAAAACATTAATTCTGTCTGTAAAATTGTTTAATAATTCTTTTGGTGCCATTTTAATTGCAATATAATATTTTCACTCAGCGAGCATAGCACTTCCGCTTGTGTGAACCCCGTACGCAGCCATGGTAGGTCCGCATGACCCCTGCCTCTGGGCAGTTGTTCTAGGATAGCTGGCGAGGTAGGATGCTGTCACATACGCACTTCATATTTTTGCACTGATGTAGGTTTCAATAGTTCACTTTAGTATACCAGTTAACCTTTGCCTTGCAAACATTTTGCCAGACATTCCTAGCGTAATGCTATCTGCTTTAACATAATTATTTACAGCCTTTCAGGCTTTTTGGAATTTAAACGAGACAGGAGGAGGAGATGTCGGAGAGGCCATGCGGCCCACGCAGTTTGTGTATCAGACGCCATCCACCTATGTTTAAGGCTTTATATTGTAACTTCTGCTTAATTGCTCAGAGCAATATTAAGTGTAAAGTGTTTGTATAATTATTTGAGGGTTTTGTCATGTTAAATATGTTTTGCAGCCACATTGCTCATTGCCACATGGTTAGCTACCCCCAAGTCCGCATCTGCATCATCACCGCATTATGAGGGCTAGTTCTTGTTCCATCGTGTGCGCCATAATTTTATCTCGAGGTTTATGTAATATTGTCACTAAGGGTTCTTGTATTTTTCATGTTTGATGCATTTGGTTCCTGGCCACGCGGTCAATTCACGTACATGTGTTTCCTGCCATCCGGCGCCCTAAGAACTTTTCTATGCTCGTTTTCATGCGGTGATCACTTTCTAATGCTGATACAAATTTTGCAGATGATTCTTGACCAAATTTACTGTGAAAATTGTGCTTTTACGCCCACACACGTGGTCTGCTACAGACTTCTACTAGCGGCATCAGCGCCTTCTAAAAATACTTTCACACAAGTGTGTGAATATTTTGCCTGCTCATATCGTGCCCCATGTACATCCAGTCTTATTATTTTTAATTTTTGTACGGCGTTATTATTTCCGCACCAACCTGTTATGTGTATGACCGTCGCCACACACCACATGGTTCGGGGACGGATCCCAACGAGTAAGCGCACGTGTTCATTTGATACTCCGTTTCCTGTCGCTAGGCAAAATCCACGGTCTATCCTAGCGGCTGTGGGCCCCTTGCTTTGTAGAGGCTTTGTCTTCAAATATCGCGGAGCATCATCCAGTCGAAGTGCGCAAGTTGAGTAACGTACTGGGGGAATCGCCTACCGGAACTGACTACTGGCTAGTCACGTCCGAGTAATAAAACATCTAATTCATTTTCTGGCATGGTTTACCCTGGTACTAATAAACATACCTCACAGTGTAAAAGTTGTACATCTTTGTAGCGTCAGTTACCTAGCTCCACCAAGTGTTTTATGTTACAATGTTGTGTATAAAAGTGGTTTCTAAGTGTGCATGGGTGAGATGAACACACAGAACCCACAGCATCCCTGAGATCCCTGATTCTCAAAGTGTGATGTGTAGGAACCACCGCTGGTGCCCATCAAACAGGTAAAAGTGTATTGTAATTGTCTCAGTGTCTCACCTGACGGCGTCAGTGTTGACAAATTTTTTCATGCAAAAATGAGAAGAAACAAACACATAAGATGTGTAACAATATAAATCTTCCTAGCACAAAAGAGGATCCTAGATACAGTGTTTTGGGGTATAACAAGCCGTAGTATATTTTTGTGAAAAGCCAGTCCCCCTACATATTTGTGAAGTGCTGCTTATTGCAACTAAAATGTACCCTCAAAATTTGTGCAACTCTTCAAAAATACAAATTATGTTGCCTTTTAATTCTGCATGTTGAATGATTGTTTGGAGCAATTACTATGCTCTTGGCATGGTGTGCAGCATGTGAAAGTACAAGGTGAGCTTGTATTTAAGTAAGGAATTAGACAATTTCATCACGATTAGGGGGTTTTCTCTGGAATATCCTGTTTCATCTCCCCTTATTCAATCCTTCAGTACCCTTTCCCCTCTCTCCAAGCTGCCGGTCAGCAAGAACACACTTATCCTCCAACATCAGCAACATAGCTTCCTCCTCTTGCCTATGACCCAAACAGGTGTGAAGGGCAATTTTGATCACTGAAATAAACTGAGCACATTCTAAGTCTCCACTAACTTGAGGGGCCGCAGTTCACATAGTGGCTAGAGTACTCATCTCCGACTAAAGTGAACCAGGTTTGAGTCTCCCGGCAGGGTTACACCTGGAATTTTGAATGTGGGAATGATTCTATACTAAGCCACTGGTTGGCAGGTTTTCTCAAGGATCTTCCATTTTCCCCAACCTTGCATTCCAACGCTGCTCCATTTCTACCTTACTTCACCATCATGACTCTTAAGACCTCTCCACTACTTGACACATGTGTAGTGTTACCTGTGCAGAAAGACAACCACGAAGATGGTCACCAACACCAAGATGACTAGCAGAACACATACAGTCAACCCAATGGAAAGTTCACTGTTGAGTATGCTGCTTCCATTAGCTAGTCTAAGCTTTCCTTGTTCAAAGTACAGTTGTTCTGGATCCAACTCCAGGCTGCAACACTTTATGTTCCCCTCCTGCTTGTTCACCACCACTACCACAATACTGTAATTCTTATACAACAACTCCAGTGGATAGTTAACAAAGGTTCTTTCCAGAGAACTATTGTTTGTTGAAGTATTGCTGCCAACTGTGAACAGTATTTCCTTGTTGCCTGGCTGGAAAATTAAAAAACCAACAACATTAAAAAATATTCTGGCAGAAAGTACAATATGAAGAAAATTTATCTAACTTTCTTGTCATACTTCAAAATATTTTTGCATATACCTCTACCACACCAGCTATCCATTTAAATTTAATATGTTCCAACTGGACGCAAGTTAAAAGGTGATCCACAGAAGCATTATCATTCAGAAATGAAATGTCATCTTCAGGTATTTCTTGACAGCTTTCGCAGCCAACCACCACAATGTAGGCACTGGAAAACAAACATACAGTTCAGTCTCACAACTAGCAGAAAAAGAAACAAAGGTTTGGAAATGAATGCAGAGAAATTTTTAATACATTAACAAAAATTTAATTGTCATTTGAGAAAATGCATTTGAAACTGGTTTTTAATTAACGTGGGCTTGTGACGGCAAGCCAGACGTGACTTGGACCCACTTTAATGTCAGTCACTCATGCTGGAGAAGTTCTATGGCCAGATTAATTATATAATGGGCTGTTTAAGGTTAGTTGAGGACTTTCGAAATCAACCTTGAAATATGTCACTGCCACTAACTGCATATGTATATTTTAACGGACATGCTGAGTGCAAGCACCTAGTAAAGCTGGTGACGATGATGAAGTAAGTCCATGTTTTGGCATTGAATTAAAAATTTTATGTAAACTTCTGTGAACACTGAAATTTTGCTTTCTGTTCTTTTTTAGTGCACATGAGTGTAAGAATAAGCAATTTTTTTTATTAATATAAACTTTTTAAATAATTTTAAGATTTTTCTTAACTGGCAACACATGCACATCATTTATTCACAGTTTCCTCAAACTTTTTGAATCAAATGATTGAAAATTGACGCAATGTATGACGTTCTTGGTAGTTTCCTAATTATGTTATGCATCACAAGCATTTCGTATTTGTGTTAGAATTAAAGTACCTACCTTATTTTTAGTTAAATGGAAATTTTTTATATATATTTTTTATAAACTATAATATTTAACTTATAGTTAATATGAGCTAAAACAGTTTGAAAATAGGTGTGTTGGTAATGCCTAGTAAGAAATAATTCTCATGCAAAATATTATTAGACTTGTGTGCACACAAATGTGGTGTGTTGTCCTTTCTGTGTAATTTTCTAGACTTGGATAAGCTTTGTTTCTAGAGGAATATCCTGGAAGTATAACCTTAGTAGGGCTTCAGTAAAGTTGGAAGTAACTCTGAATGGACTAATAGAGTGATGAGGTCCATGGCAATCCTACATCTACATATGGTAGAAGAATACACAATGTGAATATAACCATATCTCATTCAGGGATTTCAAAATTGCTCAATTTACCTTTAACTGCCTATAGTAGCAACTATGTTAAGATGTCGGCTTCACATTGCAGGTTTATGTACAAATAAACTACATGTTAAGGGACCTCTGTGACAGAAGTATGTTCGCTCCCAGCCATTCGACCACCAACTCAGTGCTCACAAAATGATTTGTGCACTGAAGTGGATACAAACCATCACCAGTCCAGCCTCATCACCACACGAGTGAGATGCCTTAAGCCAATATTACACCATACTTACCATCACCCTTGCTCTTGAATATGCTATTATAAGGCCTGCTGCAAGAGTTAATTTACCAACTGCTATGTGAGTTGGTATGGAAGATTCCTATTACACAACAGCAGTTGGCATACTCGAATTTAAGGCACTTGGCCAGCGCACAAATAAGCATGTGGTTGCAGTAAATATAAACCACACTTGAAGAACTGTTGCTAGCTAGTAACTAGCGTAGGCATAGTAAAAAGTTAGCACATATTAACAGTGCTTTATTATTTTCAGTATTTGAAAATGAAAACGTGAAATAAAAAGTTATTTTTTTAAATAATCACTTCATTTTAAACATTTAGCAAAATGTAGTTATTCCTTACCAAAGTTGTGATCCATATTCAGTAGTAAAAAAAATGTTGTGGCAGAATTAAAAATTGAAACTATCTAGTCAAGACTATACCACTAGTTCGTCTTAACATCTCTCTCCTCTCTCTCTCTTTCTCTCTCTCTAATATATATATATATATATATATATATATATATATATATATATACACACACACACACACATACATACATACATACATAAAACACACACACACATATATATATATATTAGAGAGAGAGAAAGAGAGAGAGAGGATATATATATATATATCAGAGAGTTAGGTATCAGATTTTGCTTTTTAAATGTTGGTGTTTTATACATTGTAACAGTTACAATTATTTTTACAAGATGTATTTTTATAATGTGGTGCAGAATTTCATTTCAAATATCTTGACAATTTTAGAACAATGATATAAAAATTATTTTTCACACATCCAACACATCCAATAAGCAAGTTCACATAAGTGGTGCCACAACAGACCAGGCACAAGTCATTTAAAATGTGATAATTTCATTTAATCCCTATATTTAAAAACTAATTTTCCAATTATAATATCTGATAACAATAATATTAATACAGAAATAGCTTAAAAACAGCCATCAGGAGAAAATATGCATTCAGCCCGTTATGCGACTTGAAACCTGTTACACAATGCCTTATCTAGTGATGAATAGCTAGTAGTTGTACAAACCTTATGTTGTTACGAGCATATCAGCTATCAGTACTGATGCATGACTCTTACCAACTCAAAAAAAAAAGACTTTGCATCATTTATGTACATTTCCAAAATGCATAGGACGGGGTCCGAATTGTACAATTTTCTACCAGAGCGGCTACAAAATATTCACTGGTTGTGAGGAATATTACAGACATGATAGAGTTATACTTTTAATCAGTGCAGTCAGTAAGCAAGGCCTAGTAAGCCCCCTTTGAGAAGCCGTCAAGTTTGAACGAGCCAGCGGTTCAGCCACCACTGCCAACCCTGAGCAAGCTGTTAGTTTGAAGGGTGTGTTGAGAGATAACATCACCAGTGCTCCAGTACTCCAATGGCCGCCAGCAGACAGCCTTTCACTCCGCCCACAGACAAGTATGCATTCGCATCCCCACTCCAAGGATTGGCGAGGCGTAGGCCAGCAATTTATATTGCAGTGCACTGGCCGAAATCGCGAGTTGTCTTCTGGCTCTTGTAAGAGCCGCTTCAGCCCGGTAGTTCACTCCACCGCCTCGTGTGCTGCAGCTCTCTGACCTCCTTGTCGCCCAGACTTCTAAAAGCTCTTCAGCATTGTCACTGACAGCATCCAGAACTTCTAGAGGCCCTCCCCCAGCAAACCTTCTAGAAGACGTCAACCCTCCCAGTCGTATACCCCAGCAATGGCTACCCCACTCTCCCTTCAGAAAGTGGATCCCCTAAGTCCCTTCAGGACATGGACCAGCATAGACAGGGAATGTTTATCTAGCTACCTTAGTCGAAACTGCCACCTTTTAGTTTAGGACCAGGTCTCCTTCACCTGGATAACTGTGTAGGTTACTACTTCCAGTCAGCTCAAGGTAGTGAGGAGGTAGTCCAGGTCACCGTATTTTATTACTCTTGGAATAAACAAGTTTCTAACAAACACTGATTTCTCATTTCCTTGGTTATGTAGGAATCCTAGTAGACACCAGACCCTGTCAGAGTAAAGCAGGAGACCGGGGTTTGAACAATAAAATTTTACTGCCTTGTGTAGGGCTGTGAGCTTCCCCTCAGGAACTCGTATGTCAATAAACACACACCATTCGATGCCATTTGGTGCATCCCGTTTACCTAACAGTAGAGCCACAAATAACTAGTCACACACCCCTAGAAAAGAGAGATCACTAGATCCGCTTGTACTCAGTCTACTGGACCATGTGAATTGCCGGATGGAGTAATTGGTTGGCTCTGAGTTGGGCCTGTCTACTTTAGGACTACACCCATCAAAGTTATTATGATGCCTCAGAGAAAACTCCCTCTCCAACCACCGCACCATTTGTGCTGACAGCTGGAGAAATGGTTAGACTCGGCGCTGGCCCGGTGTATCAAGACGGCAGAACACTACTTGATAGGGAACTGCATGTTGCCTGCACCTATCTCCCAAGATATGGTTTTAATGAAATGCCCTTTACCAAGTGAGGTGGGAAGGACCTGAAGGAGAGCAAGACTACCTCTACCTACCAAGCTATCTGGAGCTGCACCCAGATGAATCAGGTACTTAGCCAAGAAACTCCCCGGGAACGACTTCAGGCCACCCGCAAGTTGATGGGGCTTCACCCCCCAGCTCCCTCCCTTTCTCTAGGGAGGAGAGACCACTAGACCAACTTGCACTCCATCCACTGCACCACATGAGTTGTCATAAAGAGTGTTTAGTTGGCTCTGGGTTGGGCATATCTGCCCTAGGACAATCAACCATTATTGTCGTTGGGACACCTCTGAGAAAACGCACTCTCCAACCAATGCATTGTTTGTGTTGTCGGCTGGAGAAACAGTTTGGCTCGGCATCTGCCTAGCTGCCACGACGGCAGAACACTATTAGCCAGAGAACTGCGAGTCTCCTGCTCCTATCGGCCGAGGCAAGGTTTTACATCCTCATGTCTTTTACGAAAAGGGGGAGGGGGAGACTTAAAGGAAAGAAGGCTACCACTTCCTGTAAAACTACCTGCGGCTGCACCCTGACTGATAAGGCACTTGGCCAAGATAAACCACAGGGAACGAACTCAGGCTGCCCATAAGTCAGTTGGGCTTCATCCCCCTGAATTCCTCCCCGTCTCTGTTTTCAGCTCTTCGGAAGGTACCCAGGAAACTGGATCCTGTGGTGGCCACTTTTCGTAGAGGATAGAATGTGCCCATTGGATTGGTCTGTCTGTAGATCAACATTCACAACTATCCCAGACCGGACTGAGCCACCAGTAGCAGCCATCGCAGCAGTTCCAGCCATAGCAGCCGTTAGGGACAGTCCAGCACCATCAGCAGCCGGTCCTCGTCCAGCAAGCCAGTAGCACCACCCAGTCGCCCCAGCATCGGTGTAAGCAAGACGATGACCTCAGGACCAACTGCCCGGCCAATAGCGGAGCCCAACACACGACTTTGTGCCTTGCAGGCAAGCAACACAGCCCATGCTTTATACTGGTCGAGCTCCAATGCCAAAGCAATTTTGGAACTAGCCACTTTAAACTAGTGCACCTAGCCTGCACTAATAAAGCTCCCTGCATCTGCCATAATGTCTCTTTGGTCTGTGCCCGACAGTGTCACACGTCAGTACTGAACACTGAAAACAGTTAGCTATACCTATTTGTATCACAGGGAACAATTAATGACTGGACACAACACACAACCAGAAATTTCCACTGACTTTATTGTGATGCACCTTGTCTCACCGAGAGTGGTATTGTATGACTGGAAAAACCTCTCCGTGGAAATCTTTAACTTGATGTGTTGTTTGTTAGTAACACTGGGTAGTTTAAGGGACACACACACACATATATATATATATATATATATATATATATATATATATATATATATATATATATATATATATATATATATATATATATATATATATATATATATATATATATGTGTGTGTGTGTGTCCCTTAAACTACCCAGTGTTACTAACAAATATATATATATATATATATAATATATATATATATATATATATATATATATATATATATATCACTTAGAAATTCACTCTTAGACATTAAGCCTCACAAGCAGGTTAGACATACATAAACATAAGCAGCAAACAAACTCAATGGTTTGAACTAAGCGTTACCAAGCTTTTGGGCAGCATGTAGCTATAGACATGGTCTATGTACACTCAGCAGCTGCTGGCCATGTACCTGGTGTTGGTGAGGAACGGTTGCGCGGGAGGCAGGTGCATCGCCAACGTGGTGTTGGTCACACTGCCTGCCACCAGACATACATGGCCGATGCACTCCGGCTCTGCCAGCTGTGTCTGCACTAGTATCTCAACTGCCTCCCCCACCTCTATGGTCACTCCTGCCACTGTCACTTGGTACTGTGTTGATGGCTTGAGCCCGCTCACCTGGGGACACCATGACCTGGCTGTACACTCACAGTGGGAGCTTGCTTACTGGTCCATAACTCAACCTGAACTATGGGAGATGCAAAGCAAACCTGCGAAATAGTGATACGTATTTGGCTTATGTTATGCTGCGTACGTACTGAAGGGTATTGTTTTATGGCAATAAAGAAATACCACATGGTAGTGCTCAATTATCCAATGTAAAAATACAGAACAAAAAGTTACTTCAATACAAATGTCCCTAAATCTCTTATATTGTCATGTAATCTGCATAAAAACAGTGACATTTGTACAGTATCAAAAAAACATCTATAATTGCAAAAAACATGAAAAATACACATAACTGCACAAAAGTCATCAATTTTATGATAGAGAGTGTACATTAGTCTTTTTTCATTAAAAAAAAAGAGAAATATTGAATAAAACTGAAAGAACTGTAAGCCATTGGAAGTAGGTTTTTCTGGTCGACAATGCTTCACAGTCTACTATATACTAATAATACAGTACCTATGGTGGCAGCAATTAGACTGTTTACAGCATTGTAACAAACCATCATGTACAAACTGGATGAAGTTGAAATAAATAACATTTCCAGAGACAGCAGCAAGCCTGGAAAATAAAAATTATATTGCAGACCCCTACTGAAAAAATTTCGTCATTTTATTATTTGGAAAAATTCAAAAGAAAAAAAAAATTAAAAAAAAAAAAAAAATTATGCATTAATAAAAGCAGTAAAAAGTAACAAAATCATAATCAACTCCTGGTTATCCGAGATAATGACTGGCTAAGGTTTCACAGAAAATAAAAAATCACAATTAAAGCAATGAGCAAAAATCTGGTTACTTTACATATTATACGTGTAGGCTATGTATACAAATAGAAGGTATTGCTTAATACACATACTGAGTACATTTAGGGAGCATTTTCTGGCTTGAATCACAAGAGTAAAAATAATTCAAATGCCCGATCACATAAATTTACACAAAATTTACAAAAACAAGTGTGGCTAATGTCAATAAAAACATAAACTTACGGTCTGTCACCATCACAATCACACAACATTGAAACAGTCCATTAGCAAAGTTTACTGCTTCAGTGCAGTCTCCTTCTGTCTAACTTTAGAGTCCTCCATAGCACATGTAGTTTATAATGAGACTATCTTCTTCCATTTTCATGTAGTCAACAGGACCCATCTGCAAAATTTTGTGCAAGCGTGTGCATCACTTTCTTTATAGGCTGTTTGTCTTAACTCTCATTATCACTTTCTCCCTCATTCTCTTCACCCTTAGTCTTCTGAATGATATCATCTCTTTGTACTGCAAAACCAGGCTGGTTTGCATCACATTCAAACCACTCCATAATGTTTTACTTGGATGTTTCCTCTCCAAGTTCATAACACAACTATATCCAACACATTACACTAGATGATTAAATAATTAAGTATCCAGTTGACAAATACTCACAGGTGGCTCAGTGCCATTCAAGTCACACTATTCTCAAAGTACCTAACCTTGCCAGCTAATATTAATTAGCACGTAAGGGGACAACGGGGTCTTGACGGATAACATTACGCCCTAACTGCTTACCAATTAACACAGAGAGGGGACCCAGAGCTCCTCTAGGTCTTGGTGTTGTGATGCTCTTGTAGCTAGCTTTGGCTTGTAGCAAGCTTGTAGCTTGTAGCTAGCTTTGGCTAGTCGTGGTACCTAAAGAGTCGTCAAGTCACTGGGGCATGGGGGGTGGCGTTGATGGCTGTTTTATACGCCTCGCCCTGTAGGTCAGCATCGTGTGTTTATAAAACTTTCTCAATCCATATCCTGTCATAGTTTAGGTGGTAATTTTCATGTGGCCGTCGTAGCTTAGGTGATCACTTTCATGAGCGGCCCTTCCTGGTCACTACACTAAACCCCCAGGACGAAATAACAGCCATCCCAGCTGTGGCAGTAGTGGAGACAAGTAACCAAGGTGATCCTTCCAAGAGTAGTGGTACTCTGATGCAGGTATAGGTCAAGGAGCTCCGGTTTCTGTGAACGATGACGAAAGGTGTCATTTGCAGTAATATTCTATATAGTGTCGTAGGGGCAAGGCTAAACTCAAGACCTCGTTTAACAATGAAATAACAATGAAGAAATAATGAAAATCAGTTGGGGGGGGGGGGGGAATGTTAGCAAATGGCAAGTTAGGAAAATAGAAATTCTTAAGCATTGAAATGTTAATAAAATAATATACAATTAGATACATAATTAAGGTGGCCACAGTAAGCTTAATTTATCTGAACACTTTAAGCAGCAAGACCACACGAAGGACGGAGGTATGTCCAATGCCAAATTTAATGTCACTCCTTAAAGCTAGACGATGGAAATGGGTAGGGAAAGATTGAAAACTTGCACGCGCGTGGTGTGAATGTGCTGAACAACGTGTCAGGATATGAATTCTTAAAGTGAATAAAATACTACACTAGTAATTGCAATGAAAACTTAACCTAAACAACATGTAACAAGTAGTGCTGAATTAAATAGAAAAATAAATAACAATGAACATTAATAATACACTTAAACAGTGGAAGGAGGTATACAATAATTTCTGAATACACACACGTGGCATTTTGTTAAAAGTTCAGAAACGTGTTGTAAGGTACCGATTATAGTGTTCACTTTCAGGTGCACTTTTTGTATATACCAGAGTGTGGTATGGAAATAGCTTGCATGCAGGCAGAGCAAGAGTCCAATCAATAGTTTGCACTAGCTTGTGATCACCAGAGTCCAGTATATTAAGAGCTCGCATGCAGGCAGAGCATGAGTTCGATTAACAGTTTGCACTTTTGGTAATTTGGAAGAGTGTCTGTGGTTAATCACTATCGGTAGGACACGTAGTCGTCTGTAGTGCTATTTGCACACTTGAACACACAAAATATATGTGAAATTATTAGGTGTTAGAAGTTACCTTATGATAAGACATATGCATGGAGGCATGAAGTTAAAATACAGAGAAACACACGTAATAGTAATCGGATTATTAAAGATTAACACACGTATAGGGTTAAAGTGAACAATACTATATGCCTGAGAGTATAAGGTGAAAAGACATAAAAATACATTTGGTAATGAATTGCTTTGCAATGATTAATACAAGTAGTAAGAAATTGTAAACAATAATTCTATGATACTTAAATTGTAAGAGTTTACATACATTCCCTATAGGTAGTTGGTTTCAGAACATATTTATTCACCATATGTAAAAACAAGAAAGGTTGTGAAATATTACATATACGTACATACAAATAACTCTGCAGGGGTGAGGTAAGGTAAGGAAAAATAAAAATGTGTGCACACAGACTAACACAATACTTAAAATATACCTAAGGAGAACATTTGGAATAGTGTATAGCATATGATTTAATAAGGACCACTATTGTGGGCTTGAAGTCATAAGGTCCAATGTCATGAGGTCCATGAAGTCCATGAAGTCATAAGGTCCATGAAGTCATAAGGTCCACTTGAGTGCGGTATACAGATTATACTTATGAGAATGGAATTATATAACATATTATATGGGTAAACGTAAAAAAATATTACAAGAAAGCCAGAAGGCAGTTAGCAAAATACGTAATTAATTACTTAATTATATACATATAGGCCTGTAGGCCTGAGGTGAATGTAACTGCAGAGAAACGCTGTTTTAAGGTAAACAAGTAGGAGTAATGTTCGTAACACCTGTGATGGTGTATTAGTTATACTTACAATTTTGTGAGAAATAGGCAATTAGATACCTCTTACCAATACCAGGAATACCATATGGAGCGATACACTCGTATGTGGACGTAGACAAGTGGGCCAATAGAAAATTTGGAATACTCTCTTGTAAACAGCATAATCATACTGTAGCTCTTAGGGGGGGGGGGGGGGGGGGGCATGTTGATACGTGCTAAAAGAATATATATTTTAACAGTTTCACATACAATGTAATGACAGCAAAAGCAAGTAGTAAAAGAATAGCCATAAAGACGTAATCAAAGTGAGAGGGTTCCAAAATAGAGAAAAGTTTATCGTTATATAAGAATACCTTGTGGTGGTTTGCATCAACATTTTACAACACTGGTAAGTCTGTTAAATTCAAATGCCAATTAGTATCCAGTGCAGATGTAATGTTTGAAAATTGGATTCCAGCGGTCAATGCCAGCTGTTGGCGGTGGAATGACTATTCATTTAGCGAGTGGATGGGAACTACGGTCTGTTGTAGCATGACAGAGGGTGCACGAACGTCACATAGATGTGTGGCCTCGATAATAGTTTCTTGAGGGGTGGCAACACGACAACTGCATGGCACATGAAGTTCCACACTGCCCACGTTGTGGTTTGTGATAAGTGAATTGAGGGATGCGTTTGCACACAACACTGAGGTACCTGGACGGGGGTTTGTTAAAATATACTAGTGCGGGAAAATATGTGTTACAGTTAAAGATGTGTCTTGAGAGCATTGGAATTTGCATGAGGAAAACAAGGATTTGGTATCAACAAGTAAAATGGCAGATTTTACACATTTGGCACTATTACCAGTAACGGATTGGTTAGGGATGGCTAGAACATCCATGGGGGCATACGAGACGAGTGAAATAGATTTCACCAAGTCCATGGAAAAGATCAAAGGCAACAGTGGGTGATGGGGTGTGAATGATAGAGGAGTGATTTTGAAAATGATAAAGGACTGAAATGATACTGTACAATTGCCATGCGGAGTACACACCATTAATGGGGACTTGCAATTTAATAATCATCTGAGAAGTTGTGAGAGAACATTCAACCAAATCATGGGAATAATATTTTATTATGTTAGAAAGAGGAATACTTAGGGTGAGGCGCAGTTTCAGAAGTTGAGAATTTTGTTTCGTGAGGTCATCAGTGAACTCGCTTTTGTTTACACCATTTAAAGGTAATCTGTTGAGCTGGCAAGTAAGTATGTATGACTGTACTAGTGTTCTAAGACTGCATTATTAAGCAACTCTAAAAGACTAATAGAAAGCAAGTGAGTTTGATCTTCAATGTTGTCCAGTGTAACATCTGGTAATTTGTAAATAGTTTTGTGTACTTGTTATGTTAATTTTAGATAGGACAAGCAAATAATTGATTGAATTTCTTTATGTTTAAAAAATTATTATAGCGGGGTGTGTATATATGTTAGTGAAACTATAGTGTTATTAATATTTGTTGTTGGCGCAGTAACGTTGGCTTACACCTCTATGAATGTATTGCAAATGTAAAGAGGCGACACTTCCTATAACAAATGTTGTTTTGGTGCCGCTTAGTCTTTTGTTTCTCTTAGGAATATTATTAATCGTTTTCAGAAGGGCGCAAAAGAATGTTGAGAAGTCGGCCAAACTGCTATGAAAAAGTTGATAAAATAATTCTCTTTTTGCTGCCCAGCCCTGATTTAAAGAAGTAATGGCTACAATATCATTAGTTGATATTAAGTTTGGACAGTTTAAGCTTTAATGAAGGACTATGAAGAAGTGGTTCCAATCCAGGAACTGACGACTCAAGGAAGGATGACTGTATGCCCCTGCTAGGGATCCACCGCTGCATCAGGAGAGTAACAGCCTACCAACACTTCAAGCCACCACCATCAAAGGACATCTCTAGTCGGTATTTCATATAACTGTCAATATGGTCGTATATACGTATATCTAATTAGAGATTAATCAAGTGTTAATCTCATCTTTTTATGAAAATGAATATCTTTTCTTTTCTCTCACTGCGCTAGGCAAACTATTAATTTTAATCTAATCTCCAAAAAGTAGTGTGGCCTCGGAATTATTTCAGTAAAAATGTTGCTTTTGAATGTGACTTAGATTGTGAATATATGCCACTTTGTTTGTATGAAGGTTTGATAGGTAGAACACAATAATTTGTTCTTAATGATATTCATTAAAATTTCCTAACATATTCACCTTATTCTAGTCCTTGTTGTTGGTAATCTTAAGAAGTGTTATTAATTATGTTGCTATTTTTGCTTAGTAGTTGTATATCAGTATCTTCTATCCTACTGACAAACTCTGGGGTTGGTATTGTCTATGCTTGAATGAGTTTTTTTTCCTTCTCATTTTTGGAACGGTTCTGAAGTTAGCAGAGGCAAAAATTAAATTTGTGACGATTGAGAAGTGAAAGATAAAATTCTCAAACTTTATATGTTACATAGAAGAGGTGTCGCCGACCATATGTGGGGTGTGCAACATATTAACTAAGTAACAATCTCTTCATCCTATTTGGTATACCAGTTTACTGACAGTACAAGTTGCTTTTGTAATGCATATGAAATGTTGTTTACAGTTGTGGCGAGAGAGTTTACCTTATGCTCCATTTTGTGTTGTAATTCATGAATCACTTTAAAGGATACATTCAGAGCGGTATTTGTATTCTGTGCTTTATCAGTAAGGGCCATGATCTGAGAATCTACCATAGCGTCATTGTCTAGCAATGCACGTAAATGTTTAGTTGCAAGTAAGTCACAGCACCCAGTACTCAGTTCCCCGAGGAACTGTATACTTCTTTTGGGGCAGAACTGGGTATTCACATTGTCCAGGCATTCTCTCAAGGTACTAGTTTAAATTACCTCCAGATAATCGTGTATAATTTTACCGTTCTGACAAGATGTAAAGTTTTTCACTGCATAGGCAACGTTCAAGAATTGTTCAAGTTTGGTGGGCATTTTGGGGAGGTGCAATGGTATTGTGTATATTAGAGGAAATGTTTCCCCGTAGAGAAAATCAACAGTGGCGGGCTTGTAATAAAGCCCTACATGCATACAAAATGGCATAAAAGCTGCCAGGACAGTTGATAGCACCAAAGGCATTATAGTGATGACCTTAGGCACATGTCAAGCTGCGGAGAGCACCCACTCCACGACCGGAACTCGTGCTGTGGTTGGCGTCACCATGGCGATGGGTTTCGCATGCACCTGGTGTGCCTCGCACCGGCGTAGTGTCACCAACAGCAACCGACATTTGAGGCAGCACCTCATGGCTGCCATTGTGGGGCCGCAGGAAGCATGAAGTTGGCGACTCAATTTTCCAGTTATGCCCACTTGTTGTGAATACCTCTCCTTTTGTTGGAGAATACGATATCCTCATATCAATGAGTTGATATTAGCCTTGCTTCACCCTGAACAGGCAAATAACAAGTATTGTAGATTGAGTCCTGGTTGGGGAAAAGATTATATTGCCGAATTTTACGTCCCACATAAAAGTAGAGGGAGCACGTGTTTTGGTCAAGACTGGTGGGCCTGCTACAGTTTGCTGCGTAGCAACAATTTGCTGCGGTCTGGCAATGCTGCAATCAGGGGCTGTGGGTGGGGAGGGATTGATGCGTGTGGGATTCTTGTCTGGGACCCGCTGCCTACATGCCGGTGCTTGTGTTGACAATTCAAGTGATGGAATTGTAATCGCTGGCCTCGCCGGCAGTTTACTTGCATTTTGCCAAGGGGAGAACTTTAACTGACCTATATGCGCTCGTAGGTGTTGTGTGTGGTGCAATGTGTGAGGCGAGACGAAAATGCTGGCTGTTGTTGATAGAAGCATTGTTCTCAATAACAGGGCTAGGTGTTGAAACACTGTGTGGTGGCAGGTTACTGTAGGCATTCAATTTTGCTATGTCTGCATACAACCATGTAGGGACGACTTAGTTGAAAAATGCACCGATCTCGAACTCGGATGTTGGGGTCCGCGGGGATTTCGTGCTCTACCACCTCGGAATTGTAGTTTTTTGCTGTCTGTGGGCCTGCTGGTGTATTGCGGTTAGTACACCCCCGGTTGTTGTAGTGATTGTTGGCTGTGTACTGCGGCATGTAGGAGTCTTGGTGGTGGGGGTTTTGAGGGGTGTATGCATGGCCACGGAAGTTTGTTCTACCCCTGTTGTTGTAGTGTTGACCACGGTACTGATAGGAAAATTGTGGGTGTGGCTGTGGGAGGAACATTTACTGGTCATGGCAAGGGTAGTTTTGGCAGTGGGTATGAGGGTTATAGTTTCCACAGGTGGAGAAATGCTGTCCTTGGTGTGAGTGGGGTCAGAAGCCATCATTGCAAGGTGTGTGTCCCGGGTCTGTGTTTTGATTGGGTGTTGTGTGTTGGCGGCTCAATGTTAGCTGTGCGATCTCCTGTTTTAATTTGCTTATCTCTGCTTCTAAGCGCTCAGCATCTGGGTGTGTATGGGACTGAGTCACTGACTGACCATAACGATGGATACCTATATCAATAGGTGGTAAATTCGCTAACATATAATGTAAATTGTCGTTTGGTAGACTGATCAGTTTGTCTGCAATAGAAGGGAGAAGCGATTGCCATAAAACAGAAATTAAGTCGGCGTTGGTCATGCGGGCATGGTAATTGTGTTGGTAAAATTGCATAGTTTGGACATGTTGTGTTGTGTCCTCACCGATGGCTCGTTTCTTAGTATAAAGCAACTGCTTAAGGCGCTCAGTATCCAATGGGGTGGTGAATGTTTCGGTGAGTGAATCGCACATTTGCTGCCACGTGATAGGTTCCTGGCGCTCCCGGGACAGTTGTCGAGAGTGTGTTTTGCAGATCCTAAAAGATAGAATTTGACACGACACCTTTCTGGCTCGGACCACTAGCTAATGTCTGACATTTCATTGAAAAATTCAAGAAATTCAGTGATGTTTTCACCTGGTTTTCTGGAAAAAGTAGGTGGTTTCTCAGCTTGTGCAACAACAATGTTAAGGGGTTGTGGAGCAGCCATGTTGTGTTGTGTGGTCTGTGGTACAGTGTTGATGTAGGTGTGGGTGGGAGGGGGGATATAAATGCATGTGGGTGGTGATTCGATTCCAATTTCTTTGTACAGCGGGAAACCAAAGAAGTCGGCAAGTGGTGTGGGTGAATCTGAGGTTTTTTCTGTGGGCTGTGATGTAGGTGGTGTGTCAATGGGGTAGTATGATTCAGTGGTATGAAATAAAGTGTCTAAAGATTGGTTTCGAATTTGGCTGGTGATGGCAGTGTGTGTATCCTGTATGAGAGAGCATTGTCTATCTCGTTCATCTAGTGAGTGTTCAAGGTCAGAAGTGTCAATTAAAACCTGTTTAGTGATAGTAGACACTTTGGACGCTTTCTTGTGACTACATGTTTCCATGAACTGTGTAGTATGAGTAAATGGTGTCATGCACTTTGAATAACTTATAATTAAAGCAAACTACAAGAAAGGAAGAAGTGGTAAAGCACTCCAAAGACACACAAAAACAAATGAGTGTTTCATGCCAATAAAAGGAACAGATTGTTCCACATGCATTAAAAGCAGTACACATGCATGATGCTAGACTACCAAAAAATACAAGTGGTTCTAGGGGAATGAGAGGGCGACAAAAACTGGTCTGGCAACGCATGCTACGCAGGCAGGTGATGCGTGCGCATTGCGAACTGACCTACTGTACATTCGCTTACTGCACATATCTGGTGTGGGAGGACAACAGCTGTTAGCATGGGTGGGTTGACACAAGGACTAGAAATAATCAAACCTATAATAAAACAATGACGGAAGGTCATATGAATTGAAACTCGTATTTGACATGAACAGCTGTGAGTGTAATAAAAATGCAAAATACAAGGTGGGAGGGAAATAATTATGCCTATGCGCGTTCTTGGCGACGTGAAGCACAGCCACGTGTGTATTTCATTGCAACCAGTTTTGAATGTTGCTGCGCAGGTGAAAAGTGCAAGGAAAATATTACGCTAACACGCCTAAGCATGAGGTGGGACGCTAGGTGCCTTCACCAGTGTAGCGTCTTCCCTTCCCAAACTCCTATTCTGACCTATTTGAACCAATAATATCTGAATCAATCTGCTACCAAGACTAGGATGCGGTAGACATACTTATTCAGGCACGTAACTTTACTATTTCACTAACAACTCCAGCAAATTCATAACACAACTACTTCATTGAACATTATATATATGGGACAACCCGTTACACTAGATGATTAAAATAAATATGTATCCAGCTGACAATTACTCACAGGCGGCTTGGTGCCGTTCAAGTAACACAATTCTCCAAGTACCTAACCTTGCCAGTTAATATTAATTAGTGCTTAAGGGTACAACGGGGTCTAGAAGGATAATGTTACGCCCTAACTGATAATTCAAGTTATGCTCACCAATTAACACAGAGAGGGGACCCAGAGCTCCTCTAGGTCTCAATGTCGTGATGCTCTCGTTGCTATCTCCGGCAACTAACATTGTGGTACCTCAAGTGTCGTCAAGTCACTGGGGCATGGAGGGTGGCATTCATGGCCGTTTTTACGCCTCACCCAATAGGTCAGCGTTGTATGTTTATAAAACTTTCTCAATCCATACTCCGTCGTAGTTTGGATTGTAATTTTCATGTGGCCATCATAGCTTAGGTGGTCACTTTCGTGAGCGGCCCTTCCTGGCCGTTACAAGTTCTAATTTTATCCTAGATGTGATATAGGTCTAGTTATTACTTGTTACATACATTTTTCAAAGTACTAATTAATTTTCTGTGGCATGTTAAAAATATTTAAGCAAGGGATTACTGTATTCCCTTTGTAAGCCTCCATGGCAACTAAATGAGAAAGTACGATAGAAGAAAATGGAACAAGCTGGGCTTCTGTATACTATATAATAGTTTCAGTACGTTAAGATCAATGCAAACATAAATTTTGCAAGTAAAAATATTTCAGAAAAATTAATGTATATAATTTAATATGTTTTCAGGAAAGTGTTATCAATAAAATATACAAATGTTGAATCACTACTCATTAGGCATGTGTTCTAGAAGGGTAACTTGGAGTACATACACATTCTAATCAATTGTGCATTATATAGTCAATAACTTTGGTTTTTTTTTTATTTTGAAAGTTATAGTCTTGCCATGATGAATAATTACATATTGACACATTCACTTCATATGTATTTATTACACAAATTGGAACCTCAAACACACACCTTGATAACTTTTGTGGCCTTTTTGCAATAACTGAATAATTCACTATATGTTTTGCAATCAACAGTTTCTTTACTACAATATTTGTTCTATGTCGATAATCTATGTGCAAAATTTAATCCAAGTAATTTACCAAATATGAAAGTATGTACTTTCTGTTGCCAAAAAAACTGGTAAACACATTTTAATCACCATTCTGGCTGTCTACAAGACATAACAGTGCTTCTCCAAGTAGTATTGCTCTGCATCTCCATAAGTATTCTAAACATATCTCAAGACAGATGTTAGGACAGCTGTGTGTCAGCATTCAATAAATTCAAGACACCTAAGGTAGCTAACATCTTGTATACAGTTGTCACTACCTCCCTGACAACTTGTGTGCCACTACTAGAGCACATTAAGGGGCCTCACTAGTTCTCATATGGGGTCTCATTGAAAGCAGTTGTGTCTGTTAAAATATAAAAAACAACTATGGAATATTTCAATGTATGGTATATCACTCTGCAGGATAGGAATGAAAGTCAATATTTTGTTGCTCAATCCTAAATTTTTTTATTGAACCACAAATATGGTCACTGAAAAGTTGCAAAGTCAGCAAAAATTCTTATAAGAAGTCCTCTGATTACAATATTTATTCTTATGTAAAACTGTTTTAAACTAGAGCAGCAATACTGCATCTTTTCGGTACAGATTGCTGTATTAAAATAGAGTAAACAAGGAACATGCAAAGCCTGTTTATGCTATTATCCATTTTCATGCTTCCTTATGGTAGGATGTAATACAAGGTGTTTAATACACATTGTTTACTAGGAATTCACCTTAACAAACAAGACTGATGAGTCAGTTCCTGCATTCTGCTGATTCTAATTCCAAACATTGCCCTGTTAAAGTACTCTTCAATTTCAGACACAGTTCAGATCTTTTTCAAAAATGGTAGAGAGTACCACAGCTTTCTTTAAATAACAGATATTTAATTTAAATACGTAAGTACTCAAGGACGGTACTAATGTGTGCGAACGTGCACACACAAACATTGAACAAACACATTTTACATGTGGATGCATAGTCACAATTTTTCACTGGCTTGGACAGCTTATTCAGGTGGGGAGTGGTGGTGTTACTTAAATAATAATAAATATACTTAATTGTAACACACACTGTGCACTGTATCCTGCTAGTGATGATGAATGGACAGATTGGAGGCAAAAAGGTACACCAGGCACTGATGCAGTGATAGAAACCATGCTGCAGAACCAAGGGCAACTAGCAGAATGATTATACTGTCAATCGAAAAGTTAGTTCTGGAAACCTGACTTTTGAGAGCAAGGTTTCGATGAAATGTTTATTTACAAGAATAAGAAGTTTGGTTCTGACAAAATCGTGTTTCATTTGTTTATTTTCAAGGAATAATTACAGCCAAAATATATAAGTAAAATTTTTTTCGTAAAAATTTGGAATAAAAAATAAATAGAATTTGCACAAAAAAAATGTTATATTAAATACTGGTTAAAGTAGTGTAAATTAGTAGATAGATAATGTTCTTTGGGCACAATGCCAGAAAAAGGTGGCACGTGGCTCGGCAGCCATCTAGGATCCCCGACTTCCTGCTCTGTCATTCTGGTCACACAACTGCTATCTTCGATTTTGCCATATTGGTGGTCAGTACAACATCTTGGTAGCCAGTATGCTGCCATTTTGTTTTTGTATTTCATGCTCTATTATTCCATATTGTTTTTCCATGTTCTATAATTCAGTATTGTCTCTCTCTCATTCCATCTCTTTCCTTTCTTTCTTGTTTCCATTCACATTCTTGTTTCCAGATGCCATCTTGGCTCTTCCATTTGTCATTTGTTTATACATTGCTGTAGGACGCCATCTTGGTTTTTCATCTTTTGTTTACATCAACTGTTGCTAGGGTACAGTCGAACTACTGTACCAGTCGTTCGACCGCCATGTTGGTTCCTTCATCACCTGCTATGGGCGGTGGTGTTGCTCTTACTCAGCTGCCATATTTGTTTATGGAGATGGCTGCTAGCAACGCTGGTGTGTGTCGGCCATGTTGGTTTTAGAGTTGGCTGCTAAGGGTGCTGCTTTTTTGGAGCTCAAAATATTGTCTGGAGGAGGGCAGGATCAAACTGCCGAACTTTGGGACAGCCTTAGACCACTTGGCTATTGAGACATGTGCTGCGACAAGGGCTTAAAAGAAGTATATGTAATATCCCAAGTATGAAAATAAAATTATTTTAATAAAAAATAAATAAATTTGGCCTGCCACTTCGGGACTTATTGATCCCCCTCAAAAAAAATCTGTACTGTAACTCAAAATAATTATAAAAAATTTGTAAAAACTTAAATAAATGTGTTTTAATACCTCAGATTATTATTGATTTTCCTAGGAAAAAACCTTAGTTTACATAGAAACCCCCACTCGCATGACTCCTGCTAGAGTATGCGAATCGCCAGTAAGAATATTTATTTATGAATTTAAAGATGTAATTTTCCATACATGAGAAGGCATATAAAAAAATTATTGTAAAGTACATTCCAGGCAGGACTTCGTAAAAAAATTTGAATTTTAATACTTTTATTATTTAAAAATCAAATCAATCAATATTTTTGAATTTATTCAATTTGTTTTTACTGTTGTACGGAAAAAAGAATTTAATCAAAAATTAAGGTGCTAGCATTGTAACCATGCATCCATACATGCATTGACAGGTGAAGAGTGCAGGTGCAGGTGACGTCCGTAAGGCACCATGGGGGGAAGATGCACCCAGTGTCAATGACCCCTGAGACAAGTGTACATGAACCGACTGTGATCGCATGTCAGCTGTTGAGCAATATTGGAGCCGTGTATAACTTGCGTGTTAAAAAAAAAAATTGAAATTTGGTTTATTCATATGCCAAAGGAAACAGAAGTGACTTACTAATTAGCAATAGGAATTTACCATATTTATTCATGTATAGCACACCCTTTTTTCCCCTAAATAAAGGAAAAAAAATTTAGGGGTGCACGCTATATACAGAAAAAAAGAGGAAGGGGGAGTAGTAGCCATAAATTGTCCGGGAGATGTTGAGGAAAGTGGCGGGACTGTCTGGTGTCTCATCTCTCGCTCTTACATCACTCCTCTCCCGTCTCTCTCTTTCTTTCTCAGTGACCCTTCAGTTATGTGTAGGTCGCAACCCCGCTCCCCCCTTCATTTGGCTCAACATAAGTTTATGCTTCTGTAAGATTCTGCTAACGTTAGGAGGTAGTGCGACACTATCCTCTTTACTTCCATCACAGGAATATACAAATATTTAACCAACTCAAATGTATCCTTCCTGTAGTGTAATTCTTTTCCCTGTGGACTTCAAGTTTGTCCAAGGGATAGTAGGTGACTGGGTATTTTACTCAGAACCGCAGTACACCAGTAGAGTACCAACAAGCATTCTGGACGGCCACCCTTTCTGTGCACCACAGTGTATGGAATGGTAGAGCCCTGACACTAGATCCTCAACCTCTTGAGGTCAGCTTGTCGGCTTGGTACTCATTCTCGCCACCGCGCTCCTTGTACCAGAGGAAGTGTTCCTTGAGTTCGGAAGACTGATCGCCCTTAGACACTCACCCACATGCTGGGACTATCCCCCAGTGAAACTTGACTCTCTGTGTTCACTGCGTTTCAGTGCTGAATTCTGAAATAGTGTTACCGCACTCAGTTAGCAGACATGGTATGTGGATGTACACCCGTATACAATAACGCGTCACCTGGTCCCCCTTCTGCAGATGTGATAGTGTGATTCTGTCCTCATGCTTACTCCCGTCGGAGTGGTGTCCAAAAACGAGTTAAACAGGTACTCACTGCCACTGGATATCAGCCGGAACTTAACGCCTTCCTTTTTGCACTCACGAACCTCTCGCTGAGGGAATGGGCTCAAGAATTGCATCACCTGCAGAGACCAGCAAAGCCACAGATTCCCCAGGACCTCTTCAAAGTACCCATTTACCTTAAGGTAGAAACAGACCTCGTGTTCGCTGCCTAGTGGGCATGACAAGTACTTGGGAATAGCTAACCCACGCTTTTGGGGATTTGAGCCGGCAGAACCTACCTCTGTGACCAACAACATCTACGAGCTCCTGCACTATAACCTACACAGTTTAAGTGCACGCCAGTCAGAATTGACACAGGTCCAGCAGCCTCCACAGATTACGAGTTGCCCAGGTATACCGCCCAGAATAAACTCGCCAAAGCGCAAAATAGTTCTCACTGAACCAGACTTTGTACCCTGCAGCAAAGCTAGCAGGCCAGTACGTTACACTGGACATGCTCCAGTACCTCGTAAAGACTAGAAACAGAACCCCGCCACCGGGTGCGCTGACCTAGAACCCATCAAACCCCTCTAGACGTGGTGACGTTCCTCCACCAGCCTCAGGATATTACAGGTCAGTGTATTCACACAACTAAACATTTTTTCAGTGTAGTAATTATTTACATTTTCCCTAACCCATGTGAAAATACCTTGACATTTCCATGTGGGTGGACACCATGACTGTGGTATGCTAAAAGTGCCTATGAGGGTAAAGAGATAGCTTAAGACTATACAGTTGTATCTATTTGTGGTACTTAACTGTGGTCAACCATCACTAGAGAGGGACTGGTAAGTTGCCTTATGATTGAAGGAAAATACTACTCTTTTTATGATTTTTACCTGCCGGGACTCTTGCATTTGAATTAAAAAGTAAAGGAGACGTGGAATTACATAGACTGCCAAGACTGCTCATCCTACACCCAATAGCATTAAGTGCATAGGCTGTACCAATAGTGCCAGTGGTAAAGAATGACGGCAGTGTACATATATGTGTAAATTTCAAGATAAGAGAAAGTTCTAGGCTAGTTGCAGAATATTACCCATTACCACAGGAAGTATAATTATTCTCCAAACTGAAAGGCAAGGAGTTTTCAGTATTCCAGCAGCTGCAGTTGGACAAGGAGTATCAAAAACTGTGTATCATTAGTTCTCATAGAGGTATTTTCAGATGCGTCAAACTGCCATTTGGAATTTCGTCCTGCTCTGCTTTACTTCAGTGGACAGTAGAGCAGGTCCTTCATTGCCTAGAAGTAATGGTTTTCATTTAAGACAATGTTCTGGTCACTCTGATGTCACGAGAGCAACACTGGAAGAATGTGGATAGGGTTTTGCAATGCCTAAATGAAAACAGACTATAGTACATGTAAAAAAGTGCAAATTCTTATAATCTTCAGTAACATTTTTGGACAACATTATAAACAATGTGAGGTAACATACATGCAGAGACAAGGTAAGGGCTGCTGTGGATGTGCCAGTTCCCATTTTGCGCAACCTGTGCTGGCAGGCATCGCGCTCTACCTGATTTCGCTTTGCATTCTGCTGGTCCAACCTCGGTATTCCCGTCCAATTCTCCTCACCTCTGATCTTTGGTTATTACCCTCCCTCCAACGTGTGCGCACTGACCAGCTTTCCCTCCCTTGATTTTGTAAGTTCGTCGGAGCAAATGTGAGCTTGGTCTATTCCCTACTGAGGCTTCGGTTAGAGAACGTGACTCTTACGTGGGTGTGGTGTGTGTCCATGCTTTGCACTATGTCGATCGATGTTCATCATGAGACAGGTTGGTTTGCCAGCTGACAGTGTGGTAGTAATCGCCAGGTCACGTCCTTGTTTTCTAATCCGCACGGGGTTTGTAAATGTACTGTCCCAGTCACATGCGCGGGCAATTTGTATTCGGCCCTTGTTGACACGTGGACCACGCATTGCGTGACAGGTTGGGGTTTTCTTAAACGTCTATTTTCGGCCAAGGTCGTTTCCCCCACATGTGTCTGGTGTGCTAAAATGCGGGAAATGTGGATTGCCAACGGGGATTTAGTACAGAACATGCATGTCGTGAATCTTCATTTCAAGGTGGGAAAATTTTCTTGGATGTTCCCGTTTTTTGTACTACCCAATTTGAGTCATGATTTAATTTTAGGACTGGAATTTCTTGGTCATACTCATGACACTGTGAATTTGAATGATTACACCTTGTCTTTTGGTTTTGCCCCAAATATTGAAATTAGTTTGGGCTGCCAATGCTTAAAGTAGTTGAATAGTAAACAATTAGCTGTTGTCACGGACAAAGAGGACGTAATCCGCCAACAAATGGAGGCCTTATGTAAGGAATTTGAGGATGTGATAACCCTGCAAATTGGACAATGTGATGTCTTGCCTTATTAATTTGCCCTCATTGATGACATCCCTGTGCGTGATCACTTTTTCAAATGCCCCCCACCCAAGTTGCAGGCCTTTCGCAAAATAATTTAAAAATTATTACAGGCTGGAGTTATTGTCCCTTCAATGTCAGAGTATTAGTCCATAAGAAAAACAGTGACAAGTACAGGTTGGTTGTCAATCATTCTTTGATTAACAAAAAAAATTAATAAAGATCCCTTTCTGCTACCAACTGTAGACTGTGCCTTGCAATTCCTGGGACTAACAAAATATTATTCGGTGTTGGATTTAAATAACAGCTTCCACCAAAGCCTATTAGACCCGTCATTTTGTAAGTACACAGCATTTAGTACGCCATGGAATCAATACGAATTTATAAAAATACCCATGGGTGCCAACTTCGGTAGTCAGGCTCTTTCCCATATGTTGGACCATGTGTTAGCCGACTTTAAGTACAAATTTGTCTTTAATTATGTTGATGACATAATTGTTTACAGTGAAGATTTGGCCTCCCACCTGAAACATTTGCGTTCTGTGTTAAATAAATTTAGAGAAGTGGGTTTGACTATCAACCCCGATAACATTTCTTTGTGTAAAAAACAGGTGACATTTTTAGGCTATGAAATTAGTGAGGGTAAGTTGTTGTTGAATCCTGAACGTGTGGCACCCATTGTGAATTTTCCCCACCCTCACACTTTGAAAGGGGTGCAAAGATTTATTGGGCTCTTAGGATATTACGCCAGAATTTTTGCTTATTTATCAGAAATAGCTGCTCCTTTAAATTTTCTTAAAAAGACGGATGTTGAATTTGTCTGGGGTCCGGCTCAGGAAAAATTGTTTTGTCAGCTCAAGAAAACACTCAGTTTGCCGCCTGTCTTGACCCTTCCTGATTTTGATTGGCGTTTTGTTTTGCAAGTTGATGCGTCCTCTATTGCCTTAGGAGCTGCATTCAGGCAATGGGTCGATGGTAATATTGCTCCTGCTGCATTTGCCATTCATTCCTTAATGAGACACGATCATCATCTAGGCACTTATGAGAAAGAAACGCTTGCTTGTCTTTTCGGCCTCGAACATTTCGCTGCTTACATTGAACATGTGAAGTTCTATTTATTTACCGATAATCAGGCTTTAAGTTGGGTGTTGTCCCACCCCCATCAGCTCGGTAAATTGGGACATTGGGTGCTGCATCTTTCTCGTTTTGATTTTAAAGTTCATCATGTACGTAGTAGTGACAATTTGATTGTGGACGCCTTGTCCAGAATGCTTGACCTGGACGACTTTGAATCTGTAGCGTCTGATCCCCCCACTTCTTTAACCATGATACAGAGTTTCCCGAATTTTTCGTGCAACTTGCGGATGCGCGAGATCAAGAACCCTGGTGCCAACAAATTAAGGCTGATATTGCAGCCACAGTTCCCTCTTCTTATTTTGTTCATAATGATTTATTATATTATGCGGGCAAGTCAGGACGCACTTGTAAGTTAGTTGTACTGGATAATTTACGACCTGTGGCTTTGTGTTATTTTCATGACTCTCTGTATGGAAGTAATTTAGGAATAAAGAAGGCGTTACTTAAGATAACTTCTCATTTTGCATGGCCCTCCATTAAGGAGAATGTGAGTTCTTATGTGCGGTCGTGTCATGACTGCCAGCGCAGTAAACAGGCTTCACAAACCAGTTTTGGTCAGGTTACGGTTCAGGTACCAGAGGCTCCCTTTGGTTCGTTCCCGTAAGGGGAACATTTGCATTTTGATTCTTCTTGACACGTTGCAAAATTTGTTTTTCTTATTCCCCTTTGTAACATGAAGGCTCCGACAATAGTGAAAGCCTTATCCGAGCAAGTGTGGAAAATTTTTGGTGCCTCTGTTGAGATAGTTTCAGACAATGCCAAATATTTCCCATCAGTTTGTTTTAGGAACATGTGTTTTTGCTGGTCCATAAAACATTACACATCTAGCCCGTATTTTCCTAAAGGGAACCAGGTGGAGCATTTTAATAAAAATATAAAAGCAACTTTGACCATCTTTTACAATGCTGACCACACCCTTTGGGATCAAGACCTGGATGTTATTAACATTGGTTTTAATAGTACTGCTCATAATTCTACTGGGTACACTCCTTCCCTACCTTTTCTTGGCCGCCAACTCACCCATTCCTTATTGAATGTGTGAAACATTCCAGTTTCCCCCTCCTTAGAGTTCACTCAGCGGGGTCACCTTCTCGACGATGTAGCCTGTCACCTAGAGATTGCTAAGTGCAATGTGGCGGAGCGCTTGGATAAAAATATGGTTCTGGCACCCTTTTTGGTAGGTGATAAAGTGTTATGTAAGAGTTTTCAGCTTGCAGACAGTGGGAGAGACATGGGTTTCAAATTCTTACCGGAATTCTTAGGACCCTTTGTTATTTCTAGGTTTTCGAACCAAAATACTGTGTTATTGACTGTTCACGGAGTGGGACGTGAGTTTAAGAAAGCTCACGTCTCACAAAGAAACATGTTTCACGCACTTAATATTGTGTTTTCTCTGGTTTCATATTTTGGTAGTTTTGTTTGTAACTGACAGTGTGCCGCCTCCTTGTTTCCTTTTCCTAATCCATTGTTTTTTCCTTTTTTTTACACCTGAGATACAGACCCGGTGTTGAGTGCAGCGGACTCCATCAATGCCTGAATCTTCATCTCCTGCCTGTCTGCCTGCTACTGTGGATGTGCGTTTGGAAGAACCTCCGAAGATATTGTGGACTGACGTACTGCGCCGTCTGGCCAATGCTGGGTGGCTGACTTACTCCCGGGAGCAACTACTGAATTGAATACTTGTTGACGATGGTTTTCATCAAATGTACATTTGTGAAGGGTTCCAGCTGTTGTTTGGAGATGTGACTGTTGTACGTGTTGTTTTTTTTGGACATTGTTTTCGTCAACCTCAAGAATTTTACTCCTTACTTCAAGATGTGTACTCAAAGTGTATGAAACTGTACTTGGGTGATTTTGAACTGTGATCTCTCCTTGATACTGTGAACTTGCTACCTGTTTACCTTCTACCTGCTATGGTATTCTTCTGTGAACATTTGTTCTGGTTCTTGTTTTGAACTGTGTTTTTGCTACATGTTTGTGCCTGACTTGACTTTCAGATTACAGACTGTTTCGTCGGGGGGGGAGGGGAGGAGGAGATTGCACAACCTGTGCTGGCAGGCATTGTGCTCTACCTGATTTTCTTCGCATTCTGCTGGTCCAACCTCGGTATTCCCGTCCTTTCTCCTCACCTCTTATCTTTGGTTATTACCCTCCCTCCAGCGTGTGCACACTGGCCAGCTTTCCCCATCCTTGATTTTGTAAGTTCGTCGGAGCAAGCGTGAGCTTGGTCTATTCCCTACTGAGGTTTCAGTTAGAGCACTTGACTCTTAGGTGGATGTGGTGTGTGACCATGCTTTGCACAATGTCGATCGATGTTTGTCACGAGACAGGTTGGTTTGCCAGCTGACAGTTTTCAAGTTAATTAATGTGAAGAGAGTTGTCATGGTTGATTTAGGGGTAAAATAACTTTATTTAATAGTTAAATTTTGTTTAGATTGCCCGTTCAAAATTCTGATTGGATTAGCTTCTATTAAATATTTTTGAACCTTTTGCATTTTCCTTTTCTTTACTTTGTTTCGGTTTGCATTGCTGACATGTTGAATATAATACTGTTTGATAAATCATCCAACTTAGGGTTCGGTTTGAAATTTGTAGAGCTTTATGATTGAGGGTGCTTTTGACTGCTGTTTCATGTGTTGTTGGGATGCCAAACTACGCCTCAATTATTGATCGTGGGTTACCCAAAAGTTTTGGACATGATTCATAATTTTGTAGGCACATTTTAGTTAAACATTTGAAAGTCAATTAAGATAGGGTTGAGCCAATGTTTAGATCCTTTACTCAATTTTTGTAATCTGGTATTTTGGATTCCCTCTATGATGGGAGCATGCTTTATAATGGAAATTTTGTATTTTAATGTATATGCCCTTGTCTTTTATTAAGAATTGTTTGGAAGCCTTTGATCGGCCTTGAGTAGGTGTGAATCCCAGATTCCCTTTTTTGTATTCTTTTAAATTGTTTTCCTTCTCGGCCTTTGATTGGCCCAAATGGGTGCGCCGAGCTGGCGAGTGTTCGTACTTGTATTTGTCCTCAATAATTTTAGTGTATTGCAGTTTAAATTCTGTTCCCTGTATTATCATGAAGTCAAAGGCATAATGGTAACACAAATAGTTTGAGTGTTATATGCATACTCTGAGTCAAGTGGGTAATTGTGTCTGATTGCAGAGAATTTATGAGTTTAAATAACTCCAAAACAGTTGTCAACAGAATACATCTGCTCCTTTGGTAACTTAGTAGGGTCGTATTTTTGTAGCCAAGACCCTTACAATTGGAACGCTGTTTCGAGCAGCCTTAAAGCTTTGCATTTTTTCATAATTGTAAGTAACTGGAGCTTTCCATATGGCAATATTTATGACATATTTGTGGAGTATTTTTATATTTTGTGGAATTTAGGGAAATAAACTGTCCAGATTTTTAATTGTTTTTGCTATTGTAAAGTTCCTTTTGTGGGCTTGCCACAGTGTTTCAAATCAATTATAGGTTTCCAACCCTAAAAAGGGTTGTTTTATAAATACTAAAAGTTTGTGGGCTCAAGGAGACTCCACAATTTAAGTCTCAGTTTGCTTAAAACATGCTCGTTAAATGGTAAGTTTGGCAGCTTTACGCCCCATGGAGTCTACAGCATCTGAAGTAGCAGTTGCAACAATTATGAGATACACTTCTACAGAACAGCATTAGATATCCCTATAACTCCATGCTGGACTGTACTTTAACATGTATCCCCACTAGGGTAATGCATTGGTGTACAATGTTGCTACTACATGTAAGCAATCTATTTGTCTTGCTGATATGATCAGATATCATCAAACCTCATTTCTTGTGCCAGGTTTCATTCCATTCTAATGTCTCCTTTTGAGTGCAGGAATTTTTATGGCAATTAGTGTATGAACAACACATTATTTGTTCAACAACTTGTGATCTGTGTGTTAAAAATAAAAGAAAGCTTATTACTGTCAGTATTATTAACTAAAAATGGCTGTTAAATTTATACCCGCTTACCTTGTAACTGTATTTACGAGAATAATTTGTTACATGAAATTCTGTGCTGACATTATTAACAATGCCATTGCAAAGCCACGTATTTTTCACCCCAGCTTCCAAGTGAAACTTACGTAGCTTGCCATTAGTTTTGAGCGGGTGTTGCCAGGTTAACACTACCTCAGTATCACTGATGCGAGTCATCACTAAATTACGTGGACTAGTAGGACCTGTAATTTAAGGAATCAATATTAATTATTAATGACAAATAAAAAAAACAATAATTATGAAAGATGTAATAGATGCAAAATACAGTAATGTTACAAGGTAATTACAGCGAAGGTTTGAAGAATCTTTTTCTTCCTGGTAAGACCCACAATGTACAATGGTTCAGTCCCTAGGAGCGCAAGCGAACAAGCATGCGATGTAACATCTATTGACTTTGGAAGGAAAAACCAACTTCCAAATGCAGGACTATTCATTGGCCATGCCACACGAATACATTTGGAAAATAACTAAATAGAATCACATGAAGAAACTGAATTTTTCACCAGTGATTGTAAGTTTTACGAAATGGGACAAAAGAGCTGTATCATTTTCTCCCACTCAAGAATGATGTGTTGAAGAACATTGACATTTTTGATCCAGCCAAAAAGCAGTCTGGAGAATGGGTAAAGTTACAAAATTTGGCCAAAGCATTTCTGAATGCCATCACAAACAATGAATATGATGAAATGAATTCAAAATTTATTGCATATACACTGTGGAATCCACCAGCAGAATTGCGCATTGCTATAACACATGATCCTGAAATTACTGGTATAAAGTGTCAGTATGTGAAATTGGTGGGAAACCATGCTTTCCAGTGCTTTGTAAACTGACGAAGCAATGCTGATTCTACCACACAGCAACGCAGGAGTGGAAAGGATATTTAGTAACGTCAACCTTATCAAGACGACAAACAGATCATGTCTTGCATCTCCAATGCTCAATCCTTTGTTGCATATGGTATCTCTTTTAGGAAGAATATGCCATTGTTCCAACCAACAGAAGAAATGAGGAAGAGGGCAAAGCATTTGAAAAAGGGAATTTTTCAACTTACTTTACTGTAATGAAGTGTGTATGTATATATTTGTGCAAGTGTTTTGAAGTATGTGATGAAGTTTCCAGTTCATTTAACCATAACATTGTGTACAAAGAACCTGTTCTCAGTTATTTGGTGAATTGAAATACTGAAGTACATGAGGGTAAGTAATGTTGATACAAATTCAATATTTTTGTCTTCTTTTAATATACGGGATTTTTTACAGCATATTTTATATTAAAAACAAGAATTTTACAGGATATTTTACCTTGAAAACAAGGATATTGTTTTGAAAGTGGTGGCAGCTCTGTCTTAGGAGCCAACCTGTGATTGTCATGAAAAACACTTAAAACATTAGATGTTTTAGGAAAGTGGGTTTATAAACACAAAAGCAGAAATATTAAATATTTTCAAAATAATTTAGAATGTAACAGTTTTCTTAATCTCAATAAACTGTGTATTTTGTAATATGTACTTATAATGGTTTATTTACCTTGCTGTCACAAATACCTAAATCTGCATGAGAAGGCTGGGGGATCAACTGCCAGTTGGACAATAGTTACCAACTGTTTGTTACAGTTTTTCCTTGCCAATGCAGTAAGGCAACATTGCGTGGAGGAAATTTTCCAGATACCTAGCAATGCAATCACAACTTCTCTCCCAGCCCTGAACTGAGAATTTGGAAGGCAATAGTTTGTATAGGCAGTCCATGGTAAGTGAATCACTTCTGAAATCCCTCCTTAAGATGTACTTGTATGCACAGTGTGTATTTTTCCACCGTTATGTAAATTAACATTGCAGTGAACCTGATCAATTTATTCATGCATCAGTCAAGTAAAACAGTGGAATTATTAGGACAGTAAATATTTTACAAATTCACCCCCCCCCCCCCCCCCCTCCGCCCCCAACACACATGCACGCATATACACGCATTAAAAAACAGAAAGCAAAAGAAATAATATCAATATTCACAAATGTTTACCTAATAAGTACCTTAACCTAAATGTTAAAACATGGAACTACTGTATAAGTAATAATGTGGCGGAAATGTTATGTAGTTGATATTAATGTGTACAAGATAATGTGTAATAAAGACTATGGTACTGTTGTTCATTGTATAAAATTTAGTTCCCCTGTTATACATTCTTAAAACAGGTTATGGGCCCAGGATGTGCCCTTCTAATGCATACAACAATATTGCTAGGAATTGTGTTAAAAAATACACAGGATGTAAAATTTGTAAGCGGGACAATCACACTGAACAGAACTGCTTCTTTAGAAACAAAAATAACAAGCCTGCTTCACAGGACAGGTACAAAGTTGCATTATTAACTGAAACAAATTGTGAAAATCACATAGGGACATGGATACTGGACTCTGGGTGTACTTCACACATGGTTAACACTAGCTGTTCCCTGTTAAATGCCACCTACTTTAAGTCTGAAACTGTGACATCCAAGAAAAATGAAAACCTAAGTGCTAAGATTAAAGGTGACATAGAGTATCGAGAATGAATTTTGAAGGTGTGTGCTGTATGTGCCGGGTTTGACAAAAAAAATAAAAAAAAAAAAACTTGTCAGTGAATAAAATTACTGAGATGGAGGTGGTGTTAAATTTACTGACGATAGAGTAGAAATAACAAAAAACGGGATTAAGATTGTAGGTTATTAAGATATTGCTGGACTGTACCATGTAAAAATGACTTATTGTGAAAAAAACACTGTTGTCTGGATGCAAACAAACAAACTATATGAATAATTATGATGCCGGCTAACAGCCGGCGGTGGTAAAGGCCATGACGGTACTAGCCATGCACTTGACACTTTCCTCTAACGGAATATTATTTGCAGTGTAAAATGTGTCTTCTTTATTTTTTAGGGTATAAAATGTCTTAAAGAGTTTTAAAATGTATGTTCGTCAATATTGGAAAATGTTTGGTTATAAACTCAAACATCGCTCTGTGCAGAGATTAAGAACAGTTCTACTCCGACCAGAATGCATAAAACACATTCAAAGAAGATGAGTAATTACAAATTAATATGTATAATGTCAATTCATATTTTAATTTCTAAAGTGCATTTTATTTTTCAATAATAAAATATTTTACTCGGCGTGCATAGCACTTCCGCTTATGTGAACTCCATAGGCAGCTATGGTACGCCCGTGCGATGCTTGCTTCTGGGCAATCTGTCTACGAGAGCTGGTGAGGTAAGACACTGTCACGCACGCACTACAACTTTTGAGCATTGATATAGATTTCCATAGCACTTTTAGTATACTGGTTAACCTTTGCTTTGCGTACATTTTTCCAGACATTCCCCAGCATTATGATTCTGCTTAAATAATAATTTGTGCCCTTGTGGCTTTTTCAAAACTTCATCGAGGGGAAGGAGGAGAAAGATTTCGGAGAGGTCACGCGACCCGCAAAACTTGAATCAGGCACCACTGCTACTGCTAAAGGCATTCTAGAGTAATTTCTGTATTATTGCTGCGTGCAATTTTAAGGGCTTTAATTTCATTTATGTATTGAAGGATATTTTTCATGTTTGATCATTTTATGGCCATATTACATATGACCACTCTGTCAGATATCGCCAAGTATCTGCACCATCAATGCGTTTTAAGGGCTTATTTGTGTAAAATCATGAGTGGTATAATTTTATTCAGGGTTCTATATCAATTTTATTTAGAGTTCTGTGTAATTTTCATGTAAATTGATACTTTTTGTCTACGACCATTCTGTCACTTTCAGGTTTGCTTTTCAAGCCATTGGGCATGCTTCAAGACTTTAAATTCTGTAGCCGTAAAGGGAATAATTTTCCCAACAGAAATACCAATTTGTCTGAATTTAATTTGCCGTCTCTAAGAAGAAATACTGCAATATCACCTGCATCATGTAGTTAGCTACGAAATTTATCCAGCAGCATCCACACCATCTAAACTTGCTTTCATGCATGTGCGTGCCCCATTGTGTTCCATTGATATTTATGTAATTTTGTAATTTGCATACGGTGATATTATTTCCATCCTAGCCGGCTATGTGTATAGGCCGTCACCACACTAACCACGTACTGGAGCCAACACCGCGTACATAAAGAAGACTGGACGGAAGTCACTGCCAACCGACTGAGAGGAAATGCAGCCACATGGTGGAATCTAGTTAGAGACTATCATGTGACGTGGCAGGAGTTTTGTGATCAGCTATTGGGAAAGTTTGACACAGATGGAGATGCCATCCAAGCCCAAACACGGTTGTACCATGAACAATAACATGAACACGAAAATATAGAAGAGTTCATACAGCTTAAGTTAGGCTTGTTCAAATGTCTGAACCCAGGACAGCCGACATGCAGAGTGTTAGAAATCATTGTCGCTCTGTCAACACTGGACATTAGGCCATATTTGAGGAGAGCAACCAGAGCGAGTGCAGAGCAATTTACGCGGGAAGCGAATTTGTATGAGCAGGACGTGTGAGCGGGGCAGGCATACCAATCCCCGAGGCTGAACTTTCACACGTCAACACCTACCGCGATGCCAGATGTTATGCAACCACCGCCAATGTTTACACCCACGAGACAGAACCTAACCACAGAAACTATCACCACAACAACCGGGAAAATAGTTATCAAGGCAACAGGTCGGGAAACTAAGTCAGGAGGTTGACGAAAAAGCCCCTGCACCAATCTCACTGCCAAGTTGTAACAATCCGCCTAATGAAGGTGCCAAAGTTTTCCAAGTGAATGACAGTACCGTGAAAGCTTTAAGGGTCTGTGTTGAACTCGAAGGTAAGAATGTGATCGCCGTCATTGACACTGCTGTGAGCCATAACTTTGTATGCGAAGGTCTAATCCAGGCGATAACAACTTGAGTGCTACCACAACATCTGTAATTTGCCAACATGGATCAATGAGGCGAGGCAAGAAGTGTCATGCACGTAACGATAGGGATCCGAGAGCTGCATACCAAGTGTGATGTTTATATTGTGCAAGACTTATGCAAGGAGATGATTCTGGGACTGCCATGACTTATTGACAACCAAGTAACAATAGAACTGCATCTAGATCGTCTGTATGTGGGGACACGTGGCAGATGAACCTACATGCCGTGGGAGCAACGCCACCGACAACAACAACTGCCGTGCCACTTGCCGACTTCGAGCATTAAGTGCCCGTCACATATCAACATGGTCTGTCACATCTGCGGCACCAGTATGCCAGTGTGTTCCACACTGAGGGGAAGCTACAGCACACCGAAGTCATGGAGCATGCGATCATCACAACACACGAGGACCCAGTGTACTCCCAACCACGATATCCAGGTATTTTCTTTCACCGCGTTGTCAATCAGCAGGTATGTGAAATGCTTAATGACAATGTGATTGAACCTACACAGCGTCTCTAAAACTCATGTATCACACTTGCCCCTAAAAATGATGGTGAATGGCAATTTTTTGTTGATTTCTGCCCTTTGAACAAGATCACTGTAAACATGCCACCTCCAGTAATTAATATGAAGGCTGCTTTGTCAACATTAGGGCCAGCTACCGTTTTCACCTCTATAGATTTGAAGTCTGGATATTGGCAAGTGCCTATCCGCCCCCAAGACAGAAAGAAAACAGCTTTTACCACACCAGACAGGCATATATTCCAGTTTGTTGCCATGCCATTTGGTTTAAAGTATGCCCCTGCAACGTTTCAAAACTTAATGGTTCGTGTACTAGATTGATACATAGGAGACTGTGCGATGGCGTATTTAGATGATGTACTTGTTTGGTCTAATAGCTGGGAACAGCACTTGCACCATCTGAGCCTTGTGTGTGAACGACTCGAATGTAACAAGCTTACATGCAAAGCGGAAAAGTGTAAGTTGGGTATGAGTAAGATGGAGTTTTTGGGACACTATGTAACAGGGAATGGACATGAACCAGAACAACAACATGTTCAGGAAATTCAAAACAAACCCACACCCAGATCCCGTAAACTAGTCAGAAAATTTTTTGGTTTAATTAATTGGTTAAGGGAGTTCGTCCAAAACTTTTCTATGATTACCACACCACTAACTGCTTTGTTGAGTGAAAAACGTAAATTTGTATGGACACCTCAAGCTGATCAAGCATTTAATGAAATCAAACTGGCTTTTCAGAATTGTAATCCGCTAGCCAGATTCAACCCAGATTTACCCATTGTCGTGCAAACAGATGCTAGTCAAGAAGGCATTGAGGCCGTGTTGTTCCAGGAGGGAGCACACGGGGAAAAGCATATAATACATTACCACAGCGTATAGTTTGGTGAGACAGAATGCAAGAACCATGTCAATGAAAAAGAGTGTTTGGTGATTGTACACGCACTACGAAAGTACTGGCTGTACCTGTTAAGGAGATAGTTTACTCTAAAAACTGACAAACGTTGTCTTGTGTGGTTAGAGGACGTGCATAACGGGAAAAGTAAACTTGCCCGCTGGGCATTATTACTCCAGGAGTTTGACTTCAAGGTAGAACACGTGGCGGGAAAACAAACGAGCTTGCGAACGCCTTGTCCAGAAATCCCTGTCCAAACCTAATGGTAACCAACAACGTGGAATTGGAAGACGCAATACCACCTTGCCGTGCTACACAAACAACAGACACACAAGCTCTTGTTTTGCAAAACATTGTTGCCACACCACCCGGTGAACTTGTTTCATTGAATGTCTGTGACATAATCAAAGATGTACACACAGAGCAGGAAAATTCCCCAGATGCTGCACAACATCGGCAACACTGAGCCACACTGTATTCCGAGCATTGGAGAGTGGTAGATTGAGAGATTCAGGTGAAACCCCCTAGTAATTGTGCAAGATGGCGAACTTACGTACCAAAGGAAAAACGGGATCTTGAACTCACGTATGTACATGACAGTCTTGAACATGTGCACCCAGGTACCGAGTAAACGAGCAGAAATGTGCAAAAATTCTTTCATTAGCCGGGAATTCAATGGGATGTACATAAATAGTACAAAGCTGTATCATCTGCAATGCTAGGAATCCGCAGAGACAGACGGCGATGCTCCACAACAACCAAGGCTGCCAACCGAGCCATTTAAGACCGTAGTGCTAGATATCATGGGCCGGTATCTCCGCACCACCAGTGGAAAGAGATTTTTGGTTGTTGTCACGGACCTATTTACCAGATGGGCTGAAGAGTTTCCCGTGAGTAACGTATGCGCACACACTGTCACCCAGATCATGCAGACAGAATTTTTTCCGAGATGGGGTTATCCGGAATTTTGTTAAAGGATAATGGGACCCAATTTGTAGGAAGAAAGTGGAGAGAGTACTGCACGAGGTGAGGAACAAAACACTGTACCACTCCCACTTACCACCCCCATGCGAATCCGACAGAGCGTTGGAACCAAGATATAATGATTCAGTTGAGAATTCAGCTAGGCGGAGATCACACCAGGTGGGCTGAGCTAATTCCTGAAATAATGTTTTGTATTAGAAACTGGGTAATTGCAGCCACAGGGAAAACCCTGCACAGATAGTCCAGGGCAGCAAGTTGCATGCGCTGAGAGAACACAGAGAGAACCTCTGGTACCCCTCGAGGAAGTGGTAGCACAACAACAACAAATTCATACCCAGGCGAGGGAGAATCAGGAAAGGTACAGTACCACATGAATACCAGAGAGCAGAAAAACACAGCCGGAACTACAACTAGGGATGTACGTGTACGTGCGGAAGAACCCGCTATCGGCTGGGATGAAGAAGTACTGTGCTTGATTGGCACCTAAATGGCCAGAGTCAGTAAGAGTGGTAGAGAAGATGGGGAATTCCACGTATTTAGTGAAGTTGGGAATAAGATGTGTTACGAAACGGCACCATGACAACCTGCGTATCGCCCGGCCACCTGTAGGGAAGAAAGGCAAGGAGATGCAGTTATGCCCAGTACCTTGGCATGGGCGGTGCAGTATACCAGGGAGTGCACAGGGAAATGTCAACACGTGCACCAATGTACACAACAACACTAACACAGGAACATCAGGCCCGGAAAACTAAATGTCATTTAGGGGTTTTGTACCGACATAATACTCCACGCCTAACAGTGAGGAAGTAGGCAACGAGAACACCCACACACAAGTAGGGGAAGCAAGTAATAGTGAAACACCATTTCTAAGTTTTTCTGTTAAGGCCGGTAATAACACAGAAGATAAAAGCAGTTTCAAGGGATTTCCACGTGTACACGAAGAAAGTGGTAACAAGGGTGCACACGTAAATTTAAACACAACTAGTGCCAGTGAAGTAAGTTTTAAGGGGTTTCCCCAAGGCACAGCTGAATTCTGTTGTAACAACAGTGAAAATGTAAATTTTGAAATCACAAGTGAAGGCCAGATGCCATTCCGAGGCTTTTCAGCTCCTGCAGAGCACAGCCTAGTAGTGCAAGAGAGTTTCACAGGGTTTGGTGAGGTTAGTAGGGCAGTAAGTGTAACGTCAAGTGTCAACAAACCACAACACAGCACTCGCAAGAGGCAAGGCGAGTCATCACCATGTCCCCGCAACATTGTTCCTGCCTGCACCCCCATCCCCTGCAAACGCCGCAGAACCAAAAGACCTCCGAGGCCATGTTTTCTTTGCCCTCGACCCGTGGTCCCGGTTCACAGTCGGGCAGAGCCCAACAGAGCAGTGTTATGTTGCTTGCACCGTCTTGGCCTTCGAGGGAGGGGTCATTTGACACCGGCTAACAGCCAGTGGCACTAAAGCCCATAACGGTGCTCACCACACACGTGACATGTGTATATGCACGTGCACGAGGAGGCTCCAATTTGAGCATTCCTCTAACAAAATTTTTATTTGCAGTGTAAAATGTGTCTTCTTTATTTTTCAGGGTCTAAAATGTCTAAAGTGTTTTAAAATGTATGTTTGTCAATATTGGAAAATGTTTGGTTATAAATTCAAACCGCGCTCTGCACGAAGAAACTTGAATCAGGTGCCATCTGCTACTGCTAAAAGAGTTCCATAGTAATTTCTGTATTAGTACTGCGTGCAATTTTAAGGGTTTTAATTTCATGTATGTATTTAAGGGTATTTTTCATGTTTGATAATTTTACGGCCACATCACATATGACCACGCGGTCAGATATCGCCAAGTACGTATCTGCACCATCAATGCGTTTAAGAGCTTATTTGTGTAAAATCATGAGTGCCATAATTTTATTCAGGGTTCTATGTCAAGTTTATTTAGGGTTCCATGTAATTTTCACGTAAATTGATGTATTTTGTCTACGACCACGCTGTCACTTTCATGTTTGCTTTTTCCACCGTCAGGCATGCTACAAGTCTTTAAATTCTTTAGCCGTAAAGGGGAATAATTTTCCCAACAGAAATACCAATTTGTCTGAATTTAATTCGCCGTCTCAACTAAGAAATATTGCAATTTTACCTGAACCATGTGGTCCGCGACGAACTTTGTCCAGCGGTATCTGCTCCATCTAAACATGCTTTCACGCATGTGCGTGTTTATTGTGACTACTCATCTCGTGCCTCATCGTGTTCCACTGATATTTATGTAATTTTGTAATTTGTGTATGGTGATATTATTTCCGTCCGAGCCGGTTATGTGTATATGCCGTCACCACACTAACCACGTGCTGGAGGGCGAGCCCCAACGAGTCTGCACTAGTGATGCCAAATAATCACACATGTTTATGTATCATCTGTTGATGGATTCTCCGTGTTCTATCTTCAGGGAAAAATTGTCAGTCCACCCTAGTGGCTGTCGACTCAATTCCCTTGTGAAGATTGTGTTTTCAAGCACCACGGTGATGTCATTCATATAGGCGTGCGCTAGAGTAATTGTGGGCTGGGGAGCACCCAGATGGAGTTAGCTAGACACGACCGAGTTCCATCATTAAATTGCTTGGCACATTATTTGTACGAACTGTATTATAAAAGCAAGTAATACAGAGTTTTACTCTTTTATTTGTAGTGACAGTATCCTAGCCATGTGTGTTTTTCAAGTGTTAAATGTTTAGTAAAAGTTAAGTATTGCAAAGCACGTTTGGGTGAGACAGACACACAGAACCCACAGTATCCCTGAGAACCCTGAGTCTCAACAGTGCGGTGATTGGGAAGCACCGCTGGTGCCCATATCATCAGTAAGTAATTTGTGTCATCGTTCTTCTCATGTCTCACCCGATGGTGTCAATTGGCAGAAAAAGGTAGGATATTTGAATTTTGAAAGTATGAAGAGACTAGTAGTTATGTCCCAGTGTGAGACTGGTTTAAGGTCCAAATAAACAAGGAAACCCTTCTGGAAAGAAAGAGATAGGGCAACAAGACCATTGGAGAAGATACATGCGGATGTGTGCAAACCTCTTGACACCACATGGGATGAATTCAAATATTTTGTTACATTCTTGGATGACTGGACACATTTTGCAATGTTGACTCTGATAAAAAATAAATCTGATGTTTCTGAAGCTACCCAAGCCTATGTTACCCAAGTAGAGTCAAAGTAGAACCTAAGGATTCACAAAGTCAGTTGTGACATGGGAGGCGAGTATAATTCTGGAGAGTTCATTGACTGGTGCAGTGAGAACGGAATAATGGTGGACTGTGCTCCTGTGGCAACTCCACAACTCAATGGATGAGCGGAAAGACTCAACAGAACATTTCTGGGGGAAAAAAAAAAAAATAAATAAAATAAACAAGAGCTCTCCTTTTTGACTCTGGGATGGAGAAGGAATTATGGAGAGTGGCTCTGCGTACAGCAACCTACATATTAAAACAAAGCCCATCAGTTATTGTTTACTGTTGAGTCAACACATGCAGAACTATGGTTTGGAAAAAAAACTGACCTCTCGAATCTAAGATTGTTTGGTAAACAGGCCTTTGCAAAGATGTTGAAATGAGCAAAAAAATTGGTTGAGAGATGCAAAAAGTTTGTTATGGTTGGATATACATTGAATGGATACTGACTGTGGAATGAAGAGAAAAGGAAATTGAAGTTTCAAGAGATTTGACGTTCGTTGAATGGCCTGAAGTGACCTCATTGGAAAATTCATCTGATAGCATAAAAGAGGATGGAAATTAAAATGAGGAGAGTGAAAGGAACTCTGAAGCCCTTGCCCTAAGTGAGAAGGTGTCACAGTCTCCGCATCTGGATTGGGAAGAGGATGATGAACCGTTTTACGGCTTTGCCCAAACGCAAAATGAAAAATCTACTGAACAATCCAATCAGGAAATTGATGGAACTCTTGAAGCTGATGATGGTTGTGAACTTGGAAAGTGAAATAGGAGAATACCCCAATACCTGCAAGAATATGCCATGCTCACATATCAAGAAGCTGTTTCTGGTGAGGACAAGGACATGTGATTGATAGCCATTCAGGAAGAAAAATCTTCACTGAAGAAAAACGAGGTCTTTGAATTTGTGGAGGAAGCAAGTGTGAAAGGGAAACAAAACTTGCTTTCTAGTAGATGGGTTTTTTTTGTGTCAAGGATGACAATAGATACAAAGCCAAGCTTGTTGTGCGAGGGTTCAAACAAAATGCAGGACTTGATTATGATGAAACTCTCAGCTCTGTGGTATTAGTGAATACATTGAAGTTCCTCACTGCTTATGGGAAAAGTAAGGAAATGTCTTTTAAACAGTTTGATATAAAAACAGCTTTTCTTTATGGCAATCTGGAAAAAAAATTCTTATGTCCTTGCCTGAAGGCTTTGGGAATGAAACGGGATCTACGGTTGAATTTAAAGAAGCCCTATGTGGGCTGAAACAGGCTCCCTGAGCCCGGAACAAACAGTTTGTGGTTTTCCTTAAGGAACATGGAATGCAGCAACTTACTACATACAAATCAGTCTTTAAGAACAGTGAAGGGGATTTGTTCCGAGCACTTTGGGTCGATGACGGACTAGTCATCTCAAAAACGGAAAATCAAATGAATGAACTCCTGGAAAAGCTTCAGACAGAATTTGAAGTTAAAATAACTGAGAACCCAGCAATTTTCATTGACACTGATATAATAAATACAAGTGAATCCATCAGTCTCTATCAACAATCTTACATTGCCAAATTGCTGAAATTATTCAACATGGACTGTTCAAAATTGGTAAAAACCCTAGTTGTTCCAGTGAGCGAAAATCTAGAAGATAATAAACCAAATGAGAGTGGTAAGTTACCACAAAGAAAAGCAGTTAGAAGTCTGCTGTACTTGTACAATAGGATGAGACCAGACATAACCTATGTTGTCAATATGTCTTAAAGGAAAACACCTAAACTGACAATAGAAGATGTTCAAAGTGTCAAAAGAATTTTTAGATATCTACAGGATACACAAAACCTAGGACTTCTGTATTCCTCACAAGACAACACTACAATGATTGATGCTTACAGCGATGTGGACTATGGCAGTGACACATCTCGAAGAAGCACGTCAGGATACATCATCATGTATGCAGGAGGCCCAATTTCATGGTCCACAAAATGTCAACCTGTAGTATCCTGAGTTTAGCTGAAAGTGAGTTTTTTGCAGTGAAGGGTGTATTGTTTGTGAAATTGCTTTATAAGGAGCTAACAGGTGACGTAATGTCTTTGAACTTGAATGTTGACAATCAAAGTACAATAAAAATGATCAAGAATGACATTGTGTTCAAAAGGTCCAAGCATATTAATGTTAGATTTAAATTAATTTGTGAACAAGCAAATTAAGTGGCATTAGCTTGGTGCACTGTCCTATGGAATGCCAACTGGCTGATGTGTTTACCAAAGCTGTAACATTAGGTGGTCATAGAAGTCAGGTAGAAAAGTTCATATTCAAAATTGATGTCTAAGGATAAGCTGTTGTACTTTATTGTTTATGTTAAATTTATGGGGAGAGTGTTAAGTGGGTAAATTAATATTGTAGATGTTTCTGAACTGGTAATTTTATAGTGTTGTGTTGATACTGGTGTAAGTTAGTGGAGAAAGGAAAGAAAATGTATGAGTAATAATATGGCGGAAATGTTATGTAGTTGATGTTAATGTGTATAAGATAATGTGTAATAAAGACAATGGTAGTTCAATATATAAAATTTAGTTCCACTGTTGTACATTCTTACAACTATCTCCCCTCTGAAATTACTGACTTTAACTGAGCACATGCTTGTCAGTGTGTTTATTAAAATATATGCAGGTTAGGGCCAGTGACATTTTTCATAGGTAAATATCAAAAGTGCTGAACTGAATGTGAACAACCTATAAATGGGATTTCCTTCACTAAACCTAGCATAGGAAGGCTCCAAACTGAAGTGGGTTCAGGAACAAAAGGTAGCAAACTCTGCACTGACGGTGGGTTGGTTTCTCTTTTTCATTGGTTTGCGTGATCATGAAGATCCCATAGCAAGGTTTGCAGGAGAGAGCTGCAACATGCAGGATTTGGACACCATTAACTGAGCACTCTCTCTTTACGACTGTCGTTCAGTACCAGCTAAGATGTAAAAGTGTGCAAACCTCAACCCAGACAAAGCATCAGGTATTCAGAAGCAGTGTCATACACATGGATGTAGCCAAGGTGATGCAGGGAGGAAATTCAAAATGATTAAATTATTGAAATTGTGGTAAATAATTTTACCAAGTGTACAATACAGTAGACAAGGAAAAACTAAGAAAATATGTACGGTAAGTTACTATCACCAATTTTCATGCACAATTAGGTCACACACAGTTTGCTCTACAAATAGTGGCATGTACAAGAAGTCAGCCATCACTGGCATGATTGTACATGGGCTGTTACATTGGGAATAGGTGGCCAAAGAAGACATGAACATAACAATGGAGTCGTCCAAGAAGGTAATAGTTTGGAACTTCAGCACACGTGGACAAAACTGTTGCTTTCAGAAACTCTATGGGGGTAAGGGATGAATAAATGTATGCAAGGGACAATTTACTACAATGTGGGCCACCAAATATACCCTGTGATAGGGAGCGATGGCCAGACATGTAGATGCCATTGCGGACTAGTTATTACATAGAAAACCAGCAGCCGTAACAACAGGACATGTGGACCAGTTGCTCAATAGAGAATCAGCAGCTATGAAGAAAGGGAAGGATGGCAGTTCAGGGTACAAAAGTTGCAGAAGGAGATGGTCAAAATGACATGTCATCATTAGTGGGAGCAAGATCACCAGACAGCAGCGAGAATTGACCAGCATAAACTCCAGTAGTAGTATGTCCCAATCATCATCATGAGCGAGTGAAAGATTGTCAGAATCATGTAATGGATTTGGTGATGAAATGTCACAATCTTCAAAGCGAGGGATATGCAGAAACAGAGTGTCATAAGAGCATACACATCTCAACACATTGTTCCAGAGATAGAGATGCTTGTCAACCAGATTCACAGACTTGAAAATATCTTAAAAGTGGAGCTGTGGTATTTGTGGTGTAGTGCGTTGGATAATGGTGTTAATATAAATGCTGAAATCAATAGGTAAGGGAAGGCATGTGGTACCAGTCAATAAATAGGCTGTATATAGTTATTGTTACAGGTTACATAGTTATAAGCATGTCAATACATATCCAACATGTGTAATAAAATAAGAGACAAATTTGTAGACAGTAGTTCCCAAAGGTGAGAATTTTTTGATCGCCACAGTAGTGATGTGTTTCTTCTAATTCCTTAGCTTACATTCAAGGAATCTAACATTTAAGGAAATTTTACTGGACATTAATAAACCTTAAGTTACAAAACCTAATTAGCTGTCTGTGTGTGCTTGTCCATTATGCCACTATGTATGTTAATTTTAAAACACAAATGCCAATACAACAGTGACACATTAATAATAACTGCAATATAGTCATACCTTCTTCAACAGTTGTAGCAGTGATGAAGACCTCCTTGCTTCTATGTGATCTACTTGTGGCTGAAACCTGAACAAATAAAAAGCACATTACTATACCAGTGTTATATCATAATATTTTATTTGAAAACAGACTACGAGACGGTTTTGATAAGTAACATTTGTATAATGACAGTCAATTTTTTCTTAATGCAAAACAATAATAAAGTGTATGTAAAGAAATGGTGTTATTAAAGGCTAACTAGACATAAGACAGCTCCAAGTTATAATGATAATGACAGCTCTATGTTTGCACTCTACCCACCAACAAGTCAAGAAACATGTATTTAGCTAAAGTTTAAATATTTGGATAACTGTAAATAACACAGACAGTGATTTTAGCAGATGCAAACAGGGAAATACATTACATATGAGTGACATGAAGGAGAGAACAATCAAGAATAGCAGCCAAGTACAGGACACTGCAGATCTACATTCATTATCTGCAAACAACAACACTCTTAACGTTGGTAAATTCTGAGGCTCAGAGGTATCTTGACTCAGCTAAGCAGTTATATCACAGGACCTCCACTCATGCCACATTTAGGTTAGCTTCTTCACAATTTGTATTCTGAAACGTCACACTCACATCTTTGAGGCACATTCTGAAACAAGCCAACCCTCACTCACCCCAGAACTGATAACTCACTTAGCCCCTATTTACAAGGGACCCCAATAAAGTAAGCCACATAATTTTCATAACTGCTGCAGGAATAACACCTCCAAAGAGCAGAGTGGTACATACGAGCCATACTAGGTCAGTGCACCTGGACACTTGTTGGTAGTTTGCTAACAGCTATGAAACAATATGTCGTCAACTTCATGAGAAGGAGTTAGTTTTATGTGTCTAACATATTCTGAGAAGAGTTTTAAACACATACATGGTGGTGAGTTGATGGCCCAAAGACTGGTAGGAAACCCAATTACCATCATGATGAAGGGGACTATGGGCATCCAAGGCAACTTGGTATGATGATACTGTGAAGGTTTATCATTTGCCTCCTGCAATACGGGGGTAAACTAGACCTACACACCACCTGAAAAGTTCATTGAAGAGTGAGTGAGTGAAGAGATTTGGGTGGCTCTTAACAGTGAGGTATTGAGAGCTGATGAGTGTGATTAATGTGAATATAGAGCAGCACTGGAAGGAAAGGGCGAGGGGAAACAGGAGATCCCCAAGAAAACCACCAACCAGTGGCATCGTCCAGCACGATTCCCACAAGCGAAAATCCGGGAGTGACTCGCTGGGGATTGAACCCAGTTCGCTGTGATGGCAGGCGAGCAGGCTAACTGCTCAGCCCCAGCTGCCCCACTTGGAATTGAACTCTGATACTGTTGTGTATTGTGTTCATATAGAATTAGGTTAGGTGGTATGTTAGTCGTTAGGTTGGCAACAGCAGTAGCCATAAAGCTAAACACCAGTAGCTGGGTAGCTGTCATGGCAACATATACGTGATGTGGAACATAACAGTTGGTGACGAGGTTTAAAATATTGCATGTGGTCAAGAATCACAAAAAATGGCACTAATTGGAGCTATAGGCACGTTTGCCCCAGACAAGGAGTTGTGGAACTCATATCGCGAACGCCTACAATTCTATTGCATCGCGAACAACATGAAGGGCAATGAAGCTAAGCGGGTGGTGTTTTATAAAGTATGTGGCCCAGAATTGTATGGTCTGGTGGCTTCATTAATGTCACCGAAATTTACTGATGCAGTGCCTCTGGTGGAAATGTTCACAAGATTAACGAATCACTTCCACCCAAAGCCACCCATAAAATAGGTGAAACTTTTAAGTTGTTGAAGCATGATCAAAAAGAAGGGGAAACAGTTGCTGTGTATATTGCAGAGTTGCGACGGCTAAGCACACATTGCAATTTTCCAAATTTGGATTGCATGTTACGAGACCGTCTGGTTTGTGGGATTCGGAACAAAGCTGTACAACAGGCTCTCCATGTTAAGGATAAATTGACTTTGCAAGAGGCTGTAGACATCGCAATGATAATGGAAGCAACAGGAAGGAACATGGCGGACTTGTGAGGCAGTACATTATTGAAGGAAAATGTGTACAAAATGAACAATGCAGTCGGGAGGAACGTGAACACAGGAGGATCGGTAAAGTCAAACAGTGTATTAGTTGACAGGCAACGGAAGGAAATAAGTGAAGGGAATCATCAATGTTGGCGGTGCAATGGTAACTATGCAATCGATAAATACTGGCATGCAAATACAGTGTGCTGGTTTTGCAAAAATAAAGGACACCTTGAGCGGTCATGCATAACCAAAAAAAAAACAGCAGGCAGGTTCGAGTGCGAGGAACTTGAAGCGAACTGGTGTCACACAGGAAGTGCAGCATTTTGAGGTGGACGTTACAGACTGTGTAGGTTCTGAATATAATTTGTACAGTATGCAGGAGCAAGCACATAGGAAGTCATGGTGTATCAAAGTGCAGTTGAACAGACAACCGGTGAGCATGGAAGTTGACACTGGGGAGGGCCGTTCAATTATCAGCTGGCACACATACAAGTTTCTGTGGCCCAATGAGCCACCTTTGAAAAAGGGGAACATGGTATTGCGTACATGGTCCAGTGAACATTTAGAAGTTTTGGGGGTAAAGGAAGTGGCAGTAAAACTTAAGGGTCATAAGGCAGTTATGCTGGAGTTAGTTATGGTGCAAGGAAGTGGCCAAGTTTGTTGGGACGTGACTGGTTCAAGCCACTTGGAATTAAATTGATAAACAAAGTTTGGGAAGACGTGGTAGATTGGCTTGGTAGTGTTCAAAGTTCCCAGCAGTGTTCAAAGGAGGTGAACTGGGAAAATATGTGGGTCCACAGATCACCATTAAAGTCCTGCAAGACTGCATTCCTGGGTTTAAAAAGGGCTGGCCAGTGCCCTTCGCATTGAGAGACAAGGTAAGTCAAGAAATAGAGAGATTGGTACAGTGGGGAGTTTATGAACATGTAAATTTTTCAGAACGGGTAAAACCTGTAATACCCGCCTTAAAAAAGGATGGCACAATTAGGCTGTGTGGGAATTATAAGGGAACAGTGAACAATATATGTGCCACATGTATGTATCCACTGCCCACTGTTAACGAGGCGTTATCAGTACTGGAGGGAGGAAAACTCTTCTCCAAGCTCGATTTGGAAGAAGCGTATTTGCAGGTAGCAGTAGATGAGGCAACAGCCAAACTACTTACAGTTAATATTGTGAAATGGCTTTTCAAGGTCAAGAGGTTGCCATTCGGGGTTAGCAGTGGTCCAGCAATACTTCAAAAGTTGATGGATACTTTGCTTGCTGGCATTCCAGGGACTGTAGTATTGCTTGATGATATACTGATATCGGGATGACAAGACGAAGAGCACTGGAGTCGGGTGCATCAAGTTCTAGAAAGGCTGCAACGGGAAGGACTCCAACTGAAAATAGCCAAGTGTGTGTTTGGAGTTGATTCTGTGGTGTTCCTGGGCCACTGAATTGACAAGATAGGTATTCATCCCTTGTCCATTTAGGTGGATGCTGTGCATGATGCACAGGAACCGAAAAACAAAAAGGAACTCCAGGCCTTTCTTGGACTGTTAAATTTCTACCAAAGATTTCTTTACAGCAAGGCAGACGTGTTGGAGCCACGTCACCGGTTATTAGATGCAAATGCTCCATGGCATTAAACAGTAAAACACAGTAAATCATTTCAAAATTCCAAGCTACTGCTGCTGCAGCCAGAGCAGGTACTGACACATTATGACCACAATAAGCCCCTAATTCTGACATGCGATGCCTCAGAGTATGGTGTAGGAGCGATACTGGCCCATGACATGGGTGATGGGAGAGAAGCCCCAATAGCATTTGGCTCTAGGACACTACAGAAGAGCGAGCAAAACTATGCGCAGGTGGACAAAGAAGCCCTGGCTGTCATTCTTGGAGTAAGCAAGTTCAAACAATATGTGATTGGTAGAAAGTTCAAGACAGTAACAGATCATAAACCTCTCTTGTGGCTGCTCCATCCTAAGAAGTCCCTTCCAGATACAATATCCCCTTGGTTGTTGCGATGGAGTCTCATGTTGGGGATGTACGATTTTGAGTTGGAGTACTGGCCAGAACACCAGATACAACATGAAGATGCTCTCAGCAGACTTCCCCTTCAGGCACGAGAATTTGAGGTACCAGAGCCTAGTGACATTCTCATGTTGGGAGAGTCATCAGAGGTGTTGGTAGAGCCAGGTAAAATAGCAACAGAAACGGGTAAGGACACGTTACTGTCTACGGTTCTTAAGTACACTGCAAGTGGATGGCCAATGAAAGTGTCTGTGGAAATGCAACCATATTTTGTGCGCAGTCAGGAAATGTCTATACATAAAGAGTGTTTGTTGTGGCCAGTAAAGTTCAAGGATGTATTCAGGGCAGAGCGTCGAAATGACAGCGTGTGCCCCCCAAGGAAGCTGGACGATTTTGTCACATTTTATATGGGGAAAAACTGTTGTGTATTATGTTAGTCATTAGGTTGGCAACAGCACTAGTCACAAAGCTAAATACCAGTAGCTGGGTAGCCATCATAGCAACATGTATGTGATGTGGAACATAACGGATACCCCGGTCAAGAGGGAATCTTACCCACTACACTGACGTGGCCCTCACCATCCCGCTTAGGACGCAGTCCACTGATGCTCACCTGTGCACCAGCCATGCACGGCCGTGCAATCTGTGTACAGGTTTCTGTAATCGTTCACATGAGAACGGGTCCTTCGACCGGGTCACGACCTGGGGGGGGGGGGGGAGGGAGAGAGAGAGAGAGAGAGAGAGAGAATGAACTGAAGCAATAGATACCAGCACAGCTGTAACCGCCTGGCAAGGTCACACGTAGTGTCACATCAGTCATGTACTTCCACAGTTATGCTGTTGACAAAGGATGATTGCAATCGCTTCACGGGAGCGCGTAGTTTCAAAGTGTCAGTTGTTACCATACGCAAACAAACCTCAGACTTTAATAAAAGCTTCTGCAGCCTATACATGCCAAATTATGGTATACATTGTATGTGGTACTACACGTATCTATTGTTTGGGTGGCATTATTTATGAAAGTTACCATTTCATAGCACGGAATATGCATTTGTGGACATTTTGGTTTTGTGATATTTAAGAAACATGTTATTGTTTTTTATACTAATATTAGAATATTAGATTAATTTTAATTACAGGTTTTACTGAAGAACCATCAGAAGTAAATTCATTCTCGTTTCCATCACATAGCGCACAAGTGGCCAGCCAGGGTAAGTAGGCCTAATGTAATCATCATCTCTTATAGCAAGTACTGTTAACTTTTCTCTGGCAGGCAATTTAAATTTGTAGGTAAATGCATTACTAAAGAAGCCTTAGTGAAATAACGACAGTAGAGATGACACCTGAAAAATAATAAAAATTTCAATGGTATTTTTCTGCTTTGAAATTTCAACTATTTTATAGTAGTTTGTACTGTCACGCCTGTCTGGTTTTCAGTGGCCTGAATAGTATCTTTTCTGAACTGCGTTGTTTCCTTTTTATGCAGATTGTAGTTGTTATGGTGATAACCAAATGAACATACACCAACAAATTAAATTATAATGAGCTGAGTTTTGGCAAGTAGTGGTATGGCCAATATTTTTGTTTGTTAATGTTCATGTACTGTATAATATTATGTTCCCAGTATGTTGTTCATTCTGTACATGGGATATGGAGGAATAGGGTTGTAAAAAACATTAATGGTTACACATATTGCACTGGTGCTAGTTCCCAGAATTAACCAACATGTCTGCCAGTAATACTGAACTTGCACAAGCAACTTGCTTGTGTAAACAGGCTTTGTTGATGTAGGGCATACATTGAAAATACATTATTGTCCCCCCCCTCCCCAACCACTAACCCCTTTTTCCATGAACATGTTAACTGTGAGGTAATCTGCAGTAATTCATACCTTTCCCATTCCATTAATATTTTAAAATGTAAAAGGAAAGTTTTATCCCAAGTTGGGAAAATGGTAATGTAAAAGGCTGCACCTGAACATTTTTAATGCATGGTTTTTAGAGACTACAGAAGTAGGGAATTACCTTTACATTCTCCAAGAAGGCAAATATTAATGGAATTGTATAATGATAGAGGAAATTGTTTGGCAGAAATGTAACATTTACAAATGCTGGAAAGGTGTGTTTTGTTGCGCCTAACACCGCAGGACTGCTTAAAATTTATTACTAATTCCAAGCAGTACTTTAATAAGACATCATGCGCACAAACAAGAAAACTTTGACATGAAATTAGTAAAATAATTAATATATAACTAATTATATGTAAGTAAATTTTCTAAACTGCCAAATCAGCTCTTAGTTATATTTGTCAGTTTTTCATCAAATGGATTCAGTTTAAGTAAAGTTGAATATAATGAGAATTAATGTTTTAATTACATTCATAATATTTCCTTAGTAACCACTGCTCTCAATAATAAATTAACAGAGTAGGCTAACAACATTTTAGGAAATATGAAATTGTTGCAGGTTTTTACGTAAAACTTTTATCTCATTGAGGTAAACTGTGAAAGTGTTTGTTATATGTTAACAGGTATTTCTTCAGCATGCAATATTGAGAAGTGCAGCGTTAGCATAAGTAAAAGGGAAAAAATCTACAATTGGGAGTGCAAGTACCGAGCATTCCACATAACACACTCATGTTCTGCAGCAGGATACAGCTCAGTCTATTCTGTTGGATCTAGCCTGACATTGACAAGAGTCCTTTGAGTAGAAAAGGGAAGAGGCCAAATGTTGATTAGTCACCCACACTGAAATCACTGTGCAGTTGTGGCACCAAATGAGACTGGATATATGGAGTATGATCATTTTTGTATAGCTTGTAGTATAAAAAATGTATAATGATTACTTTCTTGCAGATTCTGATATTTTAATATTTCAGTTTTTCAGCAATACAAGATTACAATTTTTTTTTTTTTTTACCAGTATCAGTAATAATGAGTTCAAACTTGAAAACTGTACCCTACTATAAATTTATATATATATATATATATATATATATATATAAAAAGAGAAAATACACAACTTAAATTTCAATTTTTTATTAAACATTACAAATTAAAGAAATTCATATGTTATATTTATAAATATGTGTGTGTGTGTGTGTGTGTGTGTGTGTGTGTGTGTGTGTGTGTGTGTGTGTGTGTGTGTGTGTGTGTGTGTGTGTGTGTGTGTATATATATATATATATATATATATATTTTTTGGAATACTGAAAATCTGGTATATGGAGTAAGCATATTCGAATTTCCCACCACTCGTGCGTAGTTCTGTAGGAAGCCACCGAGCCCTGCAAACAGTTTATCAGTACCCCTGAAGAGAGTGGCCCTTCTACACCTATATCTCTTTTCTATGCATAACTGCGTGAGTGCCTAGATTCTCTGCAGCGCGGCCGGGCACGGGTGTGGCGGTTTGCTGCTGAAACTCGGCCGTAGATCCTAAGGCTGGGCAGCTGTCGGTCGGTCGCAACACGACGGCGGGCAGCGCGGTGCCGCTGCTGTTGTTACAGGGCCTGTTCACTTCGTAACAGTGACCCGGCATTGGGAAAACACATGTTGATAGATGCGATTCACGTGTGTTGAATTTCTACAAAATGTAGGCGGCGTGTTGGCCTCAGCACTGGCACAATGAGGCCCGGCGGCAATGTTTATGGGGATATAAATATTTAGTGTGGTCTACTTGAAATATCAACCGTCCCAAATTTTTCATCAAAAACTTTTTATATTACCTATATTTGCACACAGCCTCACTCACCGTAATATGGTACCGGTAACATAAGAACACATTTTATTTGCACACACTTATCTTTATTCACTTTACACATAAAATTGACTTCACAAGAAAAAAACAATTGCCCACCATAAAAAATTAGCATATTACGTAGGCGTGGTCACACATAAACTTAAAAATTATCATTAAAAAAGAGGGCATTGAATTAAATTTGAAGTTATCATACATACACTGATAGTGATTAAGAAACTGATCTGTGTAATGTGCCGCTGTTCTTACAGCAAAAGAGGAGAGCTAATGGAAGCGAAAAAATAAAGGGAGAGTAATGCAGAGGCATGTGACTAGGACAAAGAATCGTAAGGATTCTTTGTCCTAGTCACATGCCTGCACCCCCCACTACCGTGCCACCCACCATCGGACAATACACCAGTGTCCCCTTCTGGCATTAAGTAATTTATTGCTTCACGCTGCTTGGGACAACAAATGTCAAAGTCTATGAAGGTAGTTTGAGAAATGAGCAACCACTAACATCAGTAAGGGGTAGTTTTCCATAGACTGAAAACCGTGGATAATAGAAACCAGTACCGAGGTTGGTGAAAAATCTACGAAAACAAATCCATGCATAACTGAAACTGCAGTTCAAGATACTGCGGTTGGCGAGGGATTACTGTATCTATTTTTAGACGTACATCAAATTTTCGACTTTTTCGACCCAAACTTTTCAGTGTTCTTCGGGATTGGGTCGTAACAGAGTGGTGGTCATAATAAATGGGGTTGTGAAAGAGGGGTTTTACTGTATATAGCAAAAAAAGCTGCATTCTCTGAAGCATTAAATAAAACTAATCATATGACCTCAGTATAACAACGTGCACCGTCATCCTGTCAAACACACTGCACCACAGAGCAGTGAAGTGCTCTGCCGGGTCTGACCTCTAACATTGGTCACTGCAGCCAGGTGTATGCAATAGTAATTTGATCAAGGAAAGTTTATCAAGATTATCCATTACTGCAATAGTTATATCTATCACTAGTATCGAAAGCAAATGGTTTCACTTGACAATGTTATGAAATACATTTTAGCAAGGAATAATTTTTTGCAACTATGTTTTCATTTGTGATTAAGGGTAGTTTTTTTCAAGTAGCATCAATGTTTAATTGTATCTGGCATAAAACTAACATGATTTTAAAACAAAATATTAATTTAGCTCAAAGGACAACATCTTCGTTAATAAAATGATATTCCCAGAAGTGTATACTTGACTTCCCCTTGTCTCCAAAATTTGTTTAATCATCAAGTAACTTGTATTATCAAGCATGAAGTTCATTTTCAGTAACTTCATGTAGGGAAATAGAAGAATTTATATTAATTTATTTCAATAGACACACGTCTTTTGAATAAACTGATATCCTGTAAATGCCTGTTTAACACCAATACACAGCATCACTCATGACAGGCTAAGTGTACAGGAAAATCAGAGGATGTGGTTTTGAGTTACAGTATTAATTAATGAAAACTGTGAAGAAATAAAATTTGAATTACCTTCTTTATTCATCTCCATCTTAAAATCACTCCCCTCCCAGTAACTAAGCAATGAGCAATAAGCCCATTTTACAACAATGTGCCTTAATGATGTACATCAATACAGTACTGTTTTTCATTTTTATAGAAGCACGTTTCTTTCTGCCAGCAGTAAATAATTCCTCCATGTCATCCATCATCTGAGCTCTTCATGTAATGCAGTTGGCACCACTGATTAAAGTCTGCCAGCTTCTTCAACCTAACTTAGCTACAATTCAACATGCTGCACTGTGTTACTTGAAAACTATCTGTATGGTAGTGAAACTGAAATAAAAATTATTTCTAAGTATAAAAACTATTAACTTTTATCAAAATCTAAGTAGTTATACACACAGTTTCCAGAGCAGGCACTTTAATATACTTGCCGAAACCTTGTAGACCCTGTTAGCAGTGAGATTGTACTGTGTGGCACACACCCAGCCACTCATAATATCGCACGGAATGTGGAACACTTGACTTCTGATTTCTGTTGTGTTTTGCGTTCTAAATTTTATGTTGTAGTAATAAATACATTCGCACACAGTTCTTGACTCTCTCCAACGTAATGACAGCCAGTCACTTCCTTTTGAATAAACAGTGAGGTCCTGCACAGGACTAAGTTCTGTAAAGGAAAGAGGTGCAGAACATGAGAAAATAGATCACACTGCAACTCTAAACCGATGTTTCTCAAGACTGCAATCCCAGCCATACTGCTGCCAAATGATTTACAAAATTTCTAACTTTCACCACCTACAATAAAACTTCTAATTAAACATTTTTAGTACAAGGAGGTACAATTAATTACAAGTGATGCTGAACACTGCATAGTGCAACACATGCTCATACCAACTCCACAAAAATTAATATTGTTGATCAACTTTTGAGAAATAAAAGGTAACAAATTTGTTATGTCCACTTATATGTACACACAGTTGTTAAATACAAGCAAGCATAATATTGTCCAATGGAAACATGGTTCGTTTCTCTAGATCCTCTACTGTTAATATATTTGAGTATCTATAGGTTTAAAAAGATTTTCCATTTTCCACCATTTAATAAATCTACAACGAATCCATCATGGTAGCTCTAATTAACATGATTATAAAAAATTGCAACCTGTGAGCTAATGCTTCTATAAACTACAGTAAAATCCTGTTAAGGAGTTCCCAGTTAAGAAGATTTCCTGCTTCTATAAACACATTAAGTAATTTGACCCTTTAAAGAAGTTTTCCTGGTTAAGAAGCTCAAATTTTCAGTCCCTTCAGACACTTCTAAAGAAAGTTTTACTGCATTTCCTACTTTTACACAGCTGTTTACTTGAAAATGATGCATTTTATTTGCAAAATGCAAGCACAATTAAAGTAGAATTTTTGCACAATGTTATCGCTTTGAAGTCACGTAGAAGGGAGGGACTGAAGAGAAGATAGGTAATTGAAAAATCCAAAGACGGAATGACCCAACACCTAGAATAAACTTATATGTCATACAATCTTTTCGGTCATGAACTACGCTCAAAAGGAAAAAGCAGTGAAAAACCTCAACATAGTTCTACAACAGGCTTTTCAATAAAAGACTGGCATACTCTGCCTAAGTGAGATTATGGTAGATATCTTGTTGGAGAACTGACCCACAATAAATCTTTCCTCATAAGCAAGTGTGTGTGAATAAACAACAGAGTGTCTGAAATGTCTGAATGAGACTCTTAATCTCTCAGTGCTCTTGGTGAAGTACTTTCAAGCACACAGATATAGGATGATGGCAAAGGAAAACTAGGCTAAAACAAATAGTACGCCAAATTCATGTGTTTCAGATCATGCAAATGTGCCAAATACCCCATTTCCCAGTATGTAACTTGAGAACAACTGACAAATCTACCATATCTCGAAACATCATACTTCTGACACAGGACAACTCCACTTTCTCATCCATACGCTTTCACCACATTCTTAAAACAAGTTATGAAAAATGTTACAATATTTCTAAGAAAACTGTTACAATTTTTTTTAAGTCCACAGACACTCTTTCGTGCTATTTTGCATGACAAAAGATTCAAGTAACTATATTACAAACAACTGAATACGTAAATACTTTTACCTGTTGACGCTGCTGTTTCACCTACAAATGAACAATTGTCCCCATCTGAAGAAGAGAGTTTCACTTGGTATCGAGAATACTGGGACAAGTTGGCAATTGTGTATCTGGTGTCATTTATTGCAGGAACCCTACTAGCCAATGTTCTTAGACTCACAATATGCATCACACATCTTCCACATCCCACATGCTGCAACAACAATCATACTTGGTGTAATTTGTATAGACAAATAAAAAAAAAATGTTAAGTTCAGTTACTTTATAAGACAAAACTCTAAACAATAAATTATTAAAATTTGGAGAGAATCAGGTTGTTAGTAAAATTAATTAAGGCACTTTTACTCGCAGTTTGATACTTGCAGATGCAATGCATGTAGATGGACAAAACATTTTCATGTATTGTGATTTTGACATGTGACCTGGAAGACCAGCTTCCTTAGATAAAGAATGTTGGTGGCCGTAACTTGAAAATGGGCTATTCTTGTACACTAAACATCAGTATATCGCTAAGGTAACCACAGTTTATTTTGCACGTTCCTGAGTAACTTAATTTTGGAACAGTGTTCACCTTCACCTCCACTATCTGATGAAATTTATACTATTTTTGGTTGATCAAATGCTCATCTTTAATGGCTGGTCTCCTCAAAAATTTTGAACAGGGATTTCCCCATGTGTAACGTGTACACAACTAATGAACCAGTCATGGTCTGGTGGCAGATCCCCGGAAAATAAACCATGTAAGTTTAAGTCATTTCATCACAATTCCTAATTCCACTTTAACAGATAACCTAACTGAAAAACCTTCACACTGTCACATAAAAAATCATGCCTTTACTCCTCACACACTATAACATATCAAAAGAGTTCGTCCAAATCCTGAAAAGCAAACATGCCAAAGCTAGGATTAAATATTCTTACATCTTTCAAAATTCTTTTACAGCAATTGCTTTTACAAACACTGGATGGGCCCCACAGAAATAATCACTGCTTTTTTTGCATGTGCCCTGTCAAAAACTGGCATAGTTTGTTTTCTGAAATATTACACTTCAGCATCCTCCTTATCAATAGAGTTCCTGCTGGAGACTTTATATTAGCTGCTTGCATCCCCTGGCCTGCCACAAGGGTCATCAACATTAATATCTGGTGGTTACCACTGCTTAGAACAAGTCCAAATTGCCCATAAACATGGGAAGTTGAGCTTTTCTTTTTGTGATGCCACCATCCTCTTAGATGGTCCTAGATTGCTGCATCAGTGAAAAAGTGGCTAAGCTTCCACCATCTCAAGTAGCAAAGTGTAAAATTTTTGTCTTAGCCACATTTTCATTCCACAAACATGGAGACAACTGCATAGGATCACCATCATAGCTAAGATACAGAAGCCATTTTATGACTGGCAAGAAGTAACTGCCAGGAAGCCACTAATAACATGCACCAATGTCCAACATTGTGGCATGAGATGAATGCCAGGAGAGCACTGACCCCATATGCCAATGCCCAACAAACATCATGGCATGGCGTGACTGCCATGAAGCCACTAATCACACACACCAATGCCCAACATCATGACATGATATGAACTGCCAGGAAGCCACTGGTCACATGCATCAATGCCCTAGATCATAGCGTGAGGTAACTGCCAGGAAGCCATTAATCACACACCCCTATGTTCAAAAATGCAAGTCAACATGACAGGCTGGTCTGTATAAAGACCTGCTGAATGAAAACTTCAAGAATATAGTTTCAGTGTGATTTCTGCCGGAGGCAGTTAGCATGGAGTGATATTTTGAAGAGATATTCTAAAACTTGTACCAATGGTTCTCTGCAACTACAATTGGCTCTGCCTCTGCAATCAGCAGCGTATGAACCACAATCAGCATTGTACTACCCACAATTAGCATCGGACCCCCCATAATCAGCACCGCATCCATTGCAATCAGCACTGCAATCAGGAGTCATTAAGTCATATGAGTCATTTGGGAGTCATTAGGGGTCATTAGGGACCAGTATTGTGAAGGATTGGTCTGTAGAAGAGTCTGTAGGAGTCAGTTGGCTTGAGTCACTTGGCAACTCAGTGACTGGCTGGATGGTGTTTGAACAATGTATTAATGGTGAAATACAATTGGTTCAAAGTCAATATAATGTCATAGGGCTTATATACGTGTGTATTATAAGTAGTAGGGATGTCAGCAGAGATGTTTAGTTTGACAGCAACTCCCGTGAAAGTTGGATCATCTTGGCTAGCTTCTGCATCTTCGCATAAATTTTTTCTCGAGTTTTTGTCTTCAGGGTCATTCAAGGTCACGGGACCAAGGTTACGGTAGTCTGCATCTCATATGACAGTAATAGTAATGTATTATGTTTGTTAACTTTTATGTATTATTTCTCGAGGTTTTGTTTACAAGGTCATTCAAGGTCAAGGAGTCAAGGTCAAGGTAGTCTTTATCTCAAAAGGTGGTAGTAGTTAGTAATGTATTATGCTTGTTGACTTTGACGCCGGCTAACAGCCAACGGTGTTAGAGCCCATGACAGCACTCATCACGCACATGTCACGTGTCCCGCACGTACGCAAAGAGGCCAATAATTTTGATCTTACATATAAATGTTATTTTTAGTGTAAAATGTGTTCTATTGTATTTGTAGGGTTTAATATGTATTAAAATGTGTTCAAGTGTATGTTACTATTATAAAATTGTTTGGTTATAAAACAGCGGCACTGAGATTAAGAACACTGATATTCCGGCATGAACGCTGTCATAAAGAGACAATGATATATGAAAATTCATATGAAAATTATAAAAATGTAAAACAATATTTAATTTAATTTGCACCACTTTATTTCTATAATAAATTATTTTACTCTGCATGCATAGCACATCCGCTTATGTAAACCCCGTAGGCAGCCACAGTAGGTCCGCGCGACACTTATCTCTGGACAGTCTGTTGAGGAGAGCTGGCGAGGTAAGGCACTGTCACGTACACACTTCAAATTTTGTTCACTGATTTAGGTTTCCATAGTTAATTTAGTTTACCGGTTAAACTTTACTTGCATACATTTTTGTCAGACATTTTCCCCAGAATTACGCTTCCGCTTTATTAATTTCTTGCACCCTTGTGGCATTTTTAACTTAATCGAGGAGAAGGAGGAGAAAGCTGTCGGAGAGGTCACAAGACCCGTACAACTTGACTCCGGCACCATCTGCCAATGTTTATGGCAGTTCATTGTAACTTCTGCATTATTGCTACACAAAATTTCAAGGCCTTTGTTTTTATGAATGTATTTGAGGGTAATTTTTCGTGTTTGAATATTTTACGGCAACATCACATATAACCACGTGGCCGACTGACACCAAGTCTTTGTATACGCCACCGTTGTGTTTGAGAGCTTATTTATGTAACATCGTATGTGCAATAATAATTTCAGGGTTCTATGTAAATTTTATTCAGGTTTCAATGTATTTTTCATGTAAATTGATACTTTTTGTACTTGACCACACTGTCACATTAATGTTTGAATTTACCGCCATTAGTCATGTTACACACCTGTAACCACTTCAATTGTAAAGAGAATAATTTTTTCAGCAAGAATAATATTTTGTCTGACTTTAGTTTGCTGTTTCCATGCTGAAATTTTGCAATTTCACCTGCACCACGTGGTTCGCTATGAAATTCATCCAGCAACATCCGCGCCATCTAAACTTGTTTTCACACATGTGTGTGTTTATTATGAACATTCATCTTGTGTGCCATCTTATTTCATGTATCATTCAAGGGTTTATGTAATTTTGTAATTAGTGTACGGGTCAATTATTCCTGTCCTAGCTCGCTCTGTGTATAGGCCGTCACCACACTACCCATGTGCTGGAGGGCGAGCCCCGACGAGTTTGCATTAGTGATGCCGAGTTATCACACATGCTAATATGTATCAAGGGTTTCATTTGTAATTAATGTCCTGTCTTCAGGGATAAACCATCAGTCCACCCTTGCGGCTGTCGGCCTTCTTCCCTTGTGAAGGCTGTTCTTTCACGCACCTCGGTGAGATCATCCATCTAGGCATGCACTAGAGTAATTGCGGGCTGGGGAGCACCCAAGAATTTGGTAGTCATGACAAAGATAATCATAATTTCATTGCCACGTTGATGTGCATGCATAATGACAATAAAAACAAGTCTACAGTGAACTTAATTCTTTTATTCAATAGTGACAGTGTCCTAGCAACATATATTTTATTAAGTGTATATTTCCAGTGATGCTTAGTAAAGAGTTTTGTATTGCCTACGTGTTTGTAAGTATGCACAGGTGGACAGACATACAGAACCCACAGCATCCCTGAGAACCCTGAGTCTCAATAGTGTGGTGATTGGGAAGCACCGCTGGCGCCCAAATTACCAGTAAGTATTTGTGTCATTCTTTGTCTCATGTCTCACCCGACGGCATCAACTTTTATGCATTTTTCTATAGTTTTTGGTTTCAAGGTCATGAGATCACGTTAATCTGCATCTAATATGGCAGTAGTATTTAGTAATGTATTATGCTTGTTGACCTTTATGTATTTTTTTTCGAGTTTTTGTTTTTAAGGTTATTCAAGGTAATGGGAACAAGGTCAAGGTCACCTGCATCCAATAATGTGGATGGGTAATGTCTACCAAGATGGTGGCCGCCTACCAAGATGGTTGTTGGTTTCACCTACCAAGATGGTGGAATGGATATGTGTGAGGGGTGCCCTTTGGAAAGTTATTTTTTAAAATAACTTTAATATTATTTTATAATTTTTAATAATGAATTTTTTGAAATTTTTTCTGATTTTTTGGGTTTTCAAATTTTTGAGATCAAAGGTCATGCTCTCCTGATTTGGCATATCAGCATAATTTTATAAATCAGAACAGCTCTACAACAAGCTGCCATAGTCCACTATACACCACGGGGTAGTCCACTATACACATTACCATACATTAGGTAAGACAGGTGTTAAAAAGAGATGATAAACTTCCACCTTATGCTGGCACAGGATGTGTGTTACTTAATTCCATGAGAGAAAGATATAGTTCAATGTTTTTAAGAGGAATGTTGTCAGACCTTGTACAAGACGCTGTAGTTGGCGGCAGGCTGGCCGGGCAGTCGACAGCGTGGCTTCCAGTTGAGGGTCAGGCTGCTGGTAGATTTGGAGGTGATCTTGGGCTTTAGGAAGCAGGCAGCTAACAAACAACACCAAGCAGCAGATGTATACAGCTTCACTCTTGTAGCATGTACTACCTACTACAGACTGTTCACGGTTAAGGTGGTTGCCTACCCAGTGCATGAAATGCACTGCTGCGTGTTAGAGAAATGTGGTTTTTTAACGAAAGTACTAAATATGCTTCCTATTGGTTTACCTACAAATAGAAAGTACATTCCGGATGATGACAGAATGGTGCTTTAAAGACATTGTGCACTTTCAAAATATTATTTTCATGTCTTCCAACATAAACATAAATGACTTTATCAGATTGCTATATCTCAAAACATACAAGCCAAATACAATCAAAACTATGATAGAGGAATGCATTGAAATTTGCTACAGTCACATAAAATTAAATTATAGAGTCACCACTTAAAGTCACGTTCATACGACATACTAGTTGAACACATAGAGCCTAGAAGCGATACCGGTTTTACGTACGCCAGTCCACCTGTCCGTACTGCTTCACAGATTTTTGCCTCAATCGTACAAACATACCTTTCACTAGGCAACCATCTTAACTGAACACTTTCTAAATCAATCTTTGAAAAATGTTACTCCCGCTTCATTGCATGTATTTTAAAATAGACATGCTGATTGGCATGCATTCCGTGAAATTGGCGAAGACAAACGGAAAGTAGCTTCACATATTCACATTTTATTAAAAGTGTTAAATAAACGTTTGTGAATATCATAATCATTTCATTTGTTTTCTCTTTTCTTGAAGAAAATACATGTAAAATGAACAAATCAATTTTTTTTTAATAATAATAATTTTGCAGATTTACTTGTTTAACACACAAAATAAGTGATCAGGTCTATGGCAATGTTAATTTTACATATGGATGAGGAATGCACGATATACATGCAAATACATCTTAATTGGGGCTTTCAAAAGATGTCAGTTTACCATGAACAGCCTATACTTCAGCACCCACACAATAAAGGTGTGCTCTTATTACTACAAGCAATAGTAAAGTTATTGCTACTAGAGTGTCCAACAGGCAGAATGTTCACCAGAAATTCTTTTTCAAATTATTCCACATGAATCTGAGTGGCAAAATTTTCACTACCTACACTTGTCATCTCAGCAAAAAGTCCCTATCCAAACCTGTGGATGCTGAAGTAGCGAAAAATACACATCACAAGTACAAATATTACATCATTCTTAATATGTATACTGTACCATAACATGCAAAATATGTACCTTTAGAAACAGAATTATTGTCAGTGTAAAAGGGACAGGAAAATAGCCATACAGGTCAGACAAAAAATGGACTAGGTAAATGATAATGACATATTGGAGAGAGAACGGCAGGCAAACTACAGCAAAGGCGATGAGATGGTGCCATTGCAGATATTTTGTACTCCCAACAAGACAGAGAGGGCAAGAAATCTGAATGAGAAAATTTTATGTATAGGTACCTGTACCGGTGAAAAATGGAAATGTGATGAAAGAGAAAGCACTAATTCTTGCGAAAGCATGAAAAATTACGTATGAAAAAGAAGACCAAACAGAGTAATGACATGCTACTACATTAAAGATGGTGAAGATAATAATGGAGGGCACAAGCAGCTGTGTGAAAGGTTAATGGCAAAACAGTGTCTCCAACTTAGGAAGGGGCATGCATATTGTAGTAGCCAAGACTGGCTGCACACACAGTTAATGTTTGGTAAATAGACTGTGCTGACCCACTCGGCCAACAGTATAAATATAGGGCCACAGCACACCCCGCCCCTTCAGAAACCCAGGCGTTTCATAGAGTGCTTCACGCCGGAGCCGATGATGCAGAGGCCACAGCGAGACTGATACGACGAAGGCATTTTACCAGACCAAACAGTGAGGAGCTCATTGTCGACGATGTCTATGACTACAGTGGTGAGCATACTTGATTTGGCAGTAGGGCGTAAGGTTATCGCTCAAGACTTCGTTAGGCGGTAATCGATTTGATATTCTGGCAAGGATGGATAAGTAGTTAATGCTAGTCTAATTACTTCACCTTAATACGAGAAGACGGATTGTGAATAGGATTTAAGAGTAATTGTAATTGTTCCAATTGATGTACAGAATTATGTTAGATAAAAAGTATTGTCCCTCAAGGTTATTTGTACTTATTGGCCTCTGAGGCACTAACCTCCATGCAAGCTATCTCCCTGAACTGCAGTAACTTGAGTGATTACTTAGGACTTAACTTCAGAGTTAAAATTAGCTGTGTTACAGTAAGTTAAGTAGGTAGTCAGGAGGGAAACGGTACACTATAGATGGCTACTTGAGGAGGAAGCAAGCTTTTACGCACCCCTTCTAAGACATTTTAGCTTCTCTTATAAATGTAGATTCAGTGCAGTCTGAAACTAAATTACTTGCTGCTAAATGATAGAGAAAAGTGTATAATATTTTAAAAGTTATATAATGTATAGTAAATATATCATAATAATTTCTTTCATATTGTATACAAAAAAAAAAAAAATATATATATATATATATATATATATATATATATATATATATATATATATATATATATATATATATATATATATATATATATATATATATATACACACACACACACACACACACACACACACACACACGCATGCACGGGCGCGCGCACACAAACACACACACAAACACAAACACACACACACACACAAAACAGAGAGATATATCAACACACAGTTTGGGTGTCTTTTACCAAATTTATGGAGGGTAAATGTATTTCCTATCTGTCCCCCCTAGTTATTTTGTTACAGTAAAAGAAGGAGAAATAATATAAGGCTGCAACATAGTAAGGAAACAAGCTAGGAAAGAAAACACAAGATAAGAGCGTTTCATTATAAGAAAACTCACTGCTATAGTCTTTTTGCAGTTTCTTCACACTTTTTGAATTAGAGATTTGAAAAATCAACCCATGAAAAACGTGTTTGGTTGTTTCCTAAATAAGTAATATATTATAGGCATTTTATACTTCTGTTAACACAAAATTACTTAGTTACTGTTAAATTTAACTTCTACTTATATTTCATCCACAAATAATAATATTTCATTTATTATAACTATAAATATAAAGTAAGAAAATAGGTGTGTTGGTAATTTTTAGTAACAAATAGTTCTTATGCAAAGTATTACTATACAGAGTGTGCACAAGTGTGATGTGTTGTCCCTTTGGTGTATTTTTATAGAATGTTTGCATATCCTGGAAGTAAAACTTCAGCAGAGCTTCAGAAAAGTTGGAAGTAATGATGAATAACTTTCAACTCAAGACTTCAAGTTTTATTGCTGCACAAAAGTTAAACTAAATACTGTAGTTCACCGAGGCAGAATGAATAATGTCAATGTCCAAAACACAATATTTATGCTTTGGAGTCAAAAATATTTTGTTTAAATGCATGAACATGAGATATAGCACGAAAAAGCAATACCTCTAGGTTAGAAAACTATCATATGCCCAAGAACAGTTTATTCTTTCAAAATAAAAGAATAAAGAAACAATGTACAGACTTTAAATTAATATATAAAAGGACAGGAATTCAAATACTCACAGTCTAGTTCTTGAATTCCTGTCCTTTTACATACATACTTTTGGTAGCCTGGCGTGGCCTACTTGTAACCTTAACTTAAATCTACATTACTTTATGATTTTGCTGACAAAAGGTTGTCACCATACTTGATATTTCACTAGTGCAATGCATAGCTTACCAGGTGAATAGCTATCACATTGTTTGATACACAGGCATTTCTGTAAAGTACAGTTTCTTGTCTTCCATACATTGGTGTTTCCACATAAAAGTTGATTATACTTCTGCAACCAGCTGCATGTCTCCGAACAAGTTTCTGTCACATCTGAACAGTTTGGAAGTTGAACACAAAAGTGAAAAATAACACCAGATGTGAATCACAAAAACACTGTACATAAACAATACCACCAATTACTAAACAGTCAGCTAAACATCCACATGATCATATAATAAAGCTGACAACTATGAATAACACAATACACTTTAGAATTTTCATAATCTTATATCATTCTGGGATTGAGGAAAAATGTAAAACAAGAGAAAATCATATACAAGCAAGGACACAAAATATTTAATAATGAAACAATGAAATACATTTCCAGCAACTACACCACAAGGCAACACAACATTACTATGATGAAGAGGACTGGTTCTATGCTATTGTTTTGTTCGTCTGACGATTGATAGTAGTACTCCCACGTGGGACACTCATTATTCCAGTAGCGACCTACGCACCACCGGCAGGGGTTCGGGGGCTGTTTACTCCCTGGCCGGTAGGTGGGATGCGGTTCTGTCTGTCGTGGTCTGGTCGGCCGTTGTTGTTGAGGTGTGGTTGGTTGCGGTTAGGGTGGGAGAACTTTTATGCATGGGCTCAACTCTTTTTGTGCTCCAGCTCTTCTGGTGTTCCAAATCCCGGCACGGTTGTGTAGTCTCCCAGCTAAAACACGGTTGAGGCAGTATGCTGGCATCCAAAAGCATGACGATTTGAATGAAGTCTCATTCTGAAGCGTGAATTACCAGTGCTAGCAAGGACCGGTATTCAGCATGAGCAGAGCTGATCTTGTGTGTTGCAGAGTTGTAAAGACTCTGCTCCCCTTGTTCTTCAAGGATAACTCTGCTATGCGCTCGCAGTGAGGTGAATGTTTAAGTGAATTGGCACGTGACCGCACTACTAAATTCCTCCCAGGTTATTCCGTAATATGCCACCCCTCGCCACCAGAATTTTGCATCTGCCGACAGACGCTCACTGATGCAGTTTGGCCAGTCAGCCCTATCTACACTGTAGTGGCTCAGCCTATTCTCCTAGTCTTGCAGGAATGCCAATGAGTCTTCACTCCCTGCACCCATGTAGGTTGGCAGTGACTGAAATCTGGTGGGAGTTGTGGTTGGCTGTTGGTAAACAGGCGGCTTCTATGGCTCGTGGTATGCTGATGTTGTCACCGGAATATTATTGGCAGATGGGAATGCCACGTGAAGTATCGGCATTGGTTGAGCCGGAGGCGGAGTAATTGGTGATGCTTCCGCGTAGGCAGTTCTCAGTGGATGTGGATGTGTCCACTGTGGTATGTGCTGCAGCTGTTTTTTAGCTCCATAAAATATTCCTTGGACAATTTAATTTATGGACTGTGGTGGTTGTCTGGGTGGCGCGTAGATTTCACTGACTCTATGGAATGCTTCTGTCTTGACATGAACTGCTCGCATAAAGTCCATGGTGACAGGTGTTGGTTGACAGCATGCGCAATCAATAAAAATTGGCACGTTCTAGCAGCAAAATGCAATGCCGATGATAGATGCGGTTGCATTGCGCACACGCGAGTGTCACAGTTCCCGAGCCATCGCACATGTTATCGGTAGCGCACTTGCATAATTTCCTGATTAGCTGTGATCGTGGATATATCTGGTTGCCTGCCGGTTCTGTGCAGGTATAAATCACAAGTGCGCACATAAGATTAATGAAGCCTTTGATTTCCGGTGGTTTCATACATCTTGCGCAAATATCTCCAGGTTTTCCAGACACGATGCACTAACACTCCTCTGTAAATCTCCACGTCCTCAATGTCTTTCTGCAGCCGGCATGTGGTAGTAGGCTCGTTACAAAGACACGTTCCCTGAAGGAAATCCAATGAGAACAGATCTGGGCTGGTTGCGAGGCACAGGCATTTGGTAAACAGTGGTGCTAATTTCCCATTTGTGGTTTGCCATTCTAGCATTCTCTGGTTGGGAATGCGGAGCAGTTGACATGGGGAAGCCATGGTGTCATCAATGTTTATGTTCTGCAGGGCTAAGTGGCCTTGCCGCTCGAGGCTGTCACCCATGTGCACAACGCAGGAGGGGTGGTCCTGCCGGTGGAGGGGGGTGGGCGATGATGCACTCCCCTCAATGATGGACTTTCCCAAGATGGTGGCAGGCACTGACATCATGGGTGCTGCGCTGCCAATGATCAATGCGCAGGCCCACGATGGCTGATTTCGATGGCTTGCCCAAGACAATGGTGGCTTTGCTGCCAAAACTCTCATGTTGTTATTTTCTGGTTTTCTGACTCCAATTCTTCAATGCGCTGGCCCCGAATGATGAGGAAATGCTATGAAAACTCAGCAGTAGCGAAACATAGGGGCCCTAGTCAGTAGCGTCATTGTCATCTCGCAGAGTTGTCATGAATGCATATCCTCTCCACACTATCACCACTTTTTGTAATCATGTAGTGCATCAATAGTCGTATTTAATTGTTACTGGAACCTTTGTTTACTTTTAGTCCGGGGAGTACACCACTCCACAACCCGTTCATTTTTAAATGACCGGGGCGTGACATTTCAAGTAATCATTATGTAGGCCTTGTGCTGTTTTTACCATTTAAGAGCACTCCGTGCTAGACAGGAGTTTTTCTGGCAATTGTTCCATAGTGCGTACTCTTATGGGGAACCCACAGTAAGAGCCAGAGTGTACTATAGAGTATCAATTCCAATTGTTTCTTTTGCATTTCAGTGCCATATCGCGTATCCGATACCCCGATGAAATTTTTCCTGATGCCCCTGGAAAAGAGGAACGCGGTGACCATGATCAAGATCATTTGCGAGTGGATCGCGCCAGGCCCGACAATAATATCAGATTGTTGGCAAGGCTACAGCAACTTGGATATTCATGGCTACCGCTATATGCAGGCGAATCACAGGAGGGAGTTCATGTGCAGCAAAAAGAGCAGAGTGGTCTACACTCAAAACACGCTGGAAATGAAGAGGGGGCAACACACTGAGGGTGCACAAGCAAAACATTGAGAGAAGCTGGTGTTCGGTGAGATGCAGCATCCCCTGCTTTGGCTGACAAAAAAAAAAGTGGGTCGGCTACCGAGCAGAGTATGTCTGGAAAAAGAATCATTGGTATAGCAAATGACTGCACTCTGTGCTGATTCACACCATTGACATTCATCATCAGAATCGGCACAGAGGTGATGGTGGCAAAAGCTATTCTACTTTCGAAACCTATCGGTTTTGTCATTGCTGTTTTAATTTACAGGTGCGAGTGAGATTGGGTTGGTGTTTGATGGAGTTTAAATTAAAATGTGAATAACATGTTGTTTGTTTCAGTTTAAAATTAAAGTGCTAGTGACCCGGTTTGTTTCAGTTTAAAATTAAAATGCAAGTGACTTGATGTTTGATACAGTTTAAAATTAAAATGTGAATACATGCTGTTTGTTTCAGTTTAAAATTAAATTGTGAGTGATGTGCTGTTTGTTGTAGTTTAAAATTAAAGTGTGAATGGCATGATGTTTGTTTCAGTTTAAAATTAAAGTGTATGTGTGAGTTGTTTGTTACAGTTTAAAAAACATTAATTTGCGATCTGGAGAGGGCATAGTGCGGTCGTGTCGGTCATGACCGGTCCGTCCAGTGGCGACGACGGATGCAATTGCATCCACTGCTGCTTTCGTGGAATTTGGACTTGTCAGTTTCAAGCGTTGAGGTAAATTATAAAAAAAGTAATGGTATATTAAATTGTTAAATATGTAAAAAAAATTTAATTTTTAAAGGTCTGCCATTTTGGTACACCTTTAGTTATGCCATATATATGATACACTATAATGTAAACAGTCAAATTTATAAAATAAATTGAATTTTTAAATGTCCACAATTTTGGTGTATTCTTTAGTGATGGCATGTATACAAAACACTAAAACTAAATGGTTAAATATATATAAGAAAAATTGAATTATAAAAGGTTCGCCGTTTTGGTACACCCTTTAGTGATGGCATATACGAAACACTATAAACTAAATGGTTATATATTTAAAAAATTGAATTTTAAGGTCCGCAGTTTTAGTACACTCTTTAGTGATGGCTAATCTATAAATTATTGCATAGCAAAATGTTAAATATATTTTTAAAATTGATTTTTTAAGGGTCTGCAGTTTTAGTACACCTTTAGTGATGGTGTATATGAACACTATACATTAAATCGTTAAATATATATTAAAAAAAATAGAATTTTTAAATAACTGCAATTTTAGTACACCCTTTAGTGATGGTGTACACATAAAAAATTGCATACTAATTAGTTAAGTATATTAAAGAAAAATTGAATTTTTTAAAGATGTGGCATTTTAGTACAACCTTTAGTGATGGCGTACATACAAAATATTAAAAACTAAATGGTTAAAAAATAAAAAAATTAATAATTAATAAATATTCTCCTAAAAATTAAAAAAATAATGCATCACGTATCACATGTATTTGAATGGGGATGAGTGGGGGCATAAAATTTAAATTTTGGATACGCAATAGGGGATTTTTAGCAATAATTTACTTTTGGCACCTAGATACGCCACTGGTAACTAATGGGGTCTTTCCCCATACATTCTGTTTTTGGTTTGGATACACCATACAAAATAATTGGGTATAGGTCGGAACAAACGAGGCGTGGCACGAATTTACCCCCTTTTGGCTTGGCTACGCGATCCCGTCCTTTTCAGTTCTGCATGTTTTGTAGCCTGGATATGCAAAGGGAAACTTTTGGTAAAAACCAGCTTTATGTTGGTAGGTTGTATATGCAGTGAGAAACTTTGAATCTGATTTGGCCTTCTCCGGGTCGTGGTTGAATACGAAATGTGTGATTTTTGGGGAGCATCAGGGAGGCTACTTCAGGGCCGTCGGTCCATGACCTGCATCACCTTCATGTTCGCATTGAGCACTGGTGCCTGACCGGAAAACATACGTTTACAACAATCCAATCCACATAACCTTTTCCCTGATGGTCCAGCTACAGATGCCATCAACTTTATTAACAGATAATGTACAGCTCTCATTATATTCAAAATTAAGTTTAAAAAGGTCAGAAGTTGTATTTTATTGAAATACATGTCAGAACCCACATCTACTGAAATCCCGCATGCATAAAAATTTTTTACAGTCCCCTGAAAAACAATAGATAGGGAGTTGACTGTATTGCTTTGTTGGTTGTTGGCTCTGATGCATTTTATTCTGTTTACATCTTTTCATGGGTCTTCTTGGACTTCAGAAATATTCCGCCATTTTGAATTTTCCTTGTGAATACTGTAACAATGAGTAATGATGCTGCCTCTACCTCAAGACAAATACTAGCAATTTTATAGAGACTTCCTTTATTGCTATGTAGGCCTACATTGTTTAGTGTTTAGGTAGGGTTAATCATGGTTTACATTAGTGATTTAATACACAATAGATGCCATCTGTAATTTATTGTGTTTTGATGGTGTCTGTGTCAAATGTGAGGTAAGATTCCAGTGGGCATAAGGCATTTTAGTGTTGTGTGTTATTAAAAATAATCTGGTAGGTTAGTTTGTATTTAACAGTCATATTTTCTATTCTGGTGTTATTTGGGTTCTTGCTTCACTTTGTGGGGTGAGACTATGTGATTTGGCAACCTTGTTTAACTCTTTTGCTGCACAGAATTTCCATCTTGGTAGTCCCTGATGCACAGGCTCCAAATGAAATTTTGCTGTAACTCTTACCAGCAAAAACAGTTATACACACATCCATCAGTGCTTGAGATAGCATATGAATTCTCTTAACAGTTTGAAGTACGAAACCCAATACACTGTCTGTGATTACCCCATGAGAAAATGGCAGATATGAATTAAATGAAAACAATTTCAACATCAGACAAAGAATATGAAAAGAGTACAATGACAGGTAATCAAAAATGGCCAATATAAATTATTACTACAAAACAAAGTTATACATACCTATGCAATTTTCCTCTGTAGTCAGTTTCAGGTGAGGAAACTTAAGAAGCTGGCACGAAGTGTGATTGCTTGACAATGTTTTGAATCTTACCATACGAGTGTCACCTGCAGGAGGAACAAAAAAATCTTTAGAGTAAATCCACACCACTGACTGACTTGAATTTTTCATTAATTTTGATGGTGGACTCAAGACAAACGAGGGCTGGCGCACAGCCGATACCAAAGAGTGGGTACACCAGCATTTGAGAATGACTCTTATCGTGAACTGTGACACTTACAGATCACTTTATGTGTAGTATGCATAGTTACTTTGAGAACGCACCCTGCATTCTAAATATAAAGGAAATTGTGAAAGGTGGCCAGTCTGTGATCACAGTGTTAAATAAAATGTTTAAAAGATTGTATTCAACAGTTTATTGGTCACAATACATGGCACAGTCAGTAGGATTTTAAGGCAGAGAATTTTTATGCGATTTCACAATGTCTGCATTACATTTACCAGAGAAATTGATTATTACTTCCGGTAACCTTGCTCAGAACTTGAAATTGTTTGAACAGCCTTTAAATGTGTATCTATTGGCTTCTGCATTGGATAAGGTTGCAGATGATAGGAAGATTGCAATTTTACTAAACATTATTGATGAGGATTGTGTGAAAATCCAAAGCAACTTAATTTTTGCGAATGAATAAGAAAGAATGTTCCAGAATGTTATTAATCAATTTCTGGAGTATTATGAGCCAAAGTAAAACATTTTACACTTAATATTTATTTTCTACCAGCGAAAACAAAAGTTGCATGAGAAATTTGATTAATTTTTTACTGATGTTAACTTATTGGTGAAAGACTGTAATTTTAAATCAATGGATGAAGGTGTTTGTGACAGATTGGTATTTGGGATGAATGATTTAGCCATGCAAAGAAAGTTTATTTGTGATGGCAGAACTAAACTTGACGTTGTTATAAAGCAGTTGCAACTAACAGTGGTTGGGAAAAAACAGGCGGTAGATGTGCAAAGCAAAAATATCATCGTCGAAGTCAACAAAGTAATGAAGTCTCAGTTTTCATTGAAAGGTTATTTCATGTAAGTGAGTGGTATGAACAATAGCATGAGCAGAAGTTTCAAGTGTGCCCAGCAAGAAGAAAGCAGAGCAACAAATGTAACAAGATGAATAATTTTGCCTCAGACTGTCGTAGCAGGCAAGTGAAAGTTGTGACGCATAACCGTTCAAGTGTGCTTGACGAGGCCATTAGTGATGAATGCTACTGCAACAGTGCATATTACGAGGTGTGTTCCACAGATTGGTCAGAGAGTCTGTTGTTGGAAATGCCAAAAAAATGTAGATTTAAATTAGACGCTGGGTCAGATATAAATTTACATCCAACGGATGTTTTTCTCATTCTAAATAAGTCTAGGAAACTGAACTTGGAACATTGTAAATATAAGTTACATGCTTACTACCAGACGGACATTACAGTAATTGGTCCAGTGGTATTAGAAGTTAAATTGAAAAACAAATAAATTCTAGTTGATTTAATTGTAACTGATTCTCACTTTCAGCCTACTCTAGGAAAAGATACCTGTCTTGTGTAAGGTTTAATACTAAGGAAATCTATAAACAAAGTGGATATAAAGAAAGAAATAATTGTTGACAATGTCGAAAAGCCAAAAGTTGTCACGAAACACCAGGATGTGTTTACGGGTACAGGTAGATTACCAAATTAATATGAGATATAGTTAAAAGAAGGATCTGAGCCAGTCTCTTTCCCTCCCGATCCTCTTCATTTAAAATTAATGAACAACTTAAAAAGTTGAACTTGATCAACTTAGTGAAAAATATATTACTTCTAAAGTAAAAACTCCTTAGAGTGTGATCACAGAATTGTTGTTGTCGAAAAATATGAGTTTGATATTCGTGTTTGCTTAGATCCTAAAGAATTTAACAGATATATCATTAAAAAGTATTTTGAAATACCTACTATGAAGGACCTAAAAGCAAGATTTATAATGCCAAATACTTTTCTCTTTTGGATTTAAAAGGGTCTTCTGGCAGGTTGGATTGTCTGAAGCCAGCAAAAAATTTTGTACATTCTCTACTATGTTTGGGACATGCCAGTTTAATGTGATAACTTTTGGCTTGGAGGTGACTGCTGCCATTATAGAGGAGTGGCTTCATAATTTCAACTTGAAAATGAAAAATTAGAACAGGAAGGACTTGCTTTTTTTGGATAATGCAACATGTCACCCTCATATCAAACTGTCTAACGTGTCTCCCATATTTTTTCCTGCTAACACAACATCGATAACCCAGCCCATGGATGAGTACTGGGTTGCTCATGCTGCAAAAGAGATTTGTCCTGACACTGTAAGGAAATGCTTTGCAAACTCAGGCTTCAAAGAGAGTGAGGAGACTGACGACGATGAGACCAACCCCTCAACGAACTTGCTAATATGTTGAGAAGAGGATGCCAGGACATTGATGCTGAGGCTGTAGTTTCATTCGACGATGATCTCAGCACAGAAAAAGGAGTTGACAGAGCAGTTCACCTGACACACAACAACCCAGGTGATGAAGCTGACCAGGAAGTTGATGGCGAAAACAACGATGAAGAGGACGAGAGTAAACCAACTGCAGACAACTTAAAGATCAAGAGCTATGCTGAAGCTCTATATGCTGTGCGTGATCTTGAGGAATTTGCTGCATCCAAAAACTGTCCAATGCTGGTTGAGTTGATGCAGGATGCTACAGGACTGATTGAAAAGGCTACTATCCAGAAGACAGTAAAGCAGCGATGGACATGTGACAGAACACAGCCTCTACATAAGGACTACACATGGCTATATATGGTAATGTAATGACCATACAATACATACTGTATTTTACTGTATTTTGCTGTTCACTAAAATATTAACATTTTATATTTTTAATTTTTAAAAACTTGTGTTTTATGTACTTCTAAGTCATCTGCCTACAACAAAAATCTACCAAAATGGAAATAATTTCTGGATCCCACAGAGTTCTGTTTTAGACAGGTTTTACTGTACATACACGATGCTGAAGCAACAGCTATCCCTGTTTACAGAGGAGCAGAGAACGCAGGAGAACCTGGAAGTATTTGTGGGTCATAAAAACAGTTTGTCCAACCCTCACTACCAGCCCCTGTCTCCGGAAGATGTGTTTTAGTCGATAGTGGAAACAGTGCTCCCAGAACACCGACCGGCTCTCCATCCAATGGTATACAAATGGTATCAGCAGTTCATCAGGGCTGCTGTGAGTATCACGCGTGACTCAGAACCAAGGCACAATTAATTTTTGAACTCTCTGGACTAAAAAAGTGGTGTGAAATAAAGTGACATTGCATGAGCCATGTAGACATGCCACACCACGGGTTGGATGGCCCTGGCAGTTCATCCACCCATGTGAACAGCCACGTGTAGGCAGACCGCTCCGTGACCGCACCCGGAAACAGCGGTCCAAGTGCCACGCCCACCCAGCGCTGCCAACGCTGAGGTCCAGCACCAGGCGCCACTGTGCCAAATCTGCCGTGATGAGCAATATCATTGGCCCTGGATGCATCCCAACAGAGCAATAGCGGCTACGGGAAATGCACCGATGGTATAGGTCTAAATCAGGGGCCTTCCTACCCTGCCAGCATGCCAGCTACAGGTAAACAAACAGCCAGATGCCTACTTGGGACAAGTGAGTACTACCATTGACCAGTTATTGAGAGTGCCTGTTTATGCTTCAAATGTCTCAACTGTTGCCTTGATAGATACTGCAGCCTCACACAATTTTGTTCGTGAAGAACTTGTCAGGTATTCAGACATACAAGGTACTAGCTTAACTGTAGAGCTTGCCACACTACACGGTACAAGCAATATCATTGGGTACCCCTCCGCTTAAAGTAAAAATCAGGGGCATAGAGATGTGTGTTCCTGCCTTAGTCTCAAGAGAAATTCGAGAAGATGTTATCTTTGGAGTGCCTTGGCTTATGAATCAGAATGTAATTGTAGAAATTCCAAGAGACAGGATGCATTTCGGTGAACAATTCAGATGCACTGTTTATAATCTAGACAGCTATGTAGAGGTTAACTTGCAGCCTGTAACCTTAAATGACTTTGCCCATTGTGTTCCGGCAGAGTACCACAGCACCTTTGAAAACATCTTAAAGGAAAGAACAGACATTTTTGCACCGTCAGATCCACTCAAATGCACAACAGTTGCTGAACACAAAATAAGAACTATCCATAATGATCCACTCTGGACATCCCCTACTGATTATGATGTACATCACCTGAATGTAATCAACTGCTAGATTGTGAAAATTATATGCGACGGAGTAATTGAACCGTCAGAGAGCAGGTACAATTCTACTATAACTTTAGCGCCAAAGAAAGATGGAAGGTGGTGGGATTGTATAGATTTGAGGCCCATAAATCAAATAACCGAGTGGCCCACATCCATTCATTAGAGTAAACGCTGCACTTAACATCCTCGGCAAAGCAAAAAATTTGTCATCATTCGATCTGAAACGTGGTTTTTGGCACATTCTAGTAAAGTAGCAAGTCACGCACAAAACAGCTTTTACGGCACCAGATGGTCGATGGTACCAGTTCTACACCATGCCCTTTGGGCTTAAATGTGCTCCTTCCACTTTTCAAAGCATGATGGTCTAAGTCCTGGACGAAATCATAGGCGAGTTCACCATGGCCTATCTTAACGACGTGGTAATGTGGTCAGAAACAAGGGAGGACCACCAGCACCACCTAGCTATTGTATTGCAGAGACTTGTAATCAATGGCCTAACATGTGCCAATCACAAATGCAGCATAGGCAAAACCAGTATCAGGTACCTTGGTCACCTAGATCGATGGAGAAGGAAAGCGCCCCACGCCAGAACAGTTAGCTGTAATACAAGAGTATCCAGTGCCAACCATGCGGAAAAGATTACGGAAATTCTTTGGCCTAATAAACTGGCTTACGCAATACACACAGGATTTCACGGTGACCACAGCCCCATTCACTGAAATGCTCTTGCCCACTAAAAAGTTCAAGTGGGATGCAAGCATGCAAAACATCTTTGAGAAGGTAAAATACTGTTTTTTTCCAGTGTCATGCCCTCGCATGCATTGTCGCGACCCGCCACCTGTATCTCCAAACATATGCCAGCCAAGAAGGCATCAGTGTGGTGATTTTTCAGTACAATGACAGTCAAGAGCATTGCGTTATCAACTATCCAGTCCCAAACTTGACATCACTGAGAAACGGTATGATGTGAATGAACGGAAATGTTTGGCAATCATTTGAGCCATACATAAATACAGTGTCCACCTAGAATACAAGCGGTTTACTGTGAGAATCGACAACTGGTGTTTATTGTGGTTACATAAGATGCGTGAAGTCCTTAGCAAGCTAACAAGATGGTCAATGCTACTACAGAATTTTGACTTTGTTGTCGAACACGTACCCAGCAAGAACAATCAGTTAACCGATGCCTTGTCCCGTTCCTTGAACAAAAGTGGAACCACAGTACACGAGAGTGGGAGACAGTTTTATCACCAGAGAACAATATCACAACTCCATCAGTATGCTTGCAACAGATCGCGGTGAGCAAATCAAAACAAAGCCATTTAGCAGAAACATGCACAGACGACCTGTACATGTACATACTTAACCAGCAACAAATGTCTGTTGAGGAGTCAGAAGAGTGGTGAGTGATTTACACATAATCGTCTGGAGACGCAAAACAACAGCCAGTCAGGAGGTTGGTGGTGCCTCTATGCCGCCAGGGGCGTGCACTATTGTCGTACACTTTGCCCATAACAATAATCTGCCCAGACAACCCGGAATAGCACAAACTGTCCGTAACATCATGTTATCTTATCTGTGGCCAGGTTTCAGAAAGAGGTAAAAGAATATGAGCGCCAATGCCATAAGTATAATGTTTACAAAACACACAGATCAGATGGAACTGCACAACAACCAAGGTTACCACAATGCCAGTTCAAAGTGATCGCCTTGGACTTCATGGGCCCTTAACCACGCTCGACACATGGGAAGTGGTTCATACTTGTAGTAACGCACTTGTTTACAAGTTGGTGCAAATTGTATGCGTTACCCAGCGCATGCATCCATCAGATTGCTGACATTTTAGAAAAAGGGTTTTTTGCCTGCTGGGGATATCCAAAGATGCTCCTTAGCGACACTGCCACTAAGTTTTCTGGACAGCGTTGGAGGAGTTTGTGTAGCAAATGGTTCATTGAACAACACATGACTGACATTTACCAGACATGTGCAAACCCACCTGAATGCAGAAACCAAGAATTGAAGGCACAACTATGCCTTAAGAGTAGGAGAAGACCACACAACATGGGTGCAGCATATACCATATAATGCTTTCTACTTATATTCGCAGCTTTCCGGCAGCTGAGTAGACACTTGCCCCAGCTGAGAAACAGTAAGCAGCACAGGAGCTCATAGATGCCTTGTGGGGGGAGGTACCCACCCCCGTATCCAGCAACGAGCGGCAACAGTCACAGCAAGGAGACGGGATCCAATCTTCCGCCAGATCAACCTGATCCATGTCAACAACGCAGTGGGCTACAGCCCCGCTTCAGGCACCAGCAATGCGCCAGCCAGAGTTCAGGCATGCCAACTCATGTTGCCGACACACACTCTCTTGCAGGCCCTATGATGGGCATCTGCACCCACCATGGATGCCCAGCGTTCTCAATGCCATCGGCGGCCACCTGAGACACCCTACGAGATGTGGAATTGGCCATTCCCTACTTATTAGATGAGGCAGCGCCCCTTCCACCGCCCCACCTACTGCTGCACTTCAGTATGACCAGCGCTGCATGAGGTCGCCATATCATATCATTGGTCTCCCCAGGGGGTAGGGGGTAGCATTTAATGTCAATCTCACTGCCTGCTCCGGAGGCAGACCAATGCTACTCCGTTTGTGCCTGCAACACATGAGGTACAATATTGCACGGGTCTACATAAACATTCATACACAAATGGGTCAGTGAACCATTCCATGACCAGAACGTCCCACTGCACCAAGAGTAAACTACGTAGTATGTGTTTATTGTGGTGAATTGTTGTGTCCCCCAGAAAGAAGAGCCTAACTTACACGAGAAACTGTTATCTCCCATTTGCTTCCCTGAGTGTTGTGCTTTTTAATAAAGAGTGCTTGACCACGTGGCCTACGTATAATTATGAAATATCGAACTGTGACACACTAAATTCTTATCAGAATTTTATAAAGTTTGAATAATGTTTATTTTATTTCTAAAGGGTGTATCTGTATTTTCCAGTTTGTTAAAAATGTAAGTCAATAACCTTGGCAGTTCTGGCATCTGCCATGCCAAGCGCCCAAATTTAAAATTCTCTGTTCACTTAATTAACTAATGTTTTTATTTAATACTGTGGACTAAATGGGTTTTTTTTGTGTGTAAAGTGTTTTGTATGATTTCATTTTAGTTTCCTATGTGTTCCGCAAGCTGTACCAGCTTTTCTCAGGTAAACTCCTTTCCCACGACACACATAGTAACAAGGACGTGAGAGTTTATAAGTGAATCCTGAAGTGTCAGAAATATTTCTTTTCATTCACAGAGTCTTTTGACGTTTTTAACTGTCTGTACATGTATGCTGTTCAGTATATGTATTTTATGATTTTTCCCTCACTGTGTTGGCAGGAGATCTCCATTAGGTAACGGCATCTCTGATCCAATCCACCATCTTTAGTCTTGATCAGCAGGCCAAACAGGGTGGATGTGTGTGACGCGCATGCCATGGGAGCTTCATCTCTTTGCATCCATCACAGTAGCTACAATAATAAGTTTTTAATTTGCCAAAACATTTTGTATAATTTTGCTCCTCCCACATAAACACCCTCTCTCTGCCAGACTCACAGGCCCGCAAAGTTTTATACCAGTAATTTTCACGTGCTGTTCAGCGCTTTTATTTGCATGTCAGCTTATGATGGGCCCAATATGAAATACCCGCATTATTCGAAGGACAGTGTATTGTGTGCGAATGTACCTGTTCTGCAATATACGTAGTTGATTGAACCTTGTCTTATTTTCTTATTTAATATTTAAAGTAACCTCGGGATCTGGCCCACTCCAGAAACTACCCAAGTTCTCAACTTTTGAACTGTAAAAGTGTGCTAAGTGACTTTTGTAACAGCTTCCTTTGTTAACACGTGCTGTGAGGGGGAACCGCCACGTGGCTGTCGACCTGCTACTGCCCTGAGATACAGTTCACATGTGCTCACCCGTGTATTAGATAAGCTGCACCCTGGGAATTTATGACACCTTTACTGAACTTTATGGCCATTCATCAGGGTTTCTCAGAAATCCAGTATACCCCGCCCTTCACTAGCAACCAAGCAACGTTATAGTGATCATTTAGTTTCAATGATTCAACAGGAAACTATGAATGGTGTTACTATGAAGAATCTCCTGGAATTCTATAAACAGGGTTGGCCAAACAGTATTGATAAAGTTCTAGATTATGTGAAATTTTATTGGAAGACAAAGAATGACACTGTCATTGAGAATGATTTAGTGTACCTATATGAACCATTCAATCACAGTTCCCTTGTCTTCACAAAATATTGTGTTAATGAAAGTTCACTCATCTCATTTTGGCATTAAAAAAAATTGGAAGTGATGTAACAACACTAATTAGCAAAAGTCGTTTTTGAGAAAAATACAGTAGGTATGAGTAAGACAAAAGAACATACGATTCAGGAAGAAATGTCAATCCTCTCATTTGAACAAACTAGCTTTGATTTTTTGAATTTTGCCAATGAAAACTATCTGATAGTGCTGACTACTATTCAAAATAATTTGATTTAATAAAGGTAAATTGAATGTCTGAGATAAAAATATTAAAATGTATATTTTCTACTCATGGTATTCCCAAGTTTGTAAGGGCTGATAATATGCCATTTAACTCTGTAGAATTTAAGCAATTTGCTAATGAATGAGGGTTTTCTGTAATCACATCACGATTGTTAAACCCAGTAACTATTAAAAATATTATGATACAACTTATTAAAAGGAAATATATAGTATTCATAGTTACTTTGAGAAAACACCCTGCATTTTAAATGTAAAGGAGTTTGTGGTATGTAGCCAGTCTGTGTGAACGGACATGGCAACCAAAGTGTGTTTGCGAATGTATCTAAGTGTTAAACAAAAGGTTTAAAAGATTGTATTCTACAGTTTATTGGACACGATACATCAAGAATACTCTACCACCTGATTCTACACAGCACATGAACGCCATGTAAATAGTACTTTTAACTTTTCAGCTTACAGTTATAACATTTAAGCTAACTCATTTAAACTTGTGACTGACTTCAGAGAAATAAAATATTATCGTTGAGACTAATTAGTTTTTTGGAATTTCTTATGTAAACCATTTTTAGTTTACATACGAGATATTATATTTCTGTCAGTAACATCCGCTGAAACAATATTTCTATTTTTGTTTGCAGTTTGTTACAATGGCAGCTTCTAGTTAACAGTATTTGTTATTCTTTAATATAAAATATAGCATGCACTTACACGTTACTCATTTGCACTGCATTTTCACCAAACAAAATTACATTTTAATAATAACAAACAAATTTATTATTATTGAAAAAAACTGATTCTTACATAAAACTAAATAGAAAATATAGCATCTATAAAAAAATTCTTAGAAAATTTTTTGCCTGAATTTAATAAAATATCAATCTAACAAAATATATACATCTGGACCACGAACTATTAAAAATGGAATATAGTATATTGCACATGTGATTTTCTTAGACATAATACTTAAAGGACAAGACACCTTAATATTGTTTACCAGTAAGTATTATTTAAGTTTTAATGATATATATAAATGTCAGTATACTAAGTGGAAAGTCCACATAAATAATTTTTAATATTACCCTTTACTGCACTTAATATTGCACTATTAACAATGTTCTTGGTTTCAAGAATAACATAATTTCAGTTTAAAACCAAAGGGGACAAGGGAACACGGGGGCTTCCTTAGTCCCCTTGTCCCCTTGGATCAGTTAGTGAAAGACTCTTCTTATGTTTTCTACTAACCATGCAGCAGAACTACCAGTACCTTTTCCTAAAAAGAGCCACACACACACTCACACATGCATACATGTGCAAACACACACTTGCACACCTATATACACACACAAACACATACACCAACTGATATACTTGCTTGGAACTCTTGAATGTGTAAGCACTACTGTACAAATCAACTGTAAATAAGTGCCCATTAATGCTGCAAGATAGTGTCATGTTGACAGGACATTGTGATACACCAAAACCTATTTCTGAAAACATAATTTAACTACTCAAAAAAAGTTTTGCATCAAACGAAAAGTCATGAATGTTCCAACTTTGTTACACGGAATGCGTTTCTAGAATAATTTTTATGCAATTTTCTAGTGTTTATGTCAGAATTTATGTGTTCGACTTGAGTGTAGTTCACTTTTGGTGCCCTGTCTGTGTGACAGACGAATGTCAGCTTGTTTTCATTCAGCGATGTGGAAAATAGTAGTGAGAGCTTGACTGCAGAAGTAACTGGATCATGTCACAGCAAACAATAACAAAGTTTCAACGTGCTAGGATCATTTCTCTCATACAACGTGGTGTTGTAAAACTTACAATTGCTTTAACTGTGGGTGCATCACAAAGTGGTGTGTTTAGGATCTGGAGGCATATAGAGACTGGTACTGTTAATGATCAACTGCGATCTGGTCGCCCAATGGTCATAACACCTGCTCAGGACAGCTATGTAAGAATTAACATATTCCAAAAAAAATGCTTAACAGCAAGGGAGATACGAGATTGTCTTCAAGCAGCCTCAAGTGTACAACTTGCAACATAGCATCAACTCGCTATGCTATAATGCAGATTACAGATCTTCAGCACTTACGTTGGGTTCGGCTAGCCTCAGCCGAATAGAGCACAAAACTGATTCAACTGGTTTTGTAGAAATAATATCAGGAAATATCCATGAAGGAAGGAAAAAAGAATCCTTCTCCTATGACGCCTATCGGCCTCCCACACTACTCTTAATAGTGAAAACTCTTAATAGACATTAACACCTGTGATTACTCGGCATGACTAATGCAAACTCGTCGGGGCTCGCCCTACAGCACGTGAGTAGTGTGGTGACGGCCTATGCACAGAGCAGGCTAGGACGGGAATAATTGCACCATACACTAATTACACAATTACATAGACCCTTGAATGATACATGAAATAAGATGGGACATGACATGAATATTCTAAATAAACATACACGTCTGAAAACAAGCTTAGGTGGCGCAGATGCCAATGGATGAAGTCCGTAGCGGACTACGTGGTGCAGGTGAAATTGCAATATTTCTGCATGGAAACTGCAAACTATTATTCAGATAAAATGTTATTCGTGTTGAGCAAATGATTCTCTTTACGATTAGAGTTGTTACAGGCTTGTAACATGCCTGATGGCAGTGAAATCAAACATTACTGTGACAGCGTGGTCAAGTACAAAAGTATCAGTTTACATGAAAAATACATTACACACTGGATGAAAAATACATAGAACCCTGAAATAAATTATTGCACAGACAATGTTATACAAATAAGCTCTTAAAATGCAATGATGGCGTATATAATAATTTGGCTTCAGTCGGCCACATGGTTATATGTGATGTTGCCGTAAAATATTAAAAAACGAAAATTACCCTCAAATACATACATAAATATAAAGCTCTTAAAATTGCATGTAGCAATAATGCAGAAGTTACACTGAAATGCCTTAAACATAGGCAGATGGCATTTGATTCGAAATGCGTGGGTCGCGTGACCTCGCCGACATCTTTCCCCTCCTTCTCGATTAAGTTAAAAATGCCGCAAGGGCGTAAGAAATTAGTAAAGTGGAGGCATAATGCTGGGGAAATTGTCTGGCAAAACGTACACAAGCAAATATTAACCAGTGAACTAAATTGACTATGGAAACCTACATCAATGAACAAAAGTTGTAGTGCGCACATGACAGTGTCTTACCTCGCCAGCTCTCATCAACAGACTGTCCAGATACAAGCATCACACGGACCTATCATATACAGGGTTCATATAGGCGGAAGTGCTACGCACGCCGAGTGAAATATTTTATACTGAAAATAAAATGGCACAAATTAAATTAGATATTGTTTTACATTTCTATAAGTTTGTTATGAATTTCAATATTATTTTAATGTCTCTTTGTGATGGTGTTCATGCCAGAATATTAAGTGTTCTTAATCTTGGTGCCGCAGGCACTTTGAATATTCATAACCAAACAATTAAAATTAGTACAAGTACTTAAAAACATTTTAAGACATATTAAACTCTGTAAAGACAATATAACATATTTTACCCTGAAATTAACATTTATAGGAAAGTTCAAAATTATCAGCCTCTTCGTGCACGTGTGAGACACGTGACACGTGAGCGCCGTCATCGGCTCTAGCATCGCTGGCTGTTAGCTGGCGTCAAAGTTAACTTCCGAGTGCGGTGGAATACACAATCTGTGTTTATTACTTATATTAGATTATTAATGTTAAAAGGTGGTCAAAGGATAAAAAATGACTGAACGAAAAAAGTAACTAGAGCCTCAAAAGTGCTCCATATACAGTGAACAGTCTATAATCACATGCCACCACCTCTGCCACCCTCCCTGAAATTTTTCGCTTCCATTATCACTCCTATTTTGCTGTAAAAACAGTGGCATATTACAAAGACCAGTTTCTTAATCAATTTATGTATGATAATGTCAAATTTAATTACGCTCAGTAACGCAGCGAGCTTGGAGAATTTTACCAGGGAGTACACAGGGAAATGTCAACACGTACACTGAGGAAAACAACAATACTGACACGGGAATGCCCAGCCAAAGTAATGAACTGACATTTTTGGGTTTTGCACTGACAGAACACTTAAAACCAAGAAGTGAGGAGGTAGGAGGGAGTAGTAACGGAACATAATTTCTGGGTTTTTCTGTTAATGCCTGTAATGACACAACGAATGAGAGTGATTTTAAGGAGTTTCCAAGTGTACACGAAGAAAGTGGTAACATAAGAACACACATCAATTTCAACACAACCAGTGCCAGTGAAATAAGTTTAAGGGGGTTTCCCCAGGGCACAGCTGAATTTGGTTGTAACCAAAGTGTAAACGTAAATTTTGATACCACAAGTGAAGGTGAGACACCTTTCAGAGGCTTTCCAGTTCCTGCAGGGGAGAGAATAGTAGGGCAAGAGAGTTTGAAAGTGTTTGGGGAGAATAGTAGGGCAGTGAGCGTGATGTCAAGTGTCAACAAATTGCAACACAGCACTCGCTAGAGGCGAGCAGAGTCACTGCCATGTACCTACATTTTTGTTCGTGCCTAAAACCCCACCTCTTGCAAACACCGTAGATACTGACAACCTCTGAGACCATGTTTTCTTTGCCCTCAACCGGCAACCAGAGCCTGCCAGAGCAATGTTGCATTGTTCGCACTGTCTCATGAAGGCACTCACCATGCATGTGTCACCTGTCCTACACGTGCGCAAAGAGGCCAATATTTTGAACTTTCACATAAATACTCTTTTTCAGTGTGAAACGTGATTTGTATTTGCAGGGTTTAATATGTGTTAAAATGTTTTAAAGTGTTTGTTGTTATTTTAAAATTGTTTGGTTATGAAATTCAAAGTGCCCGCGGCACCGAGATTAACAACACAAATATTCCGGCATGAACGCCGTCATAAATAGGCACTGAAATAATACGAAAAATTCATGAGAAAATTATAAAATGTTAAACATTGTTTAATTTAAATTGTGCCATTTTTATTTCAATAATAAAATATTTTACTCTGCATGCATAGCACTTCCGCTTATGTGAACTCCGTAAGCGTTCATGGTAGCTCTGTGCAATGCTTGCCTCTGGACAGTCTGTCGAGGAGAGCTGGCGAGGTAAGTCACTGTCTCGTACGCACTACAACCTTTTGTTCACTGATGGAGATATCAATAGCACTTTTAGTATACCGGTTAACCTTTGCTCGCGTATGTTTGCCAGACATTTCCCCAGCATTATACTTCCGCTTAACCATTTTATTTCGCCCTTGTGGTATTTTTCAAACTTAATTGAGGAGAAGGAGGAGAAAGATGTCGGAGAGGTCACGCGACCCGTGCAACTTGAATCAGGCACCATACACCTATGTTAGTGGCATTTGATAATAATTTCTGCATTGTTAATACGTGCAATTTTACAGGCTTTGTTTTCATGTATGTATTTCAGGGTATTTTCCATGTTTGAATATTTTATGGCAACATCATATATAACCACGTGGCTAACCTATGTCAAGTATATGTCTACACCATTGTGTTTTGCTCACTTATTTATGTAATATCATATGTGCAATACTTTATTCAGGGTTCTATTTTATAATTTTGTCAGGGTTCAGGGTAATTTTCACGTAAATGGTCGCTTTTGTGTTTGACCACGCTGTCACTTTCATGTTTAATTTTTCTTCCATCAGGCATGTTACAAGCCTGTAATCACTTTGATCGTAAAGAGAATAATTTTCTCCATCAGAATAATATATTGTCTGAACGTAATTTGCCGTTTTCAAGAAGAAATATTGCAATTCCATCTGCACAACATAGTTCGCTACGAACTTCATCCAGTGACATCCACGCTATCTAAAATTGTTTTCTCACATGTGCGTGTTTATTGTGAACTCTCATCTAGTGCCCCATCATTTATGTAATTTGTTTGGTTTTGCAATTTGTGTATGGTGCAATTACTTCCATCCTAGCCAGCTCTGTGTATAGGCTGTCACCACACTACCCACGTGCTGGCGGGCGGGCCCAGACGAGTTTGCGTTAGTGATGCCGAGTAGTCACACGTATTAATATGTTTCATCAAGTGTTTTCATTTGTAATTCTCTATGTCCTGTTTTCAGGGAAAAACCGTCAGTCAAACCTAGCGGCTGTCTGCCCTCTTCCCTTGTGAATACTGTGCTTTCATGCACCTCGGTGAGCTCATCCATCTAGGCATGTGCTAGATTAATTGTGGGCTGGGGAGCATGTAGCATATAATTAGTATATTTGGGAAGTATTTCAATTGTCTAAATTTCAGTCAAGGATAGTAATTCATGTAATATGTGAAAGGTCGTGGCAATGACAACTTGATTGTATTTCATGTATTTTCATTTTTCCAAATGTATTATTTTTCTTTTCTCATTTCATCAGTTGTAACAGACGTCAACAACAGACGTCATCGCCACCGCAAGGCATGACATGGTGAAACGAGGAAAATAACAGACGTCACCTTTGGCTGACGTGACCAACTGCTCGAAAACAATATGTTTTCAATGAGGAAACTTTCTACCAATATATAAGGAAGTGTGACCTTTCTCGGGTATCACAACACTTCGTCGCAGCACGATCGTTTGTCAGCTGTCAGTTGGATAGCCTGCAACATATGATCACACGACTCGCACCGACCAGCGCCCGTAGCTTTAACCTTCTTTTGTAATTCAGACTTTTCAATTCCAATATCTATTAAATTTATTTTCCGTCTGTGCAAGGAGTCAATTGGGCGCCGAGAGAGAAAAGTAATGATTCTCTCTCGTCTTTGTAACTCTCAAAGTGAGAAGTTTTGTTTCATAAAGGCTGCCATTCTGTCTTGGTTTCTTTTTGTTTGTCAGCTGCGAGTGTCAAATGATTGTTTTGCCAAGACGACAATAAATCTCCAGAAATTAACTTCTTCGTTTATTTATTGGCAATCCTGGTATCAACAAACTTTCATGTAGTCAAAAGTCTCCAACTCATGCTGAGCTAGTCCGTTGGTGTTTACTGAGAACTGCAATGAGAGGACAGGACAGTAGCATGTTACAAGCACCCAAGCGGAATTGGCTAGTCATGACCAAGATTATCATAATTTCATTGGCACGTTGATGTGTATGCAGAGAAACAATAAAAACAAGTCTGACAGTGAACTTACCTCTTTCATTCAGTAGTGACAGTGTCCTAGACACATGTATTTTATTAAGTGCTTATTTTCAAAGTGATGTTTAGTAAAAGTTTAGTATTGCCAACGTATTTGTACGTACGGGTGAGATGGACACACAGAACCCACAGCATCCCTGAAAACACTGAGTCTTAGTAGTGCGATGATTGGGAAGCACCGATGGAGCCCATATAATGTCATCATTCATCTCGTGTCTCACTCAACGGCATCAATCATAATTTGTGCCCTTGCTGCTTTTTCAAAACTTAATAGAGGAGAAGGAGGAGAAAGATTTCTGAGAGGTCTCCCGACCCGCAAAACTTGAATCAGGTGCCATCTGCTACTGCTAAAGGCATTCCATGTACGTATTTAATGGAATTTTTCATGTTTGACCATTTTACGACCACATCATATATGATCACGTGTCAGATATAGCCAAGTAGGTATCTGCACCATCAATGTATTTTAAGAGCTTATTTATGTAAAATCATGTGTGTTATAATTTTATTCAAGGTTCTATGTCAATTTTATTCAGGGTTCTGTGTAATTTTCACGTAAATTGATGCTTTTTTATGTATGAACACGCAGTCACCTTCATGTTTGCTTTTTCCACCATCAGGCTTACTACAAGCCTGTAAATGCTTTAGTCATAAAGGGAATGATTTACCCAAACGAAATAACAATTTGTCTGAATTTAATTTGCAGTCTCTACGAAGTAACATTGCAATTTCACCTGCACCACGTGGTCTACTTTATCCAGCAGCATCCATGCCACCTAAACTTGCTTTCATGCATATGCGTGTTTATTGTGACTATTCATATCGTACCCCATCATGTTCCATTGATATGTATGTAAATTTGTAATTTGTGTATGGTGATATTATTTCCGTCCTAACCGGCTATGTGTATAGGACATCACTGCACACTAAACACATACTGGAGGGCGAGCCACAACGAGTCTGCGCTAGTGATGCCAAATAATCACACATGTTTATGTATCATCTGTTTATTCCTCTTGTAATTCTCAGTGTCCTATCTTTAGGGAAAATCGTCAGTCCAACCTAGCAGCTTTCAACTCCCTTCCCTTGCGAAGATTGTGTTTTCAAGCACCACGGTGAAGTCATTCATATAGACGTGCGCTAGAGTAATTGTGGGCTGGGGAGCACCCTAATGGAGTTAGCTAGATATGACTGAGTTTCATCAGTAAATTGCTTGACATGTTGTTTGTACGAACATTATCAATAACAGCAAGTATCACAGTATTCCACATTTTTTCATTTGTAGAGATAGCATTCTAGCCACATGTGTTTTTCAAGTGTTAAATGTTTAGTAAAAGTTTCGTATTGCAAAGTGTATCGGAGGTACGCTCGGGTGAGATGGACACACAGAATCCACAGCATCCCTGAGAATCCTGAGTCTCAACAGTTTAGTGATTGAGAAGCACGGCAGTGCCCATATCATCAGTAAGTAATTTGTGTCATCGCCAAACTGCACTCACTAATGATTCAGGCCACCGAAAACTTATTTATAAAAGAGGTTGCAAGTATCGTGAGTGGGTGATGAACAAAAGCAAATCAAGTGTGTCTGTCATTATGGTTGCAATTGCATCAGGTACAATGTTGCCGCCTTATGTAATCTACAAGTCAACATATCTGTATGATCTGTGAACATTAAGGTGGACCTCCAGGTGCTTTCTTCAACTGCAGTAAATCTAGTTGGATGGATGGGAATTGCTTTCTTGGCTGATTCCAGAGAGTTGCTATGCAATACTGTCGTCAATATGAATGTACTCCTGGAGATCCCTTACAAGATGGTGAAGAAATGCTGGCCCAGTCATTGCAAGAGATAGTCTAACAGACTTCATAAAAGAGATGCGGTACCATACCAGCAATGAAGCCAAAACAACAGGCTGAATGAAGAGGCTAAATGTACCAGTTGGGCACAGTGTTACTTTAGCAGACCTTGAAGAAGCTGATGATGATAATTCAGAATCATCAACTGAAGATGAACATAACGGTGAGGTAGAAACTGGGATTGAATTCATTCAAAATTTTAAGGAAGGGGACTGGGTTAAGGTAAAGTTTTCTTATGATAAGGGTATCAAGGTGTATATAGGAAAGGTGACAGAAAAACTTGATACCGGTAAGGATAAGTACAATGGAACTTTTCTTCGCCAGTCAAACAAGTGCTCAGACATACTTGTGTTTCCTGATGTACCAGATGTATACAATTTCTCAAGTTCTGATGTTCTTGCGGTTCTGAAGCCACCGACTGTGCAAAGGGGATGTTATGCCTTCAAACCATACCCACTTACAACTTAGGTGATTTATGTAATAATTTTTTTCTGATTCCATGTTGATGTAATTGTCTGTACTTCTTTATCTGGTAAAAGAAATGAGACTTTTTATTTTTTTATTTTTGCATTTTAAAACAATAATTAGGCCTACACCTTTAAAATAAAATTGTTGAATTATTTTCATCACAAAGTATCAAATTTATATTTACAAAACCGTTAAACACTACCTCTATTCATCCATTGCAGTTTTTAATTGGGGAAAACAGTGCAAATTAAACGTGTGTTCCTTTTCACCGGGGAATAGGAACACTGTAACAGATCCATGTAATCTCACTTACATGTCCCATAACTAGTATACAGAGTAACACATGTATTGTTTAGTACCATATGATGCCCACATATTTTGCCTATTTTAAAGACTTATATATTTAATTGGAATACTTCTTCAAATTTACATATTTGATTTTATGATTTTTAAATGTGCAATATGTGTCAGACCCCAACATTCTTTTCAATCCTCATATGATAATTTATGTTACTCTATGGTAAGCATGAACATTATTCTGAGCATTTTGGCTGCTTAAATCAAGTATGTGACTTAATGATTTTTCAGAGTTTTTCAAATCTCAGAATTTATTATTTTTATTTTTAACACTGTTTACTTCTTTTATTTACAGTTTTAATTGTCTTTAATGTTAAACTATTTTTGTGACTTAATAAACTGGAAGTAGCTGAGCTCCATTGATAGGACTTGATAATGAATTTGCCAGAAGTCAAGGGCTTCGGGGTACGGTTCTGAAGATCCAAAGACGTGGTTTTTGAGAGCTGGGATTTCTTGGGCGAAATCCCTGGCATCATCATAATTTAGGACAGTGTTTTGGTACCCTAAAGTTAGTATATTTTGAGGGTTAGCTTGGCAAGTGAAGAAGAGGCCAAAGCCTAGCTGAGTTAATTGGATTATATTAGTGGACGCTGTCGACGAGGAGAGCCTACACCGACGCCATGACGCCATGCTGGTAACGTCAGCCTAACTACAGATTAAGGTGACACCACCTTGTTTTTGGGCATATAAACATGTGTTTGGTAGCATCTTTTAAAAATTTATCATTGCTCCAGAAATGTTGGTGACAGATTTATGATTTTTGGAAGATTTAGTTGCAGTAAGGATATAACTTATTAATTCAGCCCAGTAGTCCTACGCTATCTGACTTGAGCTAGTTACCGGAGCAAAACTTTTTGAACTTTACAGTGATTAGATTTTTAATTGGGAGTGAAGAACTAGTTTTCTATTTTTGATTCGAACTTAACTTTGTTGGAGAACATTGAGATTTTGCTAATTTTAGAAGAGATTACCAACTTAAGTCAGATATGTGGGATAGTAATTTGAATGTATAATGCTATGAATTAATGGATATCACTACGTCAAATTTGGTTATGAGGCACTAAGACTACAGACACTTTTCATTTGAAATCCGTTAAATTAATCTACAGTTTATTTAATTATTTTGAAAGAAGCTTAAAGACATTTTATTTTATTTTCAATAAGTATATCTTGTTTTCGAATGGTGGTAATATTTTAATATGTTTAAACTAATTGCAGAACAGAATTTTTTACTTAATTGATTGGATTTTCACACACAGATTGATGCCGGCTAACAGCCAGCGGCACTAAGACCATGATGGCACTCACCACACACGTGACACGTGGACACGCACATGTGCAAAGAGGCTCCAATTTGAACTTTTCTGTAACGGAATATAATTTGCAGTGTAACATGTGTCTTTTTATTTTTCAGGGTCAAAAATGTCTTAAAGTGTTTGAAAATATATGTCCGTTGATATTCCAAATTGTTTGGTTAAGAATTCAAAATGTGCGCTGCGCGAAGATTAAGAACAGTAATATTTCGGCGTGAACGCCATCATAAAGAGACATTCAAATGATACAGAAAATTAATAAGAAAATTCTGAAATGTAAAACCATATTTAAATTACTTTTGTGCCACTTTATTTTTTATATATAAAAGTTTTATTCGGCGTGCATAGCACTTCCGCTTATGTAAACCCCGTAGGCAGCCATGGTAGAGCCATATGATGCTATCCTCGGGGCTGTTGTTGTAGGAGGTCTGGCGAGGTTAGACGCTGTCACGTATGCACTTCAAACTTTTTGCACTGATGTAGATTACCATAGCTCATTCGTAGTATACCGGTAAACCTTTGCTCACGTACGTTTTTGCCAGATAATTTCCCCAGCATTATGCTTCTGCTTAACTAATAATTTGTGCCCTCATGGTGTTTGGAGACTTAAACAAGGAGAACGAGAGGAAAGATGACGGAGAGGCCATGCGACCCGCGCAACTTGAATCAGGCGCCATCCGCCTATGTTAGAGGTGCTTCATTGTAATTTCTGTAATATTGCTGCATGCAATTTTAAGGGATTTATTTTCATGTATGTATTCAAGGGAATCTTTCATGTTTAATTATTTTACTGTCACATTTTTGTGACCACGTGGTTCCTAGCCGCCAAGTCAATATCTGCACCATCCATGCAGTTGGAGGGTTTATCTGTGTAATATCATGCGCACCATAACTTGTTTCAGGGTTCTGTGTCAATTTTCTTCAGGGTTCAATGTATTTTTCATGTTATAGATGGTTTGTATGTCTGACTATGCTGTCATTTCCATGTCTGATTTTCTTGCCATCCGGCACGCTAGAAGCTCAAAACTAATTAAATCTGCAGCAGAATAATTTTCTCAACTAGAATTATATTTTGTTTGACCAGAATTTGCCATCTTTGCACAGAAACACAACATTTTCAGCTGCGGAACATGATCCGCTACAACACTTATCCAGCGGCATCCTCACCATATAATACTGCTGTCGCGTGCTTGCGTGTTTATTGTGACCACTCATGTCATACCCCATCATTTTTCAAGTGTATTTATATGATTGTATGTAATTTGTACGGTGACTTTATTTCCGTCCTAGCCAGCTATATGTTTAGGTCGTCACCTCACTAACCACATGCGGCAAGGTGAGCCCCGACGAGTCCACGTTAGTGATACCAAATAATCACACGTGTTTATGTAACTTGTTCATTTTGCCTCATTTCATTATTCTCTGCATCCTATCTTCAGGGAAAAATGTCAGTCCACTCTAGTGGCTGTCGACCTCATTCCCTTGTGAAGATTGTGTTTTCAAACACCACAGAAAAGTCATCCACCTAGGAAGTGCGCTATATTAATTGCGGGCTGGGGAGCACCCAATTGGAGTTGTCTAGACACGTCCGAGTGTAATTCATAAGTAAATTTCTGGCACGTTTCTTTGTACGAGTGGTATAATAAAAGGAAGTAGTATAGTGCATCAAGTGTTTTCTCTTGTAATGACAGCTACCTCTTGCCTTTGTTTTCTAAAAGTTTAGTTTAGGCAGTTCACAATAAAGTGAGCACTTTTGAAGCCCTAGTTACTTTTTCCTTTCAACCAATTTATATACTTCCACCACTTGTTTATGTAAACCCTGCTATGTGAGCAATAAACACAGTGTATACATTCACCATACCCAAAACCAAAAGCCCGAGGCCACAATGAAATGTATTTATTGGTTTTTATGTCTGACGAAACAGCAAAAGTGCTCACTTTACCATGGACGGCCTATAATGATGTTTATTAATGCAAAGTGTTTCGTAAGTACGCTTGGGTGAGACTGACATACAGAACCCACGGCATCCCTGAGAACCCTGAGTCTCAACTTTCGGTGACTGGGAAACACCGCTGGCGCCTACCTACAGTAAGTTTATTGTGTCACCATTAGTCTCATGTCTCACCCACTAGCATCAAGTTAAACAGTTTGATTTCGATTTCTATTTCTATCTCTCTGCTTTGAATTAAAGATAACTAATAACATTTTGATTTCTTTTATTGGTAATGCTGAACCACCACAATCAAATTTTCTTTTACAGAGGTAATAATATAAATGAAGTGCTTCTTAATAAGATTGAGAGTTTTATGTATTGTGAATGCCAGTGCATGTAAATGCCCTTGCAGAGTTCCTGAGATAACCAGTATGCTGTTGGAGAGTAAGTTCTAAAGGTACAAAGGTCAACAACAATCTCAACATGCATTCTTCTACACACACATACAGTAATACCCCTCCATTATGTCCCCATTTATTACAACCACCTCTCTATTATGACCCAATCCCGAGGAACCATGAAACGTTTGGGAAGAAAAAATTGAAAATTTGAGGAACGTCTAGAAATAGATACAGTAACTTAATACCTCGCCAACCGTGGTATCTTGAACCGCGGTTTCAGTTATGCGCAGATTTGTTTTGTAGATATTTTCTCCAATGGCGGTACTAGTTTCTACTATCCAATCGATTTTCAGTCTATAGAAAACTAGCCCTTACTGATGTTAGTGGTCGCGCATTTCTCAAGCTATAGGCTGTTCACGGTAAAGTGAGCACTTTTGACGGCCTGGTTACTTTTTCCTTTCAGCCATTTTTTATCCTTTAAACACCTTTTTAAATAAATATTGCCATGTAAGTAATTAAAACAGTGTGTATATCTAAGGCTAAAGTAAAGCATATGAGAGGGCTTTCAAAAGTGCTCACTTTACTGTGAATAACCTTTACCATCATAGACTCTGACATTGGTTGTCCCAAGCAGCGTGAAGCAATAAATTACTTAATGCCAGAAGGGGATACTGGTGTACTGTCCATGGAAGCAGGGTGATAGGGGGGGGGGCAGGTCTATAAGGATTCTCTGTCATAGTCACATACCGCTTACCCTCACTGTCTTTTTTTGCTTCCATTATTCCCTTTCTTTTGCTGTAAAAACAGCGGCACATTACACAGATCAGTTTCTTAATCAGTGTATGTATGATAACTACAAATTTAACTCAGTGCCCTTTTTATTATTATTATTTTAAAGTTTATGTGCGCCCTAGCCTACGCAATATGCTAATTTTTTATGGTGGGCTATTGTTTTTTTTTTGTGAAGTCAATTTTATGTGTAAAGTAAATAAAGATAAGTGTGTGTAAATAAAATGTGTTCTAATGTTACTGGTACAATATCGTGGTGAGTAAGGCCATGTGCGTGTATAGGCAATGTCAAAAGTTTTATATGAAAAATTGGGAATGGTTAATTCAAGTAGACCGTACTAAATATTTATATTCCCGTAAACATTAGAACGCCTCATCATGCCAGTGCAGAGGCCAATCCTATTAATTCAACACATTATGACCCTATTCTTGGGAACCATGAGGGGTCATAATAGAGAGGTTCTACTGTATATCTCTCTTCTACACACATTGGCCATAATTATTATTATTTCTCCACAAAGTCCACATACTAGTAATTCTTTTCCAACAAAACATCTTAGTGGCACCCTTGTGTGATGCTATAGTAACCCTAATCTGCATAGCAAGGAAAGGATTATCCATGTAATCACCAATTTATCACAACACCAAGAAAAAAATTTGTAAGTATTGGCGAAAGGGATGAAGCAAATATTTATTTAATGGCGTTGATATCCTGTACTTAATTACATTACATAAAAATATTACCATCAGAAAAATAAATTCTGGCACCAAATAAATCAAAGAAAAACATTAAAAAAGTGTCTCTATTGACCCCAGTTGACGGAGCCACATATTAGGCTTACACATAAAACTCTTACACTTTGTAACTCTCAAACCCTTCCGCACATTATAAAAATAAAAAGGAAAACCCTTAACTCGCAGATAATTCAACCATAAAACCCTATTACACAACATTATGAACAAAGAAAATTAATCTGAGATCATTTATCAACAGTAACACATTCATAAAAAAAAATTATTATTATGCGCAGTAGTAGTGGCATCCTAACCTCAATCTAGTTTGTCCTCAAATATTATGTTTAACAGAAAAAAAAAAAAAAAAAAAAAACAACAACAACAACCTCCTGCAATTTTGGTAATCCATCTAAGTGAGTTTGTAATTGCTCTCCAAAGCTAGTAGTCTCAGTTTAATTGCCCATATTTACTTTAATCAATCATTGCATCAACACCCAACATTTAACAAGGCCATGGATCCAGGTCTCCCTCAATATTATACAAAACCACTGCCACAGTTACATTTAACACCAAAAAACCTAGGTCAGTGTACACTCAAAAAGGACGCAGGCCTGTCCCACCCAACACACATTCTCAGAGCGAAGACCAAATGACACACACTGGAGTAATTCCTCAACACTACACCTCTAACACCTTCACCACTTAACACAACCACTCAATTTACACTCTATTATCAAAAAAGGAAAAAAAAAACACATGATAAGTTTAAACTAGTATTTAAATTATAGTGGTTGAATTTTAAAATTTCATTTTCTAAAACCATTTTTCAAAACAAGTTTTGAAAATTGTCAACATCTCAAAAAAACTATTGAAAATTAAGTGCCCATTCATATTTGTAAACTCACAAAACTGATTAAAAATACACTGTCTATATTTGAAATATTTGCACAAGTAAAATCATCAACACCTGCTTTTCATATTTACTGGTCAGTAATTCAAGTAAACAACTGTTAGGTGCATATAAAAGAACACCTAACCTTTGTTGTTATACACCCAGCACATGTACACAGTAATATATTCACCTCTGTACCTAACCCTTCATACAAGTCAACAATACAATTTAAAACTACACAAGCAATGTTCCCATAAGGAGAGAAAAACAATAACATCATTATACCCTTAATAAAAATGAGTTCTTAATCCTAGTACAGTATAAACACTATTTACATTATACCTATACCCTTGACACTTACATACCCTTGTTTGCATACACAACAGTCAACATAATTCTTATCACAACATACTGTTGTTTTGTACTCTCCTCCACCTTACTCACCTTCCCAAAAAGCATAATACACACACATGAACGTAGACAACCTTTGCCTCAATTAATATACACTTACAATCAGGTGTCCCTCAATTTACCATTATGGTCACTGTGGTATGCGCCTACATGGTCTGAATTGTCATCAGTCATAACCCTATATAATAATAAATTGTACATGTGAACTACAAGATACATTTTGTGGTCCAAATCTAAACTCGTTGACACTTGGGTCAAACGTCGGGGTAGGGTTAACCCCTAAAAAGCTACCCGAAGAAATAGGCATGGAAGAACATAAGCATAGAATTTAAGAATAGATCCGAGTAATGCAATAGAAGATAGGATAGATTTTTGTGGGTGAGGCCTATTTGCTGACAAGGAGAAGGATCGACACAAACCACCAACAAAAGAATAGATAGGAGAAAGACAGAATTAGAACAGAAGAAAAATATGTAGGAAAATTCAGAGCACAGGTGGTACCAGCTTTCCTGAAAACTACTGGTAGCAGATGCCACCCTTTACGCCTGACCTGACAGAAATATTCCTAACAAAAGTTACTCAATTTAATTTACATTTATGTATTACCTGTTACACTTTAATTACTCTGAAAAATCATATTCACAAGTTTCCTCTTAACGTAAAACAGATGGAACTCTGTATTGATCATTACATGACGATCAATCACACTAGACATTTCCCTTCACTTCAAACTTACTGAACAACATTGTATACTCATTGGTGAAATCTGACACAAATGTGTCTATATTAAAAGAAAATATTAAAAACGATTTGTCATACTCCCAAACATTTTACTAAAATTATTACACCATGTTCTCGTTTTCAATTAAAACTCCACTTATTTTAAAAGTGTTCTAGATCGTTCATTTTACCTCTTTCGTTATGTCACTTTCACTTTTCAATCTCACTTTCAATTTCATTTTTGGGTTTTGAAGTGTAGTCATTATCCGGGCGGGGAAAATGGATAACGACACACAAGACACTTACTCGTGGCACACCCGAGGTTGGCTAGCCACAACATCCGCTCAGCTCAGTGGTCCGTCCTGCCATACATAACTAGGTCTACAATTTTTACATTCTGACTACCAACACTGGGGTATGTAACACCTCCTTCCTTACAAAAAACACTTAAAAGTAGTACCCTAATCGTCTCCACACATCATCATCGCTGCTTTAGGATGCTGTTTGGTGTGACGACCTGCACCTCCACCGGTCTCACAGCACGTAGTCCTTCGAATTCTTCGGTTAGCACCTCGCTCTGTGAGGGTACCGGCGACCCCCTGCTAAGTCAAAAGGTCACTTCTACCCGACAACCCAAACCTCCAGAAAGGGCTTGTGTCGCAGTCTTCCCCTGACTCTGCGATGGGCTCCATCTCTGCTGGATCTGGCCCGTCACAGGCGTCTGCTGATGGTCCTCTGCTTGAGTTCTGCATGATACGCTTTGCAGCTTGGATACCTGGCGCTACCTCCATGCACCCCCCAGTACCAGCTGCACGCTGGTGGGAGGTGCTCTGGCTGTCCTCCTGCAGGCTGCTGATAGGCCATCGAGCCTGGCTGTTGTTACTATGAGCGGGACCCAGGATCCCTCTTGGAGCCATCCTGGGTGTGTCTGGTATGGTATGCTGGGCTCTCTGCGCAAGACCTGGTCCGTGTGATGCCTGTGTACCTGCCCATCCTTACCTGTGACAGAAAATATCTGTTGCCCTTGTGATCCAGTAATGGTGCCAGGAAACCACTTCACACTCATGTTATAAAACCTTGCATCATGTAACCTGAAGCATCGGCTCCTGTTCCCTGCTGGCAGTTGAATTGTTGCTGCTCTCGCATTAGCCTCTTGGCGTACCTGGTCCCAAGCCGTCCTGAGTGAGCAACCCATTAAAAGTTATGCTGGAGTCTTGAGGCTTCCAGTGACAGCAGTGGTGTGCAGTGCAGATAGTGTTCTAGCCAGTCACCCTTGACTAATTTCTTTAGCTTTGCCTTCACCATCTGGACCATCTGCTGCGCATGCCCGTTACTCGACGGGTGAAACGGTGTTGTGCAAATCAGCCGGACCCCATTCTGCAGTGCAAAAGTCTTCAACTCGTGTGCTTTAAAAGCAGAGCCATTGTCTGAGACCACGCATTCAGGTATGCCGTGCATACTAAATATGTCCCTTAGCTCTTGCACAATGGCTGCTGACGACATTGACCCTACCAGTCACACCTCTGGCCACTTGGAGTAGGCATCCACAGCAACCAGGAAAACCCTGCCTTGAAAAGGCCCAAAAAAAGTCTATGTGGACCCTGGCTCACAGTTTAGTTTCTGGCTCCCAGCCCACACTTCCTTGCTTGGGTGGATTTGCTCGCAACTGTTGGCAGTGCTGACAAATGGCTACTGTTTTCTCGATATCCTTGTCCATCTTTGGCCACCACATGTAGCTCCGTGCAACAGTCTTTGATTTTACTACACCGCCATGTGCTGCATGCAGCATCTCTAACATGTCCTTCCTTAGTACCGCAGGGATGATCACTCTGCTTCCCCACATGTCGCACCCCTTGTAGGGGGACAACTCATCTCGCCAGGTCCAGTATGGTCAGAGCTCGTCTGGCATGGCTCTACTCCCAGCCGACCCAATGCTGCAGTACTCCTTTACCTTGTGCAGTACCGGATCTTCGTCTGTGGATCTAGCGATTCTTGGAGCTTCCACTGGAGGGTTAGGCAGTACTTCTAGCATTAAGATGTTTCCATGGTTGGGATATCCACATCTGGAGCTCCCAACGGAATCCTGTTTAAGGCATCTGCATGCCTGATACTTGGCTCTGGTCATATACAATCTTATAATCGAACATGGATGATTATAAGCTCCACCATAGTAACTGTGAAGATAATATTGCTGGGGTTTGGCTGTTGGAATCTAGTAAACGCAAAAGTAGTTGGTGGTCTGTTATGATAGTGAATGGCCGGGCTGTAACATACTGCCTGAACCTGGTCACTCCGAACATTATAGCTAGAGCCTGCCCGGGCATAGTTCTTCTCCTGTTTGTGTAAGGTGCGTTACCCAAACGCAATGGCCCTTTCAATCCCGTCCGTATCCACATGAACGAGTACTGCCCCCAATCCATACTCCGAGGCATCGCATGTCAATGTCAATGGTTGGGATACGTCATAGTGGACCAAAACAGCATCTGACTGCAGCAACCGCTTGACTGCACCAAATGCATTATCGTGAACCTTTGTCCACTCCCACTGGTGTCCATTGTCGAGCAGGCGGTGAAATGGCTCTGCCGCACTCGCCTTGTCGTGCAGGCACCAGTCATAGAAATAAAGCAGCCCGAAAAAGGCTCGCAGCTCATTCTTACATGTAGAGACCAGAGCGTGGTGGATGGCTTTCCCCAACACACCTGATAACACAAGAACTTTACAGATGGTGCAGCAAACATACACTTCCCTTCCTTCAATTGTAACCCAGCCCTCTCCACGCGACTGAGGACCTGATGGACCCGCTGCCAGTGCTGCTTTGCGTTTGTCCTCATAATAAGAATGTCATCCAGCAGCACCACGACTTCCTCAATACCAGAGAGAATGGTCTCCATCAATCTTTGGAAAACCGCAGTGGCACACTTGATGGCCAATGGCAGACATTTCATCCCATATAATCCTTTCAGGTTTTCACTGTCAATATGTCAGCCATACTATCATTTACCGATACCTGCAAATAAGCATCGGCCAAATCCAATTTGGTGAACAATATCTCCCACCTGACAAATTGGAGAATGTTTCGTTAATAGATGGCAGTGGGTAAATCTCTGCAATGCGCACTCGATTCATGGAACACTTATAGTCCCCACAGATCCATACAGATCCATCAGCCTTGCAGATGGTGACGATGGGTGTAGCCCAGTTTTAGTACATTACGGGCTCATACACCCCCCCTGCTCCACCAATCTGTCTATCTCCTTGTTGACTGCTTCGCCCAGAGCAAAAGCGACTGGCTGGCAAGTCCAGAATATAGGCCTTGCCTATCGGTTGATGTTGATACTTACTGGTGGGCCCACATACTACCTAAGGACTGCATTTGCAAACACAGTGTGATGTTGAGCCATTATACTTGCTGCCTAATTTGAATGCATAGTGAGCAGCCCTTCCACTGAAATGCTTAGTGGCTTCAACCAACTCCGTCCCAAGAGACTCGTCCCACAGCCTTCTAGCAACGCAGCAACAAGCGGCGCAGCTCTGCCACATAATTGGAGATTGACTCACCCTCGTGTTGGTCGTGCTTGTGGAATTTGTATGATTCCACAATTTAATTTGGCTTCGGGTGGAAATGGTTTGACAATGCCATAAAAATGTCCTCTATATCCACCTTGCCTGTTGCTTTGGGAAGACACAATGACACTGCCAAATTGTACAACTCAGCCTCGCAAATCGTAACAAATAAGCCTTTTGCTCCACCTTGCCGGCCACTTTGTTCACTACGAAATAATATTTGAGCTGTTCTGAGTAAGTTTGCCATGTGTCCCACCCTGGGATGAACTCCCCGAAAGAGTTCCACAACGCCATGTAGGTTATGTTGTGTCTCACATCCGTTTCGGCACACTCGAAACCGTCCAACGCGTTAAGTTTGTACCACTCGTCGCCAATGAAGTGTAGTCATTATCCTGGCAGGGATAATAGATAACAACGACACACAAGACACTTACTTGCGGCACATTCGAGGTCGGCTAGCCACAACATCCACTCAGCTCATAGGTCCCACCATATCTAACTAGGTCTACAATGTTTACGTCACAACTACCAGCACTGGGGTATGTAACAGGTTTCTCTAGTTAATAGAGTTCGTACATAAATTACAGTTTGATGGTCCTAATAATTGTTTCCTGGTCGACAAATAAAATTAAACGAAAGCAGAAGAAACATCTTAAAATATAACATAACATATACACTCAAAACTGAACTTAAATATTACCCTAATCTATATTGCAGTCAATCTGCCTTGCTGCAACCTTTCTTCTCCTTCTCCTCCACAACACTCTCCTTCTCTCTCGCCTTAAGTTGCCTCTCTTTCTTACTACCTTCCGTCCATTACACCTTACTATTCTACTCTTGCCCACAGATTCACCATTACCCCCCTTTTTCCTACTCTTCTTTTCCTGGCAAGATCCGTCATTTGTTTACATTCGGCAAACACATATTCACTCTGCAATACCCTATGCTCTTGCCACCAAACACTACACTGCTGCACTCCTGAGTAACCCCCAGACTCCCAGTACTCACCTACTTCATGCACATTTATCAATATAACCTTTGATTTTGCCAACATAACATCTGATTTTGCCAATCTAATCTCTGACTCAAATTTCCTTGTCAGTTTCATTGCAATAAATTTGTTCACCCCCCATTTCTGAAACTTACGAACTTTTACTGTCTTTTTTCTTACTTGGCATTCCGTACAACATTGCATTGAGAGTACCGTACCATGACTGTTTCACCTCAGCGATGCACTTTCATTTCTTTCTGCTACTAATTAAATTACATCCTCATTTACTTCAATTTTCACTTAAATTAAAACCTCTACAGTTTCAATATTTATTACTAACTTTCTCTCACACTCTACATTTGACTCTACAATTTCATTTACCTAAGTTGTGGAGAATTTGTACTTCCTAACCTCACTTATGAACTCACCAGTTAATATATATTGTTTATCAAATTTACCTGATAGCTCAGCAAACTTTCGCAACATTTTATGAAAGTTATTTTCAAATTAATTTTTTTGGTCGTCAAATTTAACTATTATTTCTTGTTTCTGTTAATTTAATTTTCCTAATATTTGCTTAAATCCTTTTTCAAACACGTTTTTAAACTTGTTTTTCTGCTCTCTTATTATTTGTTGCAATTCAATTTTCATTAATTGTACCAGCATATTGGTGTCTATCGGATTTTGTCTTCCTACATTTTCAGCCAAATTTACTTATGATTTTAACTTCAATTCTTTAACAAGAAATTACACAAAACAAAGAAAAAATACAATAACAGATTAAACTTTACACACAATCTTGACAGTATCTGCGTTTTGGTTGTTGCATAACATACCTTGTTGATGATGACAATGGTTGAGCGTAGAAATGTTTACTTACTTATATTGTATCTTGCTGATGGATCGGGAATTGACATAACACTGGAATGGACATCTGTTTGTCTCTACAGGGACTGATGTTGAAATCAGGAACTATTGACTTTACTTACTCTGTTGTGTCGAATCATTTTGCAGTGTCTCGGGGGTGTCAAAATCTTAGCCACCACACGTTCGGGCAGCAATTTTACAACATAGCATCAACTCGCTATGCATTGTAGGTTATAGATCTTCAGCACTTACGTTGGGCTCGGCTAGCCTCAGCCGAATAGAGCACAAAAGTGATTCAATTGGTTTTGTAGAAATAATAACAGGAAATATCCATGTTGGAAGGAAAAAAGAATCCTTCTCCCATGATGCCTATCGGCCTCCCACACTACTCTCTTCAGTAAATATCTCTAAAGTTGTGGTATTACAAAGCTGGTTGAAAATGTCTCACTCACGAACGACATGTTGTCTCTTCTAAGGTTATTGCAAATGTTACCTCTATGATGGTTGTTACCATAAGAACGATTCCAGGGCTCAATGCTTCTCAGCTCGGCATGTGCAGCTACCCTCACTCCAAACTACAAATCTAAAAATACACAATTGGCCATCGCTTGCGACCACCTATTGGCTAAACATTATATCACGGCACAGCTTGAAAATACAAAACTGCTGATGGCATGGGGAACATCAAAAAAACCTAATCTCAAAAGTTGTGTCACCTCGCTCTGAAGCCTGAGAATTCGAAAAAGCCACATAGTACAGATAACACTTGAAATATAGCCTCGCATTAAAACTGGTAAAGCCCTTACTTCTAACATGTGGCGTGAAAGAAAAAATTTGGACAATTACACTCACTGACAATTGAAGCTGGGCAATTTAACTAAAAGTGAAACTGAAAAACAATTATAAAAGCAATAAATGTTCTAGGAGAGCCATGATACAACTTTATCACAACAGACAACATCGGTAGAACAGCTTACAATAGGCACGGGGTCATCAAGAGTGGACAGCTGAAGAATGGTTCCATTATCTGTTCACTGATGAGACGAGGATTTGCTTTAGGCCAGATTCCATAAGGTTGAGAGTTGGAGAAGACAAGGTGCACAGGCAAAGCATAATTCTGTGTCAGAAATCCACACATAATGAGGTAGAGGAATCCTGGTCTGGGCAGAAATCATGCTTGGATATCAAACACCTTGAGCTCATATTGAGGGCACAATGACAGCTCGGTGGTACATCACAGATGTCCTTCAGACTGTGGTGTACACTTACTGACAGACATTTGGTGAAATGTTTCTGCCAGCAGATAATAATGTCCACACACACAGTGCAGGAGTCGTTGATCAATACTGTCAGCAAGCCGGTATTCAAAGAATGAATTGGCCAGCAAAGAATGAATTGGCCAGCAAAGTTCAGATATGAACTCCATAGAGCATGCCTGGAACATTCTAAACACTGCCATTCAAGCATGCCATCAACAACCCAACAATGTACAGGAACTCATGTTGGCTTCGCAGACAGAATGGGGCAACTTGCCACAAGAGAGACAGGACAACCTCATTCACAGTATGCCTCGACAAGACAGGGATCTTGTGTGTGCTCAAGGAGGTCACACATGGTATTGATCAATGTGGAGAGTTACAATAAAAGAGAATTAAACAATGGTGTTTCCCAAACAAACAGACAGTTAGAGTATTTTGTTTATTGTTACGATACAAAATTAAACTTTTTAAAATATTTGCACTTTTTTGTAACAAATGCATTTGCAACATGCTTGCATAATTGGGAAAGTCATGCTATGGTATATTTGGCACAATACATCTCTGATGCAAAACTTTTTTTGAGCAGTTTATTTTTATAAAGGGTTGCATGGCTAATGCAAAATCTAGTTTCAGTATAAATATATGGGCATATTTATGAGAATTTCAATTTGTAGTTTTGCCACCTTTTTATTGCTACTCCATGAACTCCTTAACTGGTTATAACAACATGTTTACAAATTGTTCTGAAAGTCTATGTACTGCACACTAGTCAGTACCATATTTACCCGAAAGGGAGAGAGTTTTTTTGACAGAAAAGGAATAGAAAAAATATGGGGTCGTCTACAATTCAGGGTCGTCTTCAATTCAAAACCTTGGCACAAATACCAAAATGTGTGACACTGCTAGTTCAGTATTTAAGTTTGTGTTACATACACAAAATTACTACGGGCTTCTATTCATAATTTTTTACTCAGGTTGCTGTTAATCCTCCAAAATTGGCGTGCCATGAGACAGAGGATTTTGACAAAGGCTTTTCATGCTTAAATACTGTGTGTCCTATGGTTGTACGTATTTTTGTAGTGATGAGACTACCTGTCAACTTCGAAAAGGGTCCCCTTATCTGAGGTCACCCGCTGTAAAGGGGAATTGCTTTGGTGGGAAGCAAAATGGCTCAAGTCACGAATATAACACCAACAAAAGTTTTACAGTGTAAGAAAGATGCTGCTACCATACAGCCTGGTTAGACATATATTGCGTTGCGATTAACTTTTCTTTAGAAGTAAATAAAATATATCATACTATTCATATAGTAGCATTTGTTCTTGAAGGGTTTGTCATAAATTCATACAAAAATACTTTCAACCTAAATAATTTTTTCAGCACTTCACAGGGGTACCTAGTCTTGAATTCAGGTTTAAATATTTTCCCTCAAAAATATTTTTTTAGGAAGGGGTTGTCTTAGATTCAGGGTCATCTTCCTTTCAGCTAAATATGGTATTTAAGATGATTTGTGTACATTCACTATCACCATTACTTATACACTGACATGAAAAAAGTCATGGGATACCCATCTAATAACATGTAGGGCCCCCTCTAGCCCGAAGAAATGTAGTACAGTAAAACTTTGTTAAGATGTTTTTGAAGGGACTGAAAAAATAAAACTTATTAACAAGGAAATCTTTTTAAAAGAGTCAAATTACACATGTGGGTATAGACAAGGTGCAAAATTATTCAACTTATTAAGCAGGAAAACATCTTGTGTGGGAACCTCTTAAAAGGGTTTCACTGTAATTCGACGTGGCATGGACTCCACAAGTAGATGGACGACCACTGAAGAGATGTTAAGCCATGCTGTCTGAATGGCTGTCCAAAGTTCCTTGGTATTTCTAGGTGCAGGATCTTGGGTGCGAATGGCTCTCTCCGCCATATCCCATAAATGCTCGATTGGGTTCATGTCGGGGAAACGTGCTGGTTACCTCATTCGCTGGAATTCTCCCAAATGTTTTTCGAACCAGTTTTGGACATCTGCAGCCCGATGAGATGGTGCATTATCCTGTTGGAACATCCCATCATTGTCAGGGATAATGAAGTCCATGAACGGCTACAAATGGTCACCAAGGAGAGTTTTGTAGTGGTTACCATTGAGTTTTGTTGATACATGGACAAGTGGGACCCAACCCATGCCATTTGAACACACCAGACACCATTACGGAACCGCCACTAGCTTGCAGGGTGCCTTTTTGACAACTGGGATCCATGGCGTCATTAGGTTTTCACCATACCTGAACACTGCCATCAGCCTGAAACAACCTGTATCGTGTCTCATCAAACCAGGCCACATGTTTCCGGTCCTCCAGGGTCCAATTAACAACCTTACGAGCTTAAGTGAAGTGGTATGCCTGGTGTTGTGCTGTTAACAGGGGCACTCTGGTGGTTCTTCTGTTTCCATATTCCATGGAAGCTAATGCATGTTGCATAGATCTGATAGATACACGTTGACACCTCCTGCATTTAATGTGGCTGTGATCTGAGTGTAAATGTTCCTACTCTGTTGGCACGGACAATTCTACCCAACCTTCGCCAGCCACATTCAAGTAACTATGAACTGCCACTGCATCGTCCACGGTGGACCGTAATGCTTTGATTTTGATATTCCATGTATATACGTGACACCTTGGATAGAGGAATATTGAAAATCTCCACAACTTCTGAAATTTAATCTCCCATCCCTCTGGCACCCACAATCATGCCCTGTTCGAAATTTAATTACTCACGTCGCCTTGCCATGAGCATGTAAACAACAGTCAATCCAAATGACATGACCACTTGTTCATAACTGAGACAAGTTTAGGCTATGCAACTTCGTTCTGCAGCAGTGGCGCCACGAGTTATTCAGTTACACAATGCTATCCCATGACTTTTGTCATGTCAGTGTACATTTCTGTTGTGTATGTTAGTGTGGACTATGTAAGAGTTGATACAGTATACTACAGCAACTGGTAGATATTTTATTCAGAACCCACACATCTTAACATGCTTTCCATCTAATGAAATTTACTCAAAATCACTGCACAACATGCAGCATTACCACCTCACCTCCCCAATCCACACAACTCACTTACTCGCTCACCAACCATGTCCCTCCTGATAATTAAGCTCGTAAAAGATTTACATAAATTTCCTGATTTCATAAATTTACAAATTAAGTCTGTCAGGAAAAATGGAATTTCCACACCAAATGGTTGCAAAACATTTGTGCTATGCTGTAAATATTAGTGCATACAATAAATTAAAGAATATACATAATTTCAAAAAATTTTTTATTACTGCAGTAATTATTGAAAAAAATTTCCTTCTGATTAATTACATTTATAAAATTTTGTATCCAAGACTTTCACAAGATTTGAAAATGAAATAAGATAGTCATTTGAAAAACCTGTAGTGTGAAAAAATTAAAAATTTTAAGAAGCTGCTAAACACTTCTCACCATAATCAGGGTTACACAGCTCAATTTCATCAACACCAAACACAGCACGTGGGAACTCTGTCTGGAGAGAACCATTAAAAACTGCAGTGAATGTAAGCACAAAATGGCCTGCATAAAACTTGGATTCAAATATCATGCGCGTTTTCTTCCAGTCACTAAACTGTAATCAAGAAAACAACAGGTATCAATTACACACCATAATGGACAAATAAATGCTATATAGATAGATCCAAATCATGATGTGTACATGAAAAATAATGTTCAAAACAGGCACAATCCATTTTTAACAAAAAAAACACACACACAAACAAACTCTACAATTGACATTGTAGTGGCTGAAGAAATATTATGGATGAGGATTCTCATGTACGCGTTCGAGATGGCATTATAGCAGCATGAGTCATGCAGTAGGTAGTAGTGTAGTGGACCGTACTACAACAAGCAGTATTGCAACATGGGTGATTCTATTCGCAGTAGGACAGCATAGGTAGTAAGCAGTATCCATGATATGGAGTGTTGCTGTTTTACCAAAAGAAGCGTAAATTATACTTACTCCAAAAGTTTTTCAAATTACCACATCACATTTGTAGATATTATGTTTTTTAAACCTACCTAAGCAAGTTACGATGTTGTGATAAATCAGTGTTTCCGCGACAGTAATAAATATACTGTTACGGTGTGTTTCATTAACCGCTGCGTGTGAAACAGCATGACGTGGCTGCGTGGTGATCATAACGCTGGATCTGTTTGTGTGTGTGATTTCAAATATTTGATGTGAACTATTTATACGTTTTAAATGTGAATTGATTTTATAATAAAGTTATTTATTTACATTAACATATGTTTATTTATTACAATGTTGTACCTTTGCCCTGGGTGTTTGAAACACAGTCGTTTAACGTGATTTACCACCAATCCCAACAAAATAACCAAGCCCAGCCTCAATAAATTTCAATAAACCTAATACACAGTAAGTAGTGGTACATACAAATATGAGAGGAAATAAAAGTTACAGTAGGCTAATTTGTGTGTATGTTCACCTCAACATTTTAAGTTTGTATGACAAAAAATGAGCTACTCGAGTTGCGTGCTTGATTTTAATGTCTCTTTTTCATTGGACTGGTTATGCCTTCGTTATTTGAACTGAGGCCATCTTTTTAAAGAAATAACCCAACACATATCAATAACAAAAAGTTAAATACTATAGTTCATTACCCTGCAGTTGTAACAGTGTTAAACACAGTCGCAGCAAAATATTAACGCATATTACGTGTAATGTGCTATGTCATGGAAAACAAATATGATATGATGCCTGCTAACAGCTAACGGCACTAGAGCCCATGACAGTGCTCACCACGCACGTGTCACATGTCCTACACGTGCGCAAAGAGGCCAATAATCATTCTGAACTCTAAAATAAATATTATTTTTCAGTGTAAAATGTGTTCTATTGTATTTGCAGGGTTTAATACATCTTAAAATTACTTAAAGTGTTTGTTGATATTTGAAACTTGTCTGGTTATAAAATTCAAAGTGCCCAAGGTGCCGAGAGTAAGAACACTGATATTCCGGCATGAACACTGTCATAAAGAGACACCAAATTGATATGAAAATATATAAAAAAATTATAAAAATGTAAAAGAATATTTAATTTAATTTGTGCCATTTTATTTTCACTAATAAAATACTTTACTCTGCGTGCATAGCACTTCTGCTTAAGTGAACCCCGTAGGCGGCCATGGTAGGTTCGTGTGATGCTTGTCTCTGGACAGTCTGTCGAGGAGAGCTGGCGAGGTAAGACACTGTCACATACTCACTGCAACTTTTGTTCACTGATTTAGGTTTCCATAGTCAATTTAGTTTACCGGTCAACCTTTGCTTGCGTACGCTTTTGCCAGACATTTTCCCCAGCATTATGCTTCCGCTTTATTCATTTATTGCACCCTTGTGGTATTTTTAACTTAATCAAGGAGAAGAGGTAGAATGATGTCAGACAGGTCACGCGATCCGCACATTTCGAATCAAATGCCATCTGCCCATGCATTTCAGTGTAATTTCCGAATAGTTGCTATATGCAATTTTAGGAGCTTTATTTTTATGTATATTTGAGGGTAATTTTCGTGTTTGAATATTTTATGGCAACATCACGTATATCCACGTGGCCGAACGATGCTAAGTCTTTGTATATGACATGGTATATGCAATCTTTTATTAAGGGTTCTATATTAAATTTTGTCAGGGTTCAGTGTAATTTCACGTAAATTTATGCTTTTTGTATTTGAGCACGCGGTCATGTTAATGTTTGATTTTATCACCATCAGGCATGTTACAAGCCTGTAACCACTTCAATCGTAAAGAGGATAATTTTCTCAGCAAGGATAATATTTTGTCTGAATTTGAGTTGCGTTTTCCATGAAGAAACATTGCAATTTCACTTGCACCACGTGGTCTGCTACGAACTTCATCCAGCGGCATCCGCATCATCTAAGCTTGTTTTCACACATGTGTGTGTTCATTGTGAATACATTTCTCATGTCCCATCTTGTTTTATGTATCTTTGAGGGTTTATATTATTTTGTAATTAGTGTACGGTGCAATTATTCCCATCCTAGCTGGCTCTGTGTATAGACCATAACCACACTAACCACATGCTGGCAGGCAAGCCCAGACAAGTTTCCATTAGTGATGTCGAGTAGTCACACGTGTTAATATGTTTCATCAAGTGTTTTCATTTGCAATTCTCCATGACCTGTTTTCAGGGAAAAACTGTCAATCCACCCTAGCGGTTGTCGGCCCTCTTCCCTTGTGAAGGCTGTGCTTTCATGCACCTTGGTGAGATCATCCATCTAGGCGTGTGCTAGATTAATTGCAGGCTGGGGAGCATCCAAGCAGAATTGGCTAGTCATGACCAGGATTATGATAATTTCATTGGCACGTTGGTGTGTATGCATAGAAACAATAAAAACAAGTCTCACAGTGAAGCATCGCTGGTGCCCAAATTACCAGTAAGAATCTGTGTCCTCGTTCATCTCGTGTTTCACCAGATGGTGTCAATTAATGGTAACATAACCATAAGAACTATTGCCTATTCATGCATTTTTTAAATGTTATAAAGCTGAACTAAATAATTTTATAGGCCTAAACTGTGAATATTCGTACAGAATGGTTTTTGGAATATGACAGAATTCTTTGAAATGCTGTAAACCATAAACAATGCATTTGACAGGTATAAAAGTAGAAGTCACATTTCAATTTTATGTTTAGGTGTAGCAAAAATATACAAACCCATGTACACACACAATGGCATGTAAACATTGATTTTGACAGATGCTACATGACAGTCACATGGCAATGATTGTGTATATTTGGCGAAAGGATACAAAACGGGCCTGCAAGTATATATTCTGCAGGGCTCTGAGAAAGTTGCTTATAGTGGGGAACGGACTAGAGTTCAGGTAGGTAGGTAGGTAGTTATAGCAGGGAGCTGATGAGAAGGCAAGGGTGCATGGCAGGGTTGTGGTCGAGGCCACAAAACCCCCCTTCACTCATCGCGTACTATCGCAGTAAATTGTTACCCTCGCTACTAGTCATCCCAAAAGAAACTAACAACCGGGCTTTTGCAAAAAGTTCCACTCACAATGTGAATTCCAACATGGTGAACACTTGCCAACAATTTTAGATTTTAGCCCAGACAGCCTAGCAGAAACAAACGAAACTACAATAATCTAGTTTGCTATGGACCAGGGCACGATACAGCCTAAGAAGGGTGTACGTGTCAGCATACCAGTCAAAACCACTCAAAGGTTTCCAAAGATTCACGTCTCTTACACAGCGAGACTTCAGGGACTGAATATGACTCCTCCAACGGAGTTTACAATCATAAAAGAGGCCTAAAAACTTGACAGTATTGGAAACAGGCAAAACAGAGCCATACAAAAGCACCTCGGGAGAACAAAAGATGCCATGTCTTCGACAGAAATGAACCACCTGCGTCTTGGCGGTGGAAAGGTGAAATCCACAGCTGTCTGCCCACTCGCTATGGCAGTGAACAGCAAGCTGGACATGACGTTCTGCCATATGTAGAAACCCAGTATGGCAGAAAATAATAAAGTCATCAACATACGGTGCACATTCCACAGGTGGTCGAATTACAGACACAATGTCATTGATGGCGATAGCAAACAGGGTAATATTCAATATGCTACCCTGTGGCACACTACTCTCCTAAATGAACTTCCGAGAACAGGAAGCACCATCGTGAACCCTGAAGGTACAGAAGTACATAAATTACTGTATGATACCAGGTAGATGTCCATGAAATCCCCAAGTGGACAGCTATTGCAAAAAAACATGTCACCATGTTGTGTCTTATGCCTTCTCCAGGTCAAAGAAGATAGCAAGGAGGTGCTGCCCTCACAAAAAAGCAGCCTGTATGGAAACCTCCAAGCTGACCAAATGATCCACTTCAGAACAATTTTGTCAAAAACCACACTGAAGGGGCAATAAAATCTACCAGGTCTCAAGGTAGTATATCAGACGTGCATTAACCCTATGCTCCGTGGTCTTACAGATGCAGCTGGTGAGGTAAATAGGATGATAGCTGGAAACTTCCCCTTTGACTTTCCCTGGTTTCAAGATGGGTAGAAAGGTTGACTTGCACCAACTCAATGGGACACCAGAGGTCCAAATATTAGAAAAAACAAAAACAGTTTCCCGTAAGATGAGAGGTGTTGTAACATAACATAATGGATATTGTTGGGGCCAACAGATGTATACTTTGAGTGTGATAAAGAATGCTCCAACTCAAGAAGAGTAAAAGGCTGGTTGCAGTCCTCCTCACCCATGTCGCCAAAATGGAGACACACCGTCTTGCATGTATCTTTAATGGCTCAAAATGAGGGAGTGTAATGGACATTGCTTGAAACATCTGCAAAATATTGACTCAGTAAATCTACTAAGTTTATCCCCTCAGTAACAATATTATTATTGCCCCAAAGGAAGGAAACATGTGTGCTGAGAGAGTGTCCACATGACTTCTGAACATTGTCCCAAATTAACTTACTGACAGCATGTACCGTTAGTGATGAAATGAAATTACTCCAAGATTTTCCGCCGATTGTCCTTAACAAAATGTTGAACGCGAGCCTGACACACGCAGAAAAGCTCCAAGTTTACACTAAAGCATCTGAGCGCATATCATTGGACACAGACAGTATCCCTGCATTTGTTGCTCCACCAAGGAACATGCCTATGACCAAACTGTGAAGGCTGGGGGATGACAGCCTCCCCAGCTAACACGACAATAGAGTTTAAGAGTTCCACTGTCAGCAAGGTAGTATGGGTGGGGCAGCAAATGACACAGGGTAATGGTCACTTCCACAGAGGTCTGGATAAATACACCAATCAAAGTGGGTGGCCACAGCTGGGCTACAAAAAGAAAGACTGATGCAGGATGAAATGCCAGTATGGGTAGTGAAGTGTGTAGGAGTACCAGTGTTCAACAGGGCAATATTAGAAATGGTGAGCCACGACACTACTACATGACCCCGACCGTCTCTGTGGACTGAACTCCATATCTCATTGTGAGCGCTGAAGTTGCCAATAATCAGAAATGGAGGTGGGAGCCGAGATGAAAGTACCTCAAAATCAACTGACCTTACACTCTGGTGCAGGGGTTCATACGCTACAAACAGTGACAAACATACCGAGGAAATCCCTGACTGCCACTGCATGCAAAGCAGTGCGAAGGGCAACAGCTTCATGGTCAACAGAATCCTTCATCACGGGACAGACACCACCACAGTTCATCAATACATTATCCAGGCAGTAAAACATGTGACAAAAGTGCGTTTCCTGAAGACAAATGACTGCAGAGGTGAGGGACACTAGGAGATGTTCCAGTACTTCAGGATTATTGAAATAACCTTGGCAGTTCCACTGTATGAGGGACATAAGTAATGGAAAGAAAGAAAGTGGAAACAATTACTTTAATTTACGTCTATGTATGTTTTTCACTGGCTTAAAGCCCTCTGAGACTTCACCAGTGTTTCGGGAATCGACATCAACCACCATCTCAGCTTCTGACTCCAAGAAGACAGGACGGCGAGTGGTCGAGGTGATGATGTGATCCTGTGAATCATGGTCACTCGCAGGAAGGGATATGAGGGATGGAGTGTTTGGCTTGTCGAATTGTTTCACAGCAGCTTCCTAACACAATTTGCTGACAATAGAGGGTTTTGACAGTTTCGAAAGAAACTGACTCATACTGTACACCTACAGACATGGTCTGGGTTGTCCGGACTCCCTGTGGCTTCAGCATACTCACAGACATTTCAGTCTAGGTAGCCACACATACTGTCTGTATACACACATCCTGAACTGCTGGTCGAGCATTGGCAACAACACTAAGGAACAGAACGCTTTGGGCCCTGCAGAGCATTGAAACATTTCCATACCTCAACAAAGGAAACCTTGTTGGTGACCCACATCCATTGAACAGCCTGCTCCTCCTGGTAGGAGGTCCTGAGGCCAGTTAAATGTTTCAACGTACCCTGTCTCAGACTGTGGGGGTAGGGTGCACGAGGACCAGATCAGTGCTTTGGCACATCCTGTCTTAGACTTCTCAGGTAGAATACACAATCAGTTTGGAAGCATAGATGGAAAATGGGGTAGACTTCTTTAATGAGCTGCATGGTGGCCACTCTGCATGCTCCAACCTTGGACTGTTTTTCTGTCAATAGCACTGTCAAAAAGAACATGGATAAGCTTTGATGTTAGAACACTGTTTACATAAATAAATGCTTTGAGATGTTTGTACACATACACATGCCTACAGGATGGGCCATGCTGCTCCACTTCCTAATGTAGCCATTCAACATGAAAATTCTGGCAATACATCTGTATCACCTGGGTGTCGCTGTCATAAGCAAGTGCAACCATCTTTTAAACAGGGGTGTGTAAATGGAAGCCAGAAAACACAGGGGAATAAAGTAACTGCTCTTCTCTCTTCTCTTCGCCCCTCTTGGACTATAGCAACATACCCAATCTTATCATTACTGAGCTTCTGTTTACACCAATAAAGATGCTATGTGTACAGATGTAGTTCAACTGCTTCTCATACATGGCCACAGTTGGATGCAGAATGACTGTGGCTACGTTGTGAAGTGCTTATTTTGCCATCTTCTCCAGTTCATAGTGGAGTAAGTCAATCAAGACAGTTTGTGTGTTGATTTTATTCTTTGCCTAGCATCATCAGAAAGTTATGCAACTGTGATTCTTTTGCATGTGGGTATGTGTGTTGGTGTGTGCATTTGTGTTTGAGTGTGTGTGTGTGTCTATATATATATATATATATATATATATATATATATATATATATATATATATATATATATATATATATATATATATATATATATATATATATATGTGTGTGTGTGTGTGTGTGTTTGTATATATGAGTATATTACATATGTATGTAGGAGCATATTATATATGGATGTAGGAGTGTATGATATATATGTAGGAGCCTATTATATATATGTATGTAGGAGTAAGTGTCTATATATATATGGCACACAATTATAACTTCAGATTATGCTACATGAAAATTAATGGCCCTCTCCTAATGGAAATGTCTACACACCTGTTTGTAGACTTTCTCTAACCTAGTTTTAAGTGTCAGCTAGATTGTATTCATGTTAATCAATGTCCTTCAGTCATGTAAAAGGGCAAATATGTTACAAATCAAATGTCGACAAACAATTTCATGATGCTAAACATGTGACTTTGACAGTTGTACTAGCAATAGGCAAATCAACGATCAGGACATGGGCAAAAGACGAAATTCAGTCTACTTCATAATTAGTATATGTTTGGAATGCAGATGCTGCCAGGTTAGGTAGACGTGGTGGTGCTGCAAATCTACAGGTGGCTGCAACAAACATTCAACCTTATTCTTACCCCATTGACACACCAGTAGATGTTGCTTTAAACTGATGCTTGCAGCAGCAAAAAAGGAAAGAAGGCTCTACCCCTATTAATTGCAAACCACCGCTGAACAAACTAATGGCAACTCTAAAATTTTCCATAAATATACAAAATAGATTAACATTTTTACAATTATATTAAAATCAGGAACTGACAAACACTTAGACATTCAATTCAATACTTACTTTCAAAAATTATTCAAATAGAAATGTGTGAAATATTATTTCCAAAACTCTGCCTTCAAGTAGGAATTAATTTTTGTAAAGTTATACCCTATGTAAACTGAGAAACTATGATCTCATATCCACCATTCCAAGTTTCTTCAAAATATATTCAACAAATGTTGATTCTTTAGAAGGCAAAAAGACAAACATTTCTGTTTAATTCACAAGATATATCAGAATCAATTTCATTATTACCAAAAATACATTTCGAAACAAAAATTTATGAAAAGTATTTGTACATGTTTAAAATTTTTAGTTTCTTGTGTCATTTATTGACATTCATGACCATCTCTTTCCATTAGTAATGGCCCAGTTTGGTTCACCCAAAATTTGATACTTGAAATCAACAAAATATTAAAAATAAAAAACATATACATATTTATACATGTGTCGAATATGTGCTGAAAATTTTTTCAGTAGATTTAAAAAGTGTTTTAGTAGCGACAAACAGTTTGATACTGCATTTGAGTTGGACTTTAGAAGTAAGCTAAGCCAAAGCAATATTGGAGTAACTTTTTAGTACGTGGACAGGTAACATACATTCCAAGGAAAACTAATATTTTTATTTTGTAAAATGTTTAAGCAGGAAAGTTAATGAGGGACTGTTTACATGCTAAAATACTCTAAAGTCACATTAAAATACTGAGAAAGGTGATACAGGAGTTAAACTTTGGACTCACATTCAGGAGGACCTGGGTTCAAGTCCCTGTCCGGCCATCGTGATTTCAGTTTTCTGTGGTTTCCCAAAATCACTCCAGGTGAATGCTGGGATGGTTCCTTACTATAGGCCATTCCTACATCTCATAGCAGCTACTTCACATTAAGAAAAAAAAAGAAAACTCAATTATAACAATTTCTCAGGATTCAAACACTGAACTTTGTGGTCTGATGATCAAGCCTCAGTGACCTTATTAAGATGTTATTTTCAGAGAAAATGAATAAAACTCTTTGCATGAATCACAAAGTAATATTCATTAGTGTGGCAGAGTGGGCCAGTGTTCTGTTAATATATGTTCCCATTCCAAGAATCCAGGAGCTGATCCAGGCTAGTATACATACATCTGCAATGTTTCCTTCAAGGAAGTTAGACCCCAACTTCCTGCATTACTCGCAATTAAACTAATGAATAAAACTAAAAATACTGCATGTCTCAAGGTATTTGTTTTGTGCTTTATGGGGGTCATAAGTTACAGGAGAGACTATTAGTTAATTTTATCACTGGGTCACAAATAAAGTATATAAGTATACAGAGATGGATTGGCATAGCGGTTCCTTTGATGTGGCCATGCCCACTCCCTGCTGATTGGCTGTGAAAGGCTCTGGGTATGGGCCATGTGTCAGACTGACTTCTGCGTGCTACCCAAAGTTCCATATTGGCATGGCTGCCGACTGGTGAATAGGCTACGAGGTGCTGATTGGCGGACGGTGTTATGACATGTTTGTGGAAAATGTGACTGGGTAGTCCAGTGCACACGCAGACCATCCCCAAGGTCATGCCTATGGTAATATCAGCATAATATCTTACCTTATTCTCCATGTTTGCAGTCTGATCAACTTGCTCATTTTTTAAAGACTGCATACCAACGACAGCTTCTCCTAGCACTTTCACAAGTTTCACAACTAATTCTGATTGAAGTGGTCTTGCAGGGATGTAATATAAAAAGGACACGCACACTTTTTCTGAAGGCGACGTAAAGGTCTGAGTTTTACCAACAAGCCCATTTGTAGTACTGCCTTGGAAACTGTCTGAAAAATAAATCATACTTCTGAAGGCAAACCAAAACTACATTTACTGAAAACTGAAATTGGTGTGACAACAAAATAATCAACACATGTAAAAAAAATTCAATAAAGGGTTAACAGTAAAAAAGAGCTTTTTAGTTTTACATTGTACATTAATTTAAAAAAATTATTGGTAAAGAAGTTTGATAAAATAGCAAATCATCAAAAAATTAATTTACCTCTATTTCAAGAAGGAGCCATGGTCATGTAGCACCTCCCACCACAGCGAGCCGGGTTCAATTCCCATCAGGGTTGCTCCTGAATTTTTTCACATGGAAATAGTGTTGCATGATATCGCCGACCAGCAGCTTTTCTCGGGGATCTCCTGTTTCCACCACCCTAGCATTCCAGCGCTGCTCCGTTACCACGTCATTTCACTCTCATTAACTTTTAAGACCTCATTGTTAAGAGCTGCCCAAATCTCTCCATCCCTTTTCACTCCATTTCAAGAAGAAATCTCGAAACTCTCAAAGACTCAAAAAGTTCAAACTATACTTCTTTTTAATTAGCCATGAATTATTGAAATATTCAAGGAGTAATTCCTATATCATTGTACACTACATGGTAGTACAACACAATACATGAGACTGTAGATTGTTGATGGTAAACTGAACATTTTTGAAACCCTTGCTTAGGATCTGCTTGTATGTACATTGTTTATTACTACACCATATGTAAAATTAACATTGCAATGGGACTGATCATTTTATTCATACATCATTCAAGTAAAACTATGAAATTATTAGAAAAAGTCCATATCTTAAAATTTTGTTCATTCTTACACTTATATGGAGATAAAAAAAAAACAGAAAACAAAAGAAATAATTTTTGAATTCACAAATATTTACCCAACATATTTTAATTCAACTTTAAGACATGCAAATCCATCTTTTACAAACTTGAATGGGGGCATGCCAGTCACTGTGCCTTTAAAATGTATGCAGGTAGGCCGAGTGACATTTTTCGAAGGACAGTTTCAAAAATGTTTAATTAACCATAAACAGCTGATAGAGCACATAACAACAGGCTAAATTTCAGATGACAATTCACTGGGTACCTGGACAGGGGGAGGAAACCAATGTGTTCGTCCAAATTGTAGCAAAGAAGAATTATGTTGTCATTTTGGTGAGCAAGATGTGAGATTAGTTTGCAAACCTGTTCGACATTAGAAACATAAAAGTTGAGAGGTGAATCCCCAAGAATGTGCTGTATGTCTTGTTCCCAAGACACCTGGGGCACAACACACTGCGACTGAGAAATGGCAGATGCAGCATGTCTTTAAAGCATGGGGTCCCAACCTTGTCATCAAGTACCACTTTGCATTATTACAATCATTAGACCTACCACCTAAATACCAGGGATGAACTGCGTGGTTAGCATTTTTGTTGCACATTCTAGCGAATTTCGGGGGTTTGTGGGGTTCAAAAAGAAAAAGAAAAATGCTTGCAGTGAAACAGGAATTTTTTTTTAAAGGAAAACAAAATACATTTAAGAAAAATAGGTATGATCTTCAAATTTTTTACAAAAAATTTAAACTTTTTTGAACATGATTGCATACCATCTAAACTGCCTTCAGATACCACCAGTGTTAAATGTGATGCCGGCCACTGGCCAGCAGCATTCAGCCCATGATCGCGCTAGCTGCTGAGTGCAAGTGTAACACCAACAGGTGGTTAATTACCGCCACAGGCCACAGACTTCCCACAAAAAAATTTGCTGCTTAATTTAGTTGACATTAAGTGTAATATGTTTATAGGGTACCATGATTGCTGTATGTGAGAACAACTTAGCTGAAGGTCTAAGTGAAAATGGGTAAAGACAGTTCACTCTCAAGTGAGAACTTCTGAAAGCAATCTTAAACAAATGTCACTGCCCTTGTTTACCTGCATATACTTTAACAGGCACAATGACTGGTGTGTGTGTGCCCAGTAAAGTTAGTAATGACAGAGGGAAAGAAGTTCCATTTCTTAGCTTTCAGTTAAAAGTATTATGTAGACATTCGTGAATATTGACATTATTTGTCTTGCTTTTTTTTTTGTGTACTGGGAAGGAACTGAACAAATCCAACTGTTCATTAAAGGAGATAACACACACATTTCTTTAATACTAGTTCAAGATAAGGTTTACATTATACAAATACCGCCTAGGACACCACCATGACTGATACTGACACTTGGCAATGCTGCCAATATTACATTGGATAAAGCAAGTAATTAACACGTCCATAACATTTTTCATTATTTTAGTGCATGTAAGTGCAAGATTTAACAAATTTTTATATTTTTTCTAATAATTTTACAGTTTTTTTTTTGGCAAAAGTATCAATTAAGTGGCTCGGCCCTTGGAAATGTTAATTTTACATAAGTTGGGATAATACCCTATGCACATACAAGTAGATCTTAAGCAGGACTTTCAAAACTGATACATTTACTGTGAACAGCCTACATCAGGGTGTATGCGGAATGTCAAAACTGATAGCTCCATGCTTAAACATGCAAACATGCATGCATGCACACAAGCACCACCCTTGCCTACATTTAGAATTGTTTAGGAACAGTTATCCTAAAGTGACATCTAACTTACATCTACAAAAATACAACACCAGATGCTCAGGTGGGGAACTGAAACCCACAACTTCCTATTTGATAATCAGGAGCTCTAATATCTGTCTTATTTATCATATAATTAAAGATAAAGTTATACATATCTGCAATTTGAGTTTTTTCTTTTTATTTGACTCCATCGTGTGAGACACGAGACGAACAATGACACAAATACTTACTGGTAATTTGGGCACCAGCAGTGCTTCTCAATCACAGCACTACTGAGACTCAGGGTTCTCAGGGATGCTGTGGGTTCTGTATGTCTGTCTCACCCATGCGTACTTATAAACACTTATAAACACATCACTGGAAATAAACTCTCAATAAAATATATGTGGCTAGGAAACTGTCACTACTGAATAAAAGATATAAGTTCAATGTAGATTTGATTTTATTGTTCTTATGCATACACATCAATGTGCCAATGAACGTATGATTATCTTGGTCATGACTAGCCAATTCCGCTTGGGTGCTACCCAGCCCGCAATTACTCTAGCGCACGCCTAGATGGATGATCTCACCAAGGTGTGTGAAAGCACAGCCTTCACAAGGGAAGAGGGCCGATAGCTGCTAGAGTAAACTGACGGTTTTTCCCTGAAGACAGGACACGGTGAATTACAAATGAATACCCTTAATACACATTAACACGAGTGATTACTTGGCATCACTAATGCAAACTCGTTGGGGCTCGCCCTCCAGCACGTTTGCAGTGTGGTGACGGCCTATACACAGACCCGGCTGGGACGGGGGTAATTGCACCATACAGTAATTACACAATTACATAGACCCTTGAATGAGACATGAAATAAGATGGGACACAAGATGAATATTCACAATAAACACACACGTGTGAAAACAAGCTTAGGTGGCGCGGATGCTGCTGGATGAAGTTCGTAGCAGACCACGTGGTGCAGGTGAAATTGCAATTTTTCTGCATGGAAACGACAAACTAAATTCAGATAAAATAATATTTGTGTTTGTCAAATGGTTCTCTTTACGATTAGCATTGTTACAGGCTTGTAACATGCCTGATGAAGGTAAAATCAAACAAAAGCATCAATTTACGTGAAAAATACATTAAACCCTGAATGAAAAATACATAGAACCCTGGAATAAATTATTGCACATACAATGTTATATAATTAAACTCTTAAAACGCAATGATGGCGTATACAAAGACTTGGCTTCAGTCGGCCACATGGTTATACGTGATGTTGCCGTAAAATATTCAAACACGAAAATTACCCTTAAATACATACATAAAAATAAAGCTCTTAAAATTGCATGTAGCAATTATGCAGAAGTTACAATGAAATGCCTTAAACATACGCAGAAGGCATCTGATTCAAATGCGCGAGTCGCGTGACCTCTCTGACATCTTTCTCCTCCTTCTCCTCGATTAAGTTAAAAATGCCTCAAGGGCGTAAGAAATGAGTAAAACGGGAGCATAATGCTGGGGTATATGTTTGGCAAAAACATACGCAAGCAAAGATTAACCGGTAAACTACATTAACTATGGAAACCTACATCAGTGAACAAAAGTTGTAGTGTACACGTGACAGTGTCTTACTTCGCCAGCTCTCCTCAACAGACTGTCCAGATACAAGCGTCACATAGACCTATCATGGCCGCCTACGGGGTTCACATAAGTGGAAGTGCTATGCAAGCCTAGTGAAATATTTTATAGTGAAAATAAAATGGCACAAATTAAATCAGACATTGTTTTACATTTCTATCATTTTTTTACTAATTTCAATATTATTTTAATGTCTCTTTGTGATGACGTTCATGCCAGAATACTAAGTGTTCTTAATCTCGGTGCCACAGGCACTTTGAATATTCATAACCAAACAATTAATTAGTACAAGCACTTTAAAACATTTTAAGACATACTAAACACTATAAAGACAATATAACACATTTTACCCTGAAATTAAAATTTATAGGAAAGTTCAAAATTGTCGGTCACTTTGTGCACGTGCGGTACACGTGAGATGTGAGCGCCGTCATGGGCTCTAGCGCCACTGGCTGTTAGTTGGCATCAGTATATAGAATGTTCTCCATGAGGACACTCCACACTCTGGCATAGTGTACATAAATTGCTCTTGCTATGTCTCTGATGCTGCTTTAGGATGGTTCTTGATGTGATGTAGTACACTTTCCTCCACGGTTCTGGCTCTTTTTAAGGTCTTTCTGATGCACTAGTCAAAAGATATCATTTTCTTTGAACACTCATAAATACCAGGTGTCCCAAATTAATGTTTACACTCTGAATCATGATGCCCTGTCGACTAGACAAACACTACATTAGGTGGAAGCGGGGGAGTATTTTTGTCGGGTGCTAAGTCAGGCAGGCACATCCTTATTCTAGAGGGTTAGTGAATGCAGTTAATCTCTACATAAGGCCGGTGATTTCCCAGCTTAGAGAACTGGTCTGGTAGCTTTACAGAAGAGCACAAAGTCTGGTTCTGCCAGAACAATCTTTCATTTCAGATTCTGAGCCTTTGGGCAGTATACATGGGTGATTAAGATTGCTAGTGCCCGGGCGTGTTTCTGGCGGAATGACTGAGAGTGTTGATGTTCCTGAGGTAAGCACGTTGGGTGTTGGGCACAGTTTGTGTCGGTTGGGACAGAGCAAAAGGCGTGAGGTATGAGATGGAGGCTATTGGCTGCTGTTCCGACTGACTGAAGTATTCCATGAGCCACGGGTGAACATCTTAACTCAAGCCAGTTGGTGGCTGGAATAAATCCAGTGGTACTTCCGGTGTGATTGGGACGAGCAGGCGTTGTAGTGCTTGGGCTTGATCTCTAGGGGTGCGCTGTCCTATCGTAGCAACAAGGGCAGGAGTCAGTTCTTACAAATGCCCAGAGAAAATTATCACCTGTTTCATCTTCTCCTTCAGATCACTGCATCTGGTGAAAGGCATCTGGAGTTACACACACTCCCATGTCCGTGACGCTAAAGACAGCGCTTACAATTCTCTACAGTGTAGAGCCAAGTGAACAGCTGCCGACAGGCGGATACCCAATCTCAGTGCTTGGCGCTACGGTGTGATGGGTAGAGAAAATTAGGTCTCGCTGTCTGCAGTTCCAACACGTGGGAGCTGGTTTCGACCATGTCTTCCAAGTCCAAGGAACATCCCCTCCGGCACAAAGGTGCGGTTGAAAAAATGAGCACCGAACTGACAAGCTGATCCAAAAACCGTGTACCTGTGAAGGCTCCACCGTTCTGCCTACTGGAGTATGTAGAAACACTGGCAGAGCTAGTGCTTGTGGGTAAGCAAAATGTGTATAGGCTCGAGCCAGTATAGTCCCTGTGATCACCTGCATTTTGCTCAAGGGTGAGGTCAACTAGGAAAGGTGAAATGTCTACAGGAATGTGGTACTCAAGGATCGGTTTAAACCAATGTTTCTTCCCTGTTACTGGAAATAAACACGTGGTGACATATTCCCTCCTGCGTTTGTCAAGAGCTTTACGGGAAACTGAACTACGCATTATGGTTAGAGGAGACCTGTTTCTACGCTAGTGGGGGTGGGGTAAAATAGCGCTGCTAAAACAACTGAAAATTATAACTGACTCCCTATCACATTGTTGCCCAGAAGAAGCCATAGTGTCTAGTGTGGATTGACAATATAGCGGTACGAGTGGCACGATACTTGGATGACTAAGCAGGGCGTGACATGAGAAGTTCCAACAATGGAGCTTGAGGAAAGGTTTTCCTCCTGGCACAAAGGTGTGGTGAATGAAGGAAGGTATAGCGAGGCGGCTAGTGTGGTGAAGACTGTCAAGCTGGTCGCCAGTATAAATTGGTCAGTTCCCCGGCGGCTGGCATGAAGAGTAAATGAAGACTGGTCCGGAGTCAAATTCTGACTACATATTTATACTATGCCAAGCAGCTACCTCAGCACTCATTCGGCATCTTGATGGTGAGGGGTAGTCATTGAGCAGGAGGGTAGCGAAAAGCATAGCTCTCTGATGTAGTGCCACCAGCAGACTGGGAGGATGAAAGACAAATGATGAAACATACTAGTGGTGCCATCTAGCGTGGTTAGTAGTACTCGTTTTGAGGTGCACAGATTCGGTGGGCCGGTGAATAGTACAAGTTGCTGGCTGGAAAGTCCATTCTTGCCGGCAGACAGTAGAATCTTTTGACATCACTGGGCCAATGGTAATGCAAACTCCGTAGAAATCAGATGCGCTGACGAGCTGAAGTCGTTTAATTACCATTGTTGAAAAAACGTTATGCGTCAATTCTTTGAATGTGAATAACAAGAAAACTTTAAAGACAATATGATGGGACTGTATGCATTTAACACTATAAGAACAATTTTAGGTGTATGTGAGCACGTGTAGCGATTTTGCTGTTGTCAGTTCCATTTGCAGCTACTAGCAGCAGCAAATCTACAATTGTAAAGTTTGAGTTTGGGTTTAGAGATTTAGGCAGCTCTTAACAACAAGGTCTTGAGAGCCAAAGTGGGTGAAGTGCGGTGAGAACAGAGTAATGTCAGAATGGAAGGGTAGGCAAAATGGGAGATCCTACGAAAAAACTGCAAACCAGCTACGTTGTTCGACACGATTCCCACTTGCAAAAATCCGGAGTGACCTGGCCAGGGATTGAACCCAGTTCGCCTTGGTGGGAGGTAATCAGTCTAAATTCTCAGCCACTGTGGCCCCATTACAATTATAAAGGAAATGGTGGAGGAGACAAGGTTTCCTTTCAAGCAACGTAAGTGGGTATTAAAATGTTATTGGAAATGTGAGAACATTATTGTGGAGAGATGGACGGTAGAATTAAATACTGTGCCACTGTCACGTGTAACAATAGCACAGTTATGTGACAAGTTCCAGAGGAACAGAACTGTGTGTAATGTGAAAAAGGTGTGGCAAGAAAAAAATGACAAAGGAAGAACGGGGGCTTTTGCACATATTAACAAAGTCCCGGGAAGTCGAAATCTGTACAGCAGACTGTGCATCACTCAAGTGTCAATAAATAAAGTTTCAATCACATTTTGAAGCAAGTAAAGGGGAGGCCAAACACTTCCCTGTTACTTCATGTTACGAATGAAGACAACCCAGACAAGCTTGTAAATTTTTAAGTGGGTAGTAAACCTGTGTAATGAGATCAATCATTTTACTGACATAATTGTTTGGTCTGATGGGATCATGTGCATCTTTTCTGCATACTTGTGTTCTATTTCATTTCACTGGCCAGCGTACTTGTGAGGCATATTTCAGCAGCACCACTCCATTGTGTTGAGGCATGATGTCGGTAGTACTGACGACAATGTCACAGTCAGACAAGGGTTCTATTGTGCCAGAAAGAGGCAATGGCTAACTTACTGTGGTGAAGTTTGGCTTATTGGCTGCTGATTGGTCCCCAGCTATGGTATAGATTGGGGTGCGTGGTCTGACGGCATGGTACATAGTCAAGTGTGGGGTCAGTGGCTCTCCACACTGGTGACGTAGATACAGATACTCATTTACCTGCAGTGGGCCATGGTCCAGGGTAGCTCCTGGCTCGGCCTCTGCTGTTGCTGGCTGGAACTAGTGCCCTGTCCTGGGGCTGTACTGGATGCCCCAGTCCTATGTGCACTATGATCGGGTGTGGCTATCTGGCTGTCTTGTGGGGTTGCTGGAAGAGGGGGCTAAGGGGAACTGGGAGGTGAGGCATCTCCAGATGTCGGGTGGCTTGAGCTCATTCCTATGGGGATAGAATGATGTGGGCAGATGGCACTGGGTTGCAGAACAATTCGCTAGGTTCATAGGTAGTAGATGCCCTCATTAACTCTCCACCTTGATCACTCCTATGGTTGTAGGGCATATGCGTTGGTACAATGGTCTACAACCTAAGGAAGAGCAGGCGACGACTTCCCTAGCTATGAGTGCAGAAAGTTGTGGCTAGGCCACCCAGACACAGTCGTATTGCTCCAACCAGCAAAGATGATAACGTGGTGGATAAAGCAGTATGCTGATCAAGATGTCTAGCTGTGTTGTGGTGTGTGTTCCAGAAAGGGGTCAGGCCACCAGAACCAGTCCTTTCACTCCAAATGGTGAAGATAATGTGGCGGGTGGAGTAAGCTGGCTAATCTGGCTGTCTAGTCGCTTCGTGGATTGTCTTACTAGTGATTAGGGCTCTGCCATATGTGTGCACCAGGTACCTTCGCATACCTGGTCCGCAGTATGGGTGGCCATCTAATGGGCATATTTTGTGACGTAAATGCACCCGATTAAGGGAGCCCACAGTCCTACACTAGTTTCGGCAAAAAAGTTTCTAAGACGCTGTCTCCTACTTTTCCTTAGTAGGTTTAACACCTATGGGGATACGTCGTAAGCAGCGCGGCCGCTTGGAGTGATGAGGGGGGGAGGGGCTGCCCTCTGATCCCACGTCGTCCTCGCTGCTGCTGCTGCTGCTTGCGGCAGTATTGGGGGAACGACTGATGTGTCGCTTTCTATATGAGACAGAATGGTCCTACTGATCAGATGGGGTTGAATCCGATGCTGATAACCACCTGAATGATGCAGAAGATGCCAGGCATCTCCAGGGCGTCACAACGCCTTCAGGTGGGACCCTCACCTGGCGATCCTGGCCATCATAAGGTGGCCCACCTGCTTGGCTTGATGTGACATCCTGCATGACTGCTTTTGCCATGTTGGTTTGTGGCAGATGACAAATGTCTGCTGCAACAGTGTTCACTGGAGCCCCATTAAACATATAGATGCCGGTCGTCTCAGCTGAACAAGTGCTTGGCATATTGCTGTCATGTTGAATGACCACCAAATCCAAGGCATCAGTGAGTGGTGTTTCTATGTTCCCACTCCTGTCACCACCCAGTGAAGTGCTGTCGATGCCGAGCATTGTGATGCCAGCTGTGGTGAGCCGCAATGCGTCTCGATGGTGGATTGCTGATCTGCCCCTGCTGATTTGCACTCGATAACAGGAGTTTCGAAGCGCTTTTGTTATGGTGTGCAGGCCACTCAATTTAGCTGCCAGCCCGGCACAAAAACCTTTCGTGCTGGCAGACTGTGGGTGCATGCACACATACACCTGTTGTCAGAGCTGGAGAATATGCGGTGAGTGTGTGGCAGCTAGTAGCCACTGCGTGGTTTAGAGGTCCTGGTTCTTGCGGGTTTCTCTGTGCATGCATGCTATCCTCTTCTCTCCCTGCTTTCTACGTCCACAGGGCTTGTGGCGCACTCTTTCACCCCACTCCTGAACTCGCCAGGGAGGGGAAGGTCACGACCCTGGAGCAGCTGAGCAGGTGTCTTGCCGGTTGACTGATTCTCCCGCGTACGCAATGTAAACAGTGCTGCGGGATGGTGTTCTGTCCAGGAAGCATGGTCCTCACCCATGCACAATCGGAGCTGTGTTTTGATGTCTTAGTTGCGTCACTCTGTTGGGTTTGCACTTGGATGGTAGACTGCTGTCATGAAGTGTTGTATTGCCCAGCGTATACAGTAGTTCCGCCATTCATGGCCGGTGAATTGTGTCCAGTTATCACTGAGTAATACATGCGAGTAACACCACCACGGGAAAACTCTGCTTCCAACACTTTTCCGATGGTTCTAGCTTGAGCACTTGGAACAGCATATGCTGTACTTTAACCCAGCGTGAGAACAGGTTGATTATGACAACAATAAAATGCTTACCCCGTGAAGTGTGTGGGTAAGGGCCCATGATGTCTAGTGCCACTGTTGCAAAGGGTTCCGTGGGTTCCCTGGGCTGCTGTTGTTGGGTTCCATTGGTGTGACTGCTTTTGAAGTGATTGCACGCCACACATGCAGGCACAAAGTCCTGAACTTGTACAGTCACCCCTGGCCAGTAAAAAATGTTTCAGCATATTTTTCCTGGTTTGTGCAACACCTGGATATCCGGAAATTTCACTGGTGTGCACGTGTTACCTTTACTGCCTCATGTGTGGCTGTTGTCACATAAATACGCCATGTGTTATGGTTTACATCCGACCGTGTTTCCATGCAATTGTCCACAACGTACCACTTTTCCGTTGTTTGTTTTGCACATTCAATCTTCCATTTTTCGGAGACTGGGAATTGTGACTGAGCACTGATGACCGTTTGGTGTAGCGTGTCCAAGTTTTGCGTGGATATAAACACTGTCATGTTATTGATTTGCACTGATGGTGGTGTTGACATGTGTCTTGCTGGAGGGGGGCGAGTATGTCTTCCCACTCCTCCTCATTGCAGGCAATGGTTTTGCCCAGTACACATAACAAATGATCAGCCAGCTGATTTTCTTCACCAGCTACATGATGGACTTCAAAATCATAGGACTGCAAGAAAAGTATCCAGCACGTTAGTTTACTTCAGCTTTCATTTATGCTGTGCAGCCATGTGAGGCAGCGGTTGTCAGTGAACAGCGAGAATCGTTGGCATTTGAGCATCTGGCAATATTTTTTTTAATCTCATACTACCACTAAGCACTCACATTCATTCACATTGTAGCAGCATTCTACTGCACTGAATTTGGCGCTGCTGAAATAGATGATCTGGCGGTTCCCGTCACCCTCTAATTGGAACAGCACAGTGCCTATGCCTTGTTCACTGGTGTTGGTTTGGATGTACACATGGCGGGTTGAATCGTGGTGTGCCAAGGCCGGGCACTCACGAAAGCGGCATTTCAGCTTGTCAAAATGCTTTTTTCTGTTTTTTTTTCGCCACTGGAATTTTACGTTTGGTGACATGAGAGCAGTGAGGGGCGCAGTGATGAATACAAACTCCACTATGTATTCCCTCAGTCAGTTTGTGAGGGCAAAGAATTTTCTCAGCTGTTTGCGGGTGGTGGGTGCTGCGTAGTCTTCAATAAGCCGTAACTGTTCTTCTGTTGGTCTACTTCCCTTCTTGTTCACCAGGTGTCTGAGGATTTGTATTCCCGCCTTACCAATGTGACATTTGCGGTTTGTGCATGTGAAGCCTTTGATGGCCAGGTGTTCAAGTGCTAGTAACAGATGGCGGATGTGGTCCTCCAACGTCTCTGATAACATGATGTAGGCCAAGGCGAACTGTTCGATGAAGCCGTCCAATAACCTCAACATCATAGATTGGAAAGTTGATGGCATGCACTTGAGGCCAAATGGCATGGCACAAAACTGAAATCTTTGCCTGTCGGGTGCTGTGAAGGCTGTCTTATGCCGATCTTCCTGGCATACCGGCACTTATCAATAACCACTGCGGAGGTTGATCGTGGTTAGGACTTTAGCACAGCTTAAAGCATCAAGGTTGTCCTTGACATGGATGTAGGATGGTGGGGCACTTTGAGTGACTTCATTTAACTGGTAAAAATCAACACAAAATCACCACGAACTGTCTTTTTTAAGTGTCGGAGTGATCGCTAAATTAAATTCACTATTGGATGGTTCTATTACACTGTCTTGGATCATTTCTGAAATTAGCTCTTTGATTATTTTGCATTGATGTGGTTGGTAACGGCATGGACCTTCATAGTTTGGGTGGGGTTTTCTGTTGTGAGTGTGATAGAGTGTTCCACTACTGTGGTTTGGTGGAGCAGGTCTGTTGCAGTGAATATGTCACGTCGCTCATCCAGGAGGTGTTGCATGGCGTCACGGAACTCAGTTGGTACTGAGTGGTCAAAGATAATCTAGCAGTACTGGTGGTAGGTTCCCAGCTGGTTTGGGGTCTAAATTGTGGATGGTTCGCCGTTCAATCCTACCGAAAGTGTATCCAGCGTGCTGCGGGTTCCACTACTGTGTGCTGCTCTGTTAGCCATGGGATGTCTAATATCACGTCTTTCTGGATGTTGTCGGATACATATGCAGTCGTGATGGTTTCTATATCCCGTATGCGTACAGTGATGTCAACTTCTCTTGCAACCTTGCCGGTGTGCTGGTGGGTAGTTAGGTGAACAATCTGATGCATAGGCCAGATGTCAAATCTGTTGCATAGGCCAGATGTCACTGACATTAATGAAGTTTGTACATATGAAGTTACGAGAGGCCGTTGTATCAATGACAGCTTTGCACGGATGTTGATTAATGAGAACATGCAGATAAAATTGTTAGCGGGTCCAATAATCTGCACTAGCAACGTTTGTTGTGGCGTTGGTCCAGTCAACACTTTATTCGCCCTGGGGCAGGTGGCATTGGGCTACCCTACCCAGTAGTCCCATTTCCCGGCGGTGTCCTTTCTCTCTCCGCCGTTGCTAGTTCTGCTGATCTGTTGGGACATTCACTGTTCCAGTGAGGCCCTCCACACCATCTGCATGCCATAACTGGAGTCCTTGAATAGGTTTTGAGGTGAGTACGGCAGAGTTGGTAGATGAATGATCCCTTGTTTTGGTGGATGCGGTGGTTGTTGTTGTCTTCGTTGAGCTTGATGACATGTTGTGCTCTACTATTCATTATGAAACTGTCCTGGATCCTGTCGCGGATGCGCAGTTTTGCGATTGTGGCACAGTTGAGCCTGGATACTCGCGTCAAGCAGCATTATGGTTTGAATAAAGTCAGCTTCGGTGGCGTGTATCACTGGTGCCAGGGCAGCACGGTATTTAGCTTGTGCTGTGCTGGCCACAACTTTGAAAATTTTGTGGGATGACATTTCTGGACGATAGGAGAGTATTAAACTCACTTTGTGTGTAGCGAAGTTGTAGAGTGACTCATCCACTTGTTCTTCAAGGATAACCTTACTACATGCCATTAATGAAATGAAGGTGCTTGCAAAAGACATGTAAATACACTGTTCAATTCTGCCCACATCATGCCATAATGTGCTACGTTGCGCCCCCACAATTTTGCATTGCATCCCAATCTTTCTCTTATGCTGTTCGGCCAGTCATCTTCATTGACGTTGTTAATGACAAAGTCGTTTGGTGCAGTCTTGTAGGAAGGCTGCTGGATCTTCACTGGCCATGCCAAAATACAATGGCAGTGACTAGAATCTTGCAGGTGTGGTGGTGGGTGGGCTGGAATTTATTCACCCTGTTGACTCTCGCGGCATGATGAATTCTGCAGCACTGTCTGCCATGGTGGCCGTGATCAGCTGGAGTAGTGACGTGCATTGTGCAGGGGGCGTGGCCATTGTTGTTGTCCCAACACACATAGCTGAAAGTGGGCATGACAGTGACACCAGTCGTGCACATTGGATGGACGAAAAATTGCTAGGCTGTTGTTCCCTTGTAACATGCTATATTGTGATGTGATGAAATTTATGGTGGGAGATTCCTCCTTGACATAGGAACGTTGTGGATGATTTTAGTTTTGTGCATTCTCGTTGCATCAGGCACAGTTGATAAGACACATTTCATTTAGTATGGCTCATTCTTTGGGTGTGATGCACTTATCATGATACACTCAAAAGACATTGAGTGCATACAAGTGATGCAGTCCCCTATCACTTCGCACCAAATGTAGTTTGAACACTTTCTGAGGTTGTGCCGAAAAGGGGTTGGTGCATGTCCTTTCGTTGTTTGAACTCCAGAACACAGGCACACGTATCGGGTTGACTAATCCCCAGGCCTGTCGAGGTCTCAGGCACTGTGCACAAACACCTTCCAGTGCGCCCGAAGTTGTATGTCTCCATGTCTCACTGTAGAGCTCTACACTTATGCTCTCAATCTTTTCTTTCATGTGACAAGAGACTGCTTCATCGTTACAGAGGCAGATGTTGCCTTGAGAAAGTTCAGTGAAAATGGACTTGGTGTCGGCACAGGAGGCATGCACTTCAGGCATAGATTAGATGGCTGACCATTTTCCATCTCCAAGTCCAGGCATCCAGGATCGCCTGCACAACGCAGTTGATGCAGATGTTTCATTTAGCAAGTTGTTTACGTTTTCCGCCAGGCCATGTGGCCTGACCTGCTCGCGGCTGTCACCCAGCGATACGGCGTGGAAGGGGTGGTGTGATGGGCTAGGCAAAGGAGGGGAGGAGGAGGCAGGGCTGTTAGCACATAAGGAGTCTAAAAATAGTGATAACAGTGATTTTAAATAATAGTGACAAAAAGTGTTTTTTTTAATGCTTATACATGAATGCTAAACAAAAGTAGCTGAGCACATTTAAAGAGATTTAAAGGGAGACACTTTCATTGCAAGTACTTACAACTCCAGATTACACTACGGAATTTAAAAACAAAATTAATGTAATTTGCCAGTGCCACACATTCCAATTTGCTTTTGGTTTTAAAATATTACACACAAATTTACGCACAAGAAAAAGAAATTTCAGAGATGATTGCTTTAAATTCTCCCTTTCCAAATATATTTTAGTGATTCAAATGCAGTCTACAAGGCACCCAATTAAAATAACAAAACAATTTCTTTAAAATTCTCATCAATATTTTCTTTTGATGCATTGTAACAAAGTTATGAGTTTACTTGTAAAAAGCTGGTAATTAAGTACCCAAAGAGTTGATGTGAGCAAACATACTAAGCGTTAGAACACAAAACAATAAGGATGATGCTGTTTAGGATGTTTGATAAAAAAAAAAACAACTATGTACGCCTGCACAACATGTCAAGTCTACTTTTGGTTGTTTTGAAAAAAAGTTTGATATAAATCGTGACTTAATCTTATCAATATCTTCTTGTACATTTCAAACTTCCTTCGCTACACTTGCGACCTCCTTCACACTGTGCACCTCCTACAGCATTGCTTGCCAAGTCCTATTTCTGTAAAATTCTTGGTGTCCACTGGTTTTTTCAGTCTCTTGTTGGCTTCTTCAAAGAGTCTGTCTGCCCTTTTTCTCTTTTCTTCCTCCTCCATTCTTAATACCCTGAGTTTCTCTTCACCAGCTACAATTGTTTTTCGTTCTGCTGCCATTTCTTTTATGCTTGCTTCTTCCAGTGCTTTTTTTTTGTTTCTCTTCTTCTTTTAGTCTCATTTCTTCTGCTTTCAATTTATTTTGCTCCTCCAGATAGTTTTTGTAATGACTATATGCAGACTGTGCCATTATGAGAAGGTCTCCTGTTATAGGGACTAACTGAGGCTTCATATGATAGTGTTTTATAGCACTTTTAACAGTCATAGCAGCATTGAAGGTTCGTTCACACATAGAAGCTCTACGATCTGTCAAAAATCTTGACAAGAATAAAAATCCATGCTCTACATCAACATTTTCATGCGACAAAGCCAAAGCTGCCTTCACTAAAATTGCCACAGTTGGGAACCTTGCTTCACCCATACTGTTCCTGAGTTCAAAGAAATAATTCCAGTGATCATCAATATGGCTTTCAGTACAACTATCTTTTTCTAGCTGAAGCAAATTCCATTCGTCTAGCAACAAATCAAGATCATCACCCAAATAGAGAGATTTAGCTAGGGAAACTGTATCTCTACAGCTCTGTTCTGAAGCTTTAACAAAAAACTTTCTGAGCAGAGCCAAGGAACTGTAAACTGTCTCTTTCACATAATTTCGACAGCTCTGCTCCAACCTCATTCCCACATCTTGTATCACAAACAGGCAGTAGATTTTCAGGCTTGAAAACATCACTTTTATCAAGCTCCTTAATCATTTCAAGCTTACAAACTCTCTCAATTAATACTTTCATCAACTTACTGAGTTCGCCATGGAGTAAATCAACCAAAGGTTCTTCTTTTTGAAGGAAACATGTCACTGCACTAAAAATTTGAGCACTTGAGCAAACAAAAAGTATTTGAGCTTTCATAGTACTGTCCTTGATAAGGTTCAATATCCTCTTGTGCCCTCTTGTCTTGATCAAATTATTTCTCTTCTTGGGGATAAATGACAAGAAATACTTTTGAAGAGCTTCCCATTGTTCAATCCGTCTTCTTGCAGCTGTTTCGAGTGTAAACCATCTGGATCCAATGTGTTTAATAAAGTTGTGTAATGGGGTTTTAAGCTCATCTTGAATTATCCTGTAATCTTCTCTCCGCACAGGCCAACCATCAAAAAACTCATGAAAAGCATATGCAAGTTCAGAAACATCCATTCCCAATTCCTGTAAACCTGCCAAGAACGCATTATGTACTGTGTGAATGTTACACATTCCACCCATTACCAGAGGTTTTCCCTTACACAAAATCAAGTCTTCACTGATAAGCCGTTCCACCTTCTTATTGACATTTGGACCATCGCTTCCACCAAGCATCAAAAGCTTATGCTGTGGCAAACAAGCATCATCACTGGCTTCATTGATTTCTTTTTACTAGATCTTCAGAAGTAGCCCTGCCAATAAAGAATGTTTGCATGTGCTGAGAAGTGTGATTTGTTTTTTTCTCCCAGACGAATATTTTACACTAATCTGCAATTATTTACTGTTAGTACTATTGATAGTTTCATCATAACATAACAAATAGTAGGCCCCACTCAAGTCATTTAACAAATCTTGTATGAAAAATGTAGCCAAGGCATATTTCACAAGGTAGTTTACCTTTCCCCTACTAGGTGAAAAATCATCAGGACCACCATCATGAAACATACTGGCAAATAGTTCCCCTATGCCATCACATGATGAGAATGAGTAGTTTGAAATCACACATTTCATGGTCCAACGAAGTTCCGCAGCTGTAGTTTTTTTTCCCTTGACACTATATATTTGTACAGTTCCCCCAGTCAACTCATTTACACCAGTGGCATATGATGGTCGTAATACAGACAGCCGCAATTGACTAGGCGAAAGTTTTTTTTTTACACTCCTCTTTATGTACCTCTGTTGAAGCATGTTGACTGATTACTTGGAAGCGCTTTGATGCTATACTAACTGCAGAACAACAAACTATACAAAACAATTCACAATCATATTTATTTTGCCCCATTCCTTTATGAAGTATCCATTATCACCTTTCCTATCCAGTCAATCATTCCTAAAACTGCATTTCCCCATGTTTAAATTACCACAAACACACAAACGGGGACTACATAAACCCGAAAAACAGTCGCCCCATAACTAATCCACTTTATTTTCACTTCAGCGTAACAAATTTCACTTCAACATAACAACTTTAACTCAAACGTAAGAAATTTCACATCAATCGGAAAGAGAAAACACTTAACATACAATTCCCGCCACTTTAACAAATATTACTTTTACCTCAAAAACCTAACAAAAAAATTTTGGCATTATTTTTTGGCAGTTAAGTTGGTATCATACTCAATACAGTGTTCACGAAGTTTTGTTTACATCAGCAAAATTCAGATTATGCCCGACCAAGTGGGAACTAATTAAATGGAATTAACAGACTTTAGGCTGAACGGACCATATTAAAAGCGTAGAAGGAATAAGTATGTTTCCGAAACTCAAATTTGCAAAAGCTTTACCAGTACCATACGTGATTTACACAGATGAAAACTTACAATGTTAACAATATAAAAATGATTTTATACTATGTTTCTTACCTTGTCCGAAGAGTAAATGCACATCTGGGTTTATTTCTAACTATAAACAATAACATTTCACTGAAGGCGATGGAATTAATTTCTAGTTCCTGTAGGATGAAGCATAGGCCTAATATTTTTATTGTATACACTGTCGTGAACTTGCAACCATAATGCATTTTACCATGTATTCACAACAAACAGTCCAACCACAATCTATTCAATCACAAAAAAATCACACTCTTAGCAGCGATTCTAGTTCCCATGCACATTTTCTTTTGTCCACGAAATTAAAACTGATGTAGTCTTTACTCATATTCATTTGCTCATGTGACCATGAAATTCACAATCAATATCTTACCGTCGACCAAGGAGCGATACGATCGATACCAAGATCGGAACAGTCAAATTTCTTCGATGTTACACAAAAAAATTGGTTTGAGGTAAACACACACGTAACCAAAGTATGTAGCTCAACATCATGATTCCAAGCATTGGTTTGTCAAAAAAATATATGTAAACTAAATTAAAATGGTAAAAATAGTGAGAATAGTAACCAGCTATTTAAAATAGTGACATTCAGAAAAAAGGGGACTAGAAGTAATAAAAGTGACCGTCTAGCAGCCCTGCAGGTGGCACGCTACCCATCTGCTGCTTCCACAAGATGGTGGCTGACGTCATGTGTTGCGGCGATTGATGTGGCATTGCGCAGCTCCCAAGATGGCGCACTTTCCTCGTGATTTTGAATAATGGCAATGTCTGGTACGAAAAAATCCCTCGTTGCTCTGCCAGTGTTTTCTGGCTCAAAAACTGGCACGGAAAGGGCTCAGAAATGGAAAATGGGGCTAGGAAAATTTTGCCGATGGCAAACGTGAGTGGATCATTGGTCCAAAGGAGCCCACACATTTGTACATGTGGAGCAGCATGTGAGCACAAAGAAAATGCATGAAACACTGGAAAGAACATGAAATCACTGACAAGGAATTACACAAAATACACAGCCATACACATGATGGCGGGAGTGGCGTTTCGTTAGGGCAGGCTATCCCTGATACCCTGCATTTTCTGGGGCTGACGCTGCTGTACAACTATAATCCAGTAAGGCCTAGTCTAGTAGACTATAGCTCCCCCTAAAAGCTTTGCTCACTCCCAGAAGATTGTTAAAAGTCACCTTAAAGCTTATTATCTTGGCACATGAGAACAGGTAATACAACCAAGAAACGGTCTGGATAATAAACACATGTGTGAAAATCCTTTTTCAACATCACAATTTATTTTGCAACCCTCGTATGAGACACTTACAAATTTTCCCTCCATTTTAGCAGGAGGATGCATACACTGTAAAAATGACAGAAAAGGCCTACATGATATTAATAAGAAGTTATGGTCCGGCTGTGTACAAAACAGTTTGTGTGATGAGATAAAAAAAAAATGTAACTATTGAAATGTGATGATTATGATCATGAGATGAACATACGCACTGCTGATGATGGGATGACATAACATACAACTTCCCTTTCTTATTAAAATTTCCAATTAAAAATTAAATCTAAAATTACAAACATATTACACTTTACACTTATCTGTGTTCCTTAACCTTAACAGGTAGGTATCTTTCTGTGGGCGTATATGATTACCTGTTTGAAAGTTTTTGAAACCTATTAGGTCCTTGCCTTCCACAGGTCTGTATGTTTCTTAATAACCACATAAAAACATATAAAACCATTGGTGAAGTGAAAATCTAATATTTACCACGAGGAATTTATGGTTATGTCTTATGTTACTTCAGCCTGAAGCCTTTGGCCATGATGTTCATGAAACTACTGACTAACACTGGACAGGAATACGGGAAATACACGATATAATATATATATATAAAACAATTACACTAAATATTTAACACTTTGTTACTGCGGCACTAAATGTTAAAATTATTCTATATGATGTGCCGGTACAATTATGGCTGCGCTGTGTGGCAGTATGGTACTGCATGATGCACATGAAAACACATGTTGACACTTAAATACATAAAACAAACACATAAACCCTCACATAAAATATTATTAAACACTAAAAAGCAATTGTAGCATAAATATTTCACCTATAGGCACACACAAGAAAACACTATTAATATTTTCAAAATGTCATCAAAATTTAGAAATGCAAACAGCACTTCTACACATGTAACATTACACTAAATAATAAAATAAACACTATTAAAAAAAACCTTGGCAACACAATTTAATATTATATTACAAAAATTAACACATGTACTCATGCACATGCATGGAACATTACTTCAATTTAATGTTGCACTGCCCTCTTACGGCCGATGGGTGTATCATGACGTTGAAGCTGGCGGTGCAGCAAACGGGCTGGGGTCTACACTAATGTGGTACATGTCAATATTAATATTTTTGCTTAGTACTCCTTCGTCCGCCAAGCCATACTGAATCCCTTAGTTGAAATGACAAGAACTGATTTATTTGCGACAATTTTTCCAATTATTACTTGCCGAGTCTTATTCATACTTTTATCATTCTATCTAAAACTGCATCCAACAGTTTCCAACAAGAATTACGTCTGTCAAATAACAGATACGTTAACACCTTTAACTTTCCATTTACAGTAACAACAGCACAGATAACTGAATACAGTGTCAGAGTACTCAATTTATTTTCCATTATCCCCAACTTGCGAATGGAATTACTAATAAGAAAAAAAAATTCCAGGTTGATTTCTCATTGTCGCCGACCTACGAATGCGGTAAAAACATCAGAAAAAAGAAAACAAAAAACTCTTGCAGGATGTAATCAATACTATCGATAGCACTAGTTATCAATTATCTGTGTTGTTTAGCATTCACGTAGTGTCCAAAAACAAATGATGCAACACAATCTTTGGTGAATGTACCAACAGGAAATAGGGCAAAATATAAACAACTGGAACAAATAATCAAAAAACAATTGTTCCGAATATATCTTGGGTTTTGGACAGAATATCTGATTGATGGATGTGGTAAATTAATGCTTTACAAGATGTAGTATGCCTGTTTATTTAACATTGTGTAAAATAAATTCATGCTACTAATCAGTGAATAATAAATAGCAAATAATGTTCAGATTCCGCCGATGCTGATGACCTTGGTATCGGTCGATTAGTCGGTATCGGCATCAGCATTGGCACATCCCTATTACAAAGGTCCTCTAGCTGTGGAAGGCAAGTACTCGTAGGGGAAGCTTAATTGACCATATTTTTTGTATTTTTTCTTCATGTACAACACAAGTAATGCCCATTTTTTTATGCAATATGTATATTAACCAATGACAAGATTAAAGCTGCTACTCTGGTTGGTAATTTACCGTACATGACTTATGGAAGAGAAGTTTGTAGTTTAATGATTCCAAAGTCTTTCAAAATATTTATTCACAGTAGTGGTTGCAAAAATATAATAGCTAAATTCAGTCTGAAATGAAATATAATATTAACTGTGAAATTTTTTTAACCACTACAAATATTGCCAATGCACACATTCAATTGCACTACATGTGCTCTACATGAGGGCAAAGAAAATTAGTACAGACTGACGCCGGCTAACAGCAAGTACTGTTAGAGCCCATGACTGCGCTCACCAGGCACGCATCACGTGTCATGTGTCCCGCACATGCACAAAGAGGCCAATAACTTTTAACTTTCATATAAATGTTATGTTTCAATGTAAAATGTGTTCTATTGTATTTGCATGCCTTGAAATGTGTTCAAGTGTATCTTGCTATTTTTAAACTGTTTGGTTATAAAATGAATGCAGTCATAAAGAGACACTAAAATAATATTGAAATTCATAAGAAAATTATAGAAATGTACAACAATATTTAATTTAAATTGTGCCATTTTATTTTCAATAGTAAAATACTTTACTTTGCGTGCATAGCACTTCTGCATATGTGAACCCTGTAGGCGACCACGATAGGTCCATGCGACGCTTGTCTCTGGACAGTCTGTCGAGGACAGCTGGTGAGGTAAGACACTGTCATGTACACACTACAACTTTAGATCACTGACTTAGGTTTCCATAGTTAATTTAGTTTACTGGTTAACCTTTGCTTGCGTTCATTTTTGCCAGACATTTTCCCCAGCAGTATGATTCCACTTTATTAATTTCTTGTGCCCTTGTGGCATTTTTAACTTGAAAGAGGAGAAAGATGTGGCAGAGGACACATGACCCAAGCAACTTGAATCAGGCCCCATTCGCCTCGGTTTATGACGTTTCATAATAACTTCTGCATTATTGCTACAAGCAATTTCAAGGACTTTGTTTTTATGTATGTATTTGAGGCTAATTTTCGTGTTTGAATATTTTACGGCAACATCACGTATAACAACGTGGCCAACCGATGCCAAGACTTTGTATGCGCCATCATTGTGTTTGAAAGCATACTTATGTAACACTGGATGTGAAATAATTTATTTCAGGATTCTATGTCAATTTTACTCAGGGTTCAAGGTATTTTTCACATAAATTGATACTTTTTGTACTTGACCATGCGGTCACAGTACTGTTTGATTTTACCGCCATCAGGCACGTTACACGCCTGTACCTACTGCAGTCGTAAAGAAAATGATTTTCTCAGCAAGAATAATATATTGTCTGAGTTTAGTTTGCCGTTTCCAACCAGAAATATTGCAATTTCACCTGCACCACGAGGTCCGCTATGAACTTCATCCAGCGACATCCGCGCCATCTAAGCTTGTTTTCACACATGTGTGTGTTTCTTGTAAATATTCATCTCATGTCCCATATTGTTTCATGTATCATTCAAGGGTTTATGAAATTTTGCAATTAGTGTACGGTGCAATTATTCCCGTCCTAGCCGGCTCTGTGTACAGGCCGTCACCACATTACCCACGTGCTGGAGGGCAAGCCCCAATGAGTTTGCATTAGTGATGCAGAGTAATCACATGTCTTAATATGTATTAAGGGTTTCATTTGAAATTTACCGTGTCCTGTCTTCAGGGAAAAACCATCAGTCCGCCCTAGCAGCTGTGAGCCCTCTTCCCTTGTGAAGGCTGTGCTTTCAAGCTCCTCTTTGAGATCATCCATCTAGGCGTGCGCTAAAGTAATTGCGGGCTGGGGAGCACCCAAGCGGAATTGGCTAGTCATGACCAAGATAACCATACTTTCATTGGCACGTTGATGTGTATGCATAATAACAATAAAACCAAGTCTACAGTGAACTTATATCTTTTATTCAGTAGTGACAGTGTCCTAGCCACATATATTTTATTAAGTGTTTATTTCCAGTGATGTTAAGTAAAAAGTTTAGTATTGCCTATGTTTTTGTAAGTACGCACGGGTGAGACGGACACACAGAACCCATAGCATCCCTGAAAAACCTGAGTCTCAATAGTGCTGTGATTGGGAAGTTCCGCTGATGCCCAAATTACCAGTTAGTATTTGTGTAGTTGTTCGTCTCGTGTCTCACCCGACTGCGTCAACTGATGTTCCCAAGTGGGGCCAAGTGTGTTCATCTGCGTCACGTTGTCAGCGTCAGCAGTGAGAAGATGGCAGACACCACGTCTGAACAGCCACGAGAAGCCCTTAAGACATAAGCATCAGTAACCGTGACACCCACGAATGTGAGCACGAGTTACTTAGACATGCCGATCGATTGATGTGCGCATGGTGGGAATTAGTGAAATTAACCTATTTGAGGGAAGTATGTGGGAGCAACCATTGTGGAAATGCATGTCTGACAACGTCTCTACGCCATCAGAGCAACGCCTGTGCATGCACACTGGATGTGACAGGGCGGGAGTAAAATGGGTACAGTGCCAACAGTGTAAACAGGACTCGCATTTACGATGCACAGTGCCTGTGGAATTTACCACCTTCTGCGATGGTATTATAAACTGTGACGAGTGTCCTAAGACGAACTGTGCTGAGATTGTGCAACCTCAACAATCAGGGGTGAAATCCACGCCACCAGTAGTTGTTATATACATGCCACAGGGCTTAACCGGGCCAGATCGCAATGTATTACTGCCAACTTTCGCGGGATATGACTCAGAAGACCCAGGTACATTCCTAGCTGTTTGTGAGGATAAATTGCATAGGCATCGTGTGCATACAGATGATTGGACTGAGGTAACTGCCAACAGGTTAAGAGGAACCCCTGCCACGTGGTAGAACTTGGTCAGGGACTATCGAGTTATGTGGGAAGAGTTTTGTGAGAGATTGCTAGGTCAGTTCGACACCGATGGAGATGCTATCCAGGAACAAGTGCGACTGTATCATGAGCAGCAGAGAGAACGCGAGGGAATCGAGGAATTCATCCAGCGCAAGTTAGGCTTCTATAAGCATTTACACCTGGGACAAGTAACTTGCGGAGTGTTGGAAATAATCGTGACATTATTAAAACCGGACATTAGGCCGTTGTTGCGTGAAGCCAGCCGGGAAAGAGTGAAACTGTTTACGAAGGAGGCACATGTTTACAAACAAGATAAGCAGGATCAACGCAAAGAACAAGTGCCAGACCAACAAAGTGTACTCCTGCTGCCTGTACCCCCCTGCGCTGGTTGTCGATGTCACGCAACTGCCGCCTCCTGTCAGGCAGATCACACAGTCGCCGCAGCAGCAGAAAAGCCGCCCTCTACGCACTCAAGAGTGTTGCAAGTGACTGACAGTACAGTAAAAGCACTGTGAGTGTGTGTAAAATTTGAAGGGGAAAATGTCACAGCTGTTATTGACACTGCCGCTAGTCACAACTTTGTGCGTGAGGGTTTGATACAAGTGATCACAACTAGGGTACCACCGAGACGCAATTTGCTACCACACACCAACAGGTAGAAGCAAAAAGTGTTATGCACGTAACGGTAGGAATCAGAGAGCTGCGTAGCAAGTTCAATGTCTACATTGTGCCGGACTTGTGCGAGGAAGTGATTCTGGGACTGCCATGGCATATTGACAACTAAGCCATGATAGAACCGCACCTGAATCATCTGCACGTAGGGACACGTGGCCGATGGACCGTTAAAACTGTGAGAGCAACACCACCAATACCAACTGCTATGCCACTTGCTGACTTCGAGCACGAGGTGCCCGCCACACATCAGCAACGTCTGCAACATCTGATGGACCAATATGCCAGTGTGTTCCACACTGAGGGAAAGCTGCAGCTCACTGAGGTCATGGAGCATGCGACCGCCACCATGCATGAGGACCCGGTGTACTCCAAGCCACGAGACCCAGGTATTTTCTTTTGCCGCGTCATCAACCAGTAGGTATGTGAGATGCTGAATGATAACGTTATTGAACCTACACAAAGTGTCTATAATTCAGGTATTACCCTTGCCCCAAAGAAAGATGGCAAATGGTAATTCTGTGTTGATTTCCACCCTTTGAATAAAATAACAATTAACATGCCACCACCAGTCATTAACATGAAAGATACTTTGTCAACATGAGGACCAGCTTCAGTATTCACATCATTTGATTTAAAGTCTGGATATTGGCAAGTGCCTATCCACCCGCAGAACAAAAATAAAACAGCATTTGCTACCCCAGATGGACGTAGATTTCAATTTGTATTCATGCCATTTGATTTAAAGTGTGCCCCTGCAACATTTCAGAATTGAATGGTTTATGAATTGGATGGATATATTGGAGACTTTGCAATGGCATATTTGGATGATTTACTTGTTTGGTCTAACAGCTGGGAAGAGCACTTACACCATTTGAGCCTTGTGTTTGAACAGCTCGAACGTAATAAACTTACGTGCAAAGTGGAAAAGTGTAAGTTGGGTATGAGTAGAATGGTGTTTCTAGGACATTATGTAACAGCAAATGGACCCGAACCGGAACAACAACATATACAGGACATTCAAAATAAACCCACACCCAGATTACGTAAACAAGTTAGGAAGTTTTTTGGCTTAATTAATTGGTTAACGGAATTCGTTCCAAACTTTTCTGTAATTACTGCAGCACTGTTAACTGCTTTGTTGTGTGAGAAACGTAAATTTGTCTGGACACCTCAAGCCGATCAAGCATTTAAAGACATTAACATTCCATTTCAGAAGTGTAATCCGCTGTCTAGATTCAACCCAGAGTTACCAATAGTTATACAAGTAGATGCCAGTCAAGATGGCATTAGGGCCATGTTGTATCAGGAGGGAACACACGGGGAAAAACATAACATCAGTTATCGCAGCGCAAAGTTCAGGGACGCAGAACGTAAATATCACGTTAACGAACAAGAATGTTTGGCCATTGTACATGCATTGCGGAAGTACTAAAAGTATTTGCTAGGAAGGCAGTTTACACTCAAAACTGACAACTGATGCCTTGTATGGTTAGAGGGAACGCATAAAGGGAAAATCAAACTCACTCGCTGGGCGCTGCTACTGCAAGAATACAATTTCAAGGTAGAACACATGGCGGGGAAAACAACGAGCCCGCGGACGCCTTGTCCAGGAATTCTTGCCTGAATCTAATGGTAACTGACGATGCGGAGTTGGAAGAGGCGCTACCACTTTACCATGCAATATCAACTGCAGACATACAAACTCATGTTGTACAAAACATTGTTGCCACACCACCTGGCTAACTTGTATCCTTGAATGTACGTAACATGTTAAAAGAGGTACACACTGTTTAAGAAAATTCCCCAGATGCTGCGCAATGCAGACAACACTGTGCCACATATTACACAGAACACTGGAGGGTAGTGGACAAAGAAATACAAACCAAACCCCCTGGTAATTGTGTGTGATGGCAGACGTATGTACCGAAAGTGAAACAGGAACTTTTGTTAAGTATGCACACAACAGTTTGGAGCATGGACATCCGGGATCCGAGCAAACACGAAGGAACGAGCAGAAATTTTTTCACTAGCCAGGAATTCAGGGAGACATCAGGAAATATGTACAGAGCTGCATCACGTTTAACACCCATAAGCCACGGAGAGCAAACAGCGACGCTCCACAACAGCCAAGACTGCCAACAGAGCCATTCAAAACCGTAGCAATCGACATCATGGGGCCCGTACCTGCGTACAAAAACTGGGAAAAGATTTTTTGTTGCTGCCACGGATTTGTTCACCTGTTGGACCAAGGCACTTCCTGTCAGCAATGTTCGTGAATACACAGTTACACAAGTAATGCAGAACAAGTTTTTCCAGAGGTGAGGACCTGCCGAGTATTTGTTGACAGAAATTGGAACACAGATTGTAGGGCGAAAATGGAGGTAGTACTGTACCAGAGAGGGAACAGAACACTGTACCACACCAGCATACCACCCAAGGGCCAACCCAACCACGAGAGGTAACCAAGACGTCAAAATTCAATTATGTGGCTGCCACCTGAACTTGTACCCGGGATGTACGTGTATGTAAGAGAGAACCTGTTATCGGCTGGGGAGAAAAAGTACTGTGCTGAACTGGAACCTAGATGGACAGGGCCAGTGAGAGTGGTGGAAAATATGGGAAATTCCACGTATCTAGTGGAGTTGGGACCCAGACGTATCACGAAACGGCACCATGATGACCTGCGTATTGCCATACCGCCTGTAGGGAAGAAAAGCCAGTAGACGATGTTATGCCCAGTACTGCAGCAAGTTCGGTGAATTTCACCAGGGAGTACACAGGGAAGTGTCAACACGTACACTGAAGAAAACAACAACACTAACACGGGAACATCGAGCCAAAGTAATGAACTGTCATTTAAGGTTTTAGCACTGACAGAACACTCAACACCTAGAAATGAGGAGGTGGAAGCAAGTAGTCGCACAACACAATTTCTGGGTTTTCCTGTTAATGCCTGTAACAACACAACAAATTAGAGTGTATTTAAGAGGCTTCCTGGTGTACACGAAGAAAGTGATAACATAAGTGCACATGTAAATGTCAACACAACCAGTGCCAGTGTGTTGAGTTTTAAGGGGTTTCTCCAGGGCACAATAGAATTTGGTTGTAAAAAAAGTGTAAATGAAAATCTTGATACCACTTGTGAAAGCCAGACGCCTTTTAGAGGCTTTCCAGTTTTCTCAGGGGAGAGCCTAGTAGGGCAAGAGAGTTTGAAAAGGTTTGAGGAAACTAGTAGGGCAGTGAGTGTGACGTCAAGTGTCAACAAGATGCAACACGGCACTCGCAAGAGGCGAGTCGAGTCACCATCACGTACCCACATTGCTGTTCCTGCCTACACCCCCCCCCCCCCCGCAGCCCTGAAATCGCCGAAGAAACCGACGACCTCCGATGCCATATTTTCTTTGCCCTCAATCGGCAACCAGCCGGGAAGAGCCAGCCAGAGCAATTTTGCATTGATCTCACCAGCTTGGCCTTCGACGAGGGAGGGGTCGTTTGATGCCGGCTAACAGCCAGCGGCGTTAGAGCCGATGACGGTGCTCACCACACATCTGTTACGTGTTCCACACGTGCGCAAAGAGGCCAAACATTTTGAACTTTCATAGAAATGTTATGTTTCAGTGTAAAATGTGTTTAATTGTATTTGCAGGATCTAATACGTCTTAAAATATGTTCAAGTGAATGTTACTATTTTTAAACTTTTTAGTTATAAAATTCAAAGTACCTGCACCACCGAGATTAAGAACACTTAATATTCCGGCATGAACGCCGTCATAAAGAGACACTAAAATAATATTGACATACATTAGAAAATTATGGAAATGTAAAACAATATTTAATTTAATTTGTGCCATTTTAATTTCAATAATTAAATATTTTACTCTGCGTGCATAGCACTTCCGCTTATGTGAACCCCTTAGGCGGCCGTGGTAGGTCCGTGCAATGCTTGTCTCTGGACAGTCTGTCGAGGAAAGCTGGCGAGGTATGACACTATCCTGTATGCACTACAACTTTTGTTCACTGATTTAGGTTATCATAGTTAATTTAGTTTACAGGTTAACCTTTGTTTGCATACGTTTTTGCCACATTTCCCCCGGCAATATGCTACAACTTTATAATTTCTTGCGTCCTTGTGGCATTTTAGACTTAATCGAGGAGGAGTAGAAAGATGCCGGTGAGGTCACATGACTCGCGCAACTTGAATCAGGCGCCATCCGCCTATATTTATGGCGTTTCATTGTAACTTCTGCATTATTTCTACACACAATTTCAAGGGCTTTGTTTTTATGTATGTATGTGCAATAATTTATTTCAAGGCTCTATGTCAATTTCATTCATGGTTCAATGTATTTTTCACATAAATTGATACTTTTTGTACTTGACCACGCGGTCACAGTAATGTTTGATTTTACCTTACATGCCTTTAACCTCTGCAATCGTAAAGAGAATAATTTTCTCAGCAAGAATAATATTTTGTCTGAATTTAGTTTGCTGTTTCCAACCAGAAATATTGCAATTTCACCTGCACCAGTGGTCCGCTATGAAATTCATCCAACGACATCCGCGCCATCTAAGCTTGTTTCCACACATAATTGTGTTTATTGTGAATATTCATCTCGTGTCCCATCTTGTTTCATATATCATTCAAAGGTTTATGTAATTTTGTAATTAGTGTATGGTGCAATTATTCCCGTCCTAGCCGGCTCTGCGTATAGGCCATCACCACACTACCCACGTGCTGGAGAGCAAGCCCCGACGAGTTTGCGTTAGCGATGGAGAGTAATCACACGTGTTAATAGGTATTAAGGGTTTCATTTGAAATTCACCGTGTCCTGTCTTCAGGGAATAACCGTCAGTCCACCCTAGCGGCTGTCGGCCCTCTTCCCTTGTGAAGGTTGCGCTTTCACGCACCTCAGTGAGATCATCCATCTAGGCATGTGCTAGAGTAATTGCAGGCTGGGTAGCACCCAAGCGGAATTGGCTAGTCATACCCGAGATAATCATTTCACTGGCACGTTGATGTGTATGTATAATAACAATAAAATCAAGTATACAGTGAACTTACATATTTTATTCACTAGTGACAGTGTCCTAGCAACATATATTTTATTCAGTGTTTATTCTAGTGACGTGAAGTAAAATGTTTAGTAATGCCTACGTGTTTGTAAGTACTCATGGTTGAGATGGACACACAGAACCCACAGCATCCCTGAGATCCCTGAGTCTCAATAGTGTGGTGATTGGGAAGCACCGCTGGTGCCCAAATTACCAGTAAGTATTTGTGTCATTGTTCGTCTCATGTCTCACCTGATGGCGTCAAGACAAAAGAAAACTGTTTTATTCAGTCATAATACACATGTCCATATACTACAGCATCTGGAACAATGTCTCATTTTTTGGCATAAATCATGCCACATTCTGAGAGTGACTGAGATGCATGTTAAAAGCTAAATACATTTATTGTATTTCACATGTTTTTGGATGCTTATATACTAAAGTGAAGAGGGAGCAATCCTAGATAATGGTTTTTTCCAACTTTGTGGGCAAACGTTTTGCCACACTGATGCAGCTATTTGGTCTAATATCTTGAGCTACAATGGCATATAAAATTTACAGCATAATAAACGGTTCCTCAATATATATCACTCTGGTAAAATATTTCTTTAACATGATACTAAAAATAATTATGTATGAAGTATTGACATTTCTTGGTTTTTCTATATTGGCTTCCATAAACTTGTAAAATATTTTTAATCACATTTTTGGTTTCAATTTATGTCCCATGCACTCTTAAAGACCAAAGTAAACTAAGGTGGTGTCGGTTTTCTCAAAGAACTTCTGTTAACCCTGCAAATTAATTTTATAACTGTCGCATCACCATGTTTTCCTAGCAGAGGTACCATCTTTATACATCACACCTCGTACCCAGCCAGCACTGCAAGGCATCAGATGTAGTTCTCAAATACTATAAGAAAGGAAATTCTATAACCACAAGCAGTAGAAAACTCAATAAAATATATAAAAAATAAAATTATAATTACAGTTATGTTTCCGCCATTGTATTTTCAATTCAAGTGCCCCAAAAGTGAGAAACTCTGACATCTGTATCCCATCAAGCAATTTGTCGGCTATGCGAACAGATTTATTTTGGCCATCATACTGCACAGCCACATGCTCCCACCTGGTCTCAGCCTCATTCTGAAATGTGAATAGTATCAGTAACATAAACACGATTGACTCTCAACTGAAAAAAACATAACAAGAATGATTGAAAGTGGTCAGACTTTGTCCACTGTTCCCAGCTTGGCCTAATTTTTTTGCAACTATTTTTTTTTCCAAACTGATTGCTTGAGCAAGCACATGACTGCATGAGTGATTGCAGAAGTGGACTGGAGTGGAAAGATTTTAACAGGTTTTAACAATGAGGTCTTGAGAGCAAACGAGTGTGAAATGAGGTGAATAAAGAGAAGTGCCAGAATGCAAGAGTGGGGGAAAATGGAGATCCCCAAGAAAACTAGCCAACCAGTACATAAGTGTGCGCAGTGTTAGGTAATTGGGAGGTTGCAAATCCAAATTGCAAAATCCATTTGTACTATTTGTACAATTTTAAAAATACAATTTATGAATATATAAAAAGATACTCATCACACATAATCTAAAACTACATTTAACGCATGCTAATTTAGTGGTAGTTTCAAACACACAGACTATCTTGTCAAAATACGAAATTGGCAAGATTCATTTTTAATTTCCTAAGTTACATTACGGAATGGGAGTGCAGCTGCACCCCCTACACCCCTCCTGTGCATGCCTATGAAGCAATAGCTGTGTCCGGCAAGATTCCCACATGCAAAAATCCAGGAGTGACCCCAGACCCCACCAGGGATTGAACCAGTTCACTTTGGTGGGTTACCAGTATTCTAGCTACTACGTGACCCTTGGCCCCGACTGCATAAGAGAGTGGAAGAAAGTATGGATGAGTGCTCGAAAGTGATAGCATATGAGTAGAGGTGGTAGAAAATAGCATTAATATTTTTATCTCTTTGAAGCATTTTAAATGTGTGTTCATAGCATTTAGTAGCATTTATTGTTATATTTATGTAGTCAACCGATTTTACCATCAATAAAGGTGGTAGAAAATGGCATTCCTTTTGTTTATAGAATTAAAACACTTACACAAAAGAATTCATAATTCTACTGCTCCAAAAAATTATTTCCTACAAACAGGTATGTTATTTGTAAAAAATAACTCTACATAAATTCACGCTATTTTAAATTCTTGATGTCGCCCTCGCACTGTGCTTCACTCAGGGGGCAGACCAATAGTGCTCACTGCTGCATCAACCGCAAAATGTGCACCAGTGCGTTTGTTGTGTATCATGCCATTCACGCACGAATGGGTCAGTGAGCCGTTCAGTGTCTAAAAGACTCCAAGAGTAAACAGCGACCTGCATGCTTATTTTTGTGTTTAAGTGTGATCCCCCTAAAGCAGAGTCTAATGCATGCACGAGGAAGTGTTATCTCCTCCTTGTGTCCCTGCAATAAAACGTCATTTAAGATTGAGTGCCCACCCACGTGTTTCATGTGTGTTCACACAGACACAATTTGGAACGCTCATAATTCTTCTGATAATTTTCCAAGTGCTGTGCAGTGAATTGTTTTGTTTTTAAGAGAGCAGCCTAATATTTCACTTTGAGAAAAATATACCATTAAAGATGCTTGCAGTTCCGGAAGCCACATTGCCAAGCTCACCGAGCAAATTTCCAACTCTTTGAATACTAATTTTTGCCTAAATTAATAACACTGTTCATTGAGGGTTTTTATGTGGAAATTGTGTTCGTAATTTAATTTAAAGTGTATTTGTATGTTTTGCTTGCCTGTCCTGGCATTTAACAGAGAACCTCATATTTGAAAGACACTTAGCAACAGCTATGAAAGACTTTCCAGAAGAGTTTTAACAGTTCAAGAATACTTTAAAAAATTCTCTGATTATATTTCTGCACACATCCAATCTTGTTCGTAAAGTGTTTGCTTTTTACATTTTGTGAACATTTCCCTGAAGATGCTGGCGGGAAAGTGTCCTTTGCTAACGGTACCTACGCACCACCATCTTTAGTCTGGTCCAGTGGGTCATTGAGGGTAGATGCACGTCGCTCCACGCCGCGTGCCATATGAGCATCTCCAAGTGTTACTGATCATGTAGGGTGTCAATAGTTTAAAGTGTAAAATACCGGAACCTTTTATCTCCTTTGCTCCTCCCGTGTGCAAGAAACCAACCACGTCACTCTTCAACTACTTACAACAGTATCACTAAGCAGAAATAGGTTTTTATAAATAAACTTTATATACACTCTAAAAATAGAGGTGAAAACATGAAAGGCTACAGTGAATAAGTTACTAAATTAAATCATAAAGCATGTTTCAACATTGTCTTCTGTCATACGAGTCGTTCTGTCAGTCACCGCCAAATTGTATCTACTTAAGAACCTTTCAACATCAACACTACTGACTGGTGCTCAGCAACATTTCAAGGCTGTTTCAGCAAACTCCAGGTACCTTAACTTCACAGCTAACAACTGCACACAGACAATATTCTCAGATCCTTTTCTTATGCTGGAAACTAACTATGAATGAAAACATTCATAACATTCAATACATTTTTTCAGTGACATTTTAGGAAAAAAAAGGTAACTTTTTCTTATTGCTCTCCAAAAATTTAATATAGTAACGTCACAGTTGTCAAAGATGACAACTGGAAATCACAGCTATGGTTCACTTACTCGATAAAGGCATGAGACTTAAAGGCACAAAATATTAACATAAGAAAAAAAAATGAATTCCAGTCTCGAATGAGTTACTCAATTTTATTCAAATTCAAACATGTTCACAATCTTCTCAAAATTCAGATTCACCAAATAGTCAGTTAAAACAAGACATGTGGAACAGAACAGTGCTGCAATTAATTATTGATGTAATTCTGAAAACTCGCATTGCGAGATAAATTTACAGTCTCAGGGAGCCCTAATAATAATTTTGTAGAAAATTGTGTCAGCCGAAAGTACTTGAAGTTACAAACAAAAGAAGTTGAAGTCCCGGGTGCTTGCTTGTGTAGGCTAAATTGGTTCCGCTCAATACACCTTCTTCACTGGTTCGTCGTTGTCTGCTCATGGGCCATAGGCATGCAGCGCTCACCTTAACACAAGCCTAACCCCACTCCTTAGACCTGTGTCCCAAAAACGTGATTAAATATGGGCATAGCGTGGCACAAAATCTCTTCAAAAACCTGTGTGACTCCTGTTTCAACCACCTCCCATGCTCTAACGAACTGCGTCGTAGCAAAACTTTATCAAGCTTCTAGAACATTCGTGAAAGAAAAAATGTGTATGATGCTAGAATAAAATATTGATGCAATCTGAACTACAACTTCAGAAAAAGTCAGATCATGACAGATAAACGCACGAACACGGCCCCAACTTCAAACACTGATAAGAAATTTCTATTCCACGTGGCATAAAAGAAAAGAAAATATTACACTGACTCGCAAAAGAAAAGAAATTTAACCCCATGTCTCAATTTAATTATTATTATATAACTTGCATTGTTACAACATCTATGTGAGACTTCTGTCCAGCAGAACCATATGGCAGTCCCACTGCCATATGGTTTGACAGCTTCACAAGACACTTATGCATACAACACTTCAATTGATTCTTGGTCATTTCTCGCTGTGTCAAGTTTCCACAGTCATTGAGTGCCTCTTGTGTGCGTTGTGGAAAAACACCATCTGCATAGCACTGCAAACATGAATGAAGTCTCAGAAGTTCATCCCACAACTTGTGGGCATATAGGTAAATTGAACCCTCTAGTTCAGTGATAAGCTTAATTATTTCACTGTACACTTCAGTGACAAATGTCACTTGAAGTGTCAACTGCTCAGCAATATTTTTACTCTGAAACATTTCCAGAATTGCTTCAGTGTGAACATTGCTGTAGTTGCTTTCAACTTTCAAGAAATTTATCATGTTCTTTAAATATGTGCCCATAATTCTACTGACTTGTACCAAGAGTTCCATCTAGTTAGGACAAGAATTGGGAACAAAAAAGCTGGCAATTCTGAGTGACTTTCATTTAGGTAGGCTATGTAAACACTCTTCACTTTTCTGGAGTGAAGAAGTGCCTGTTTCATCTTTGTGACGAGTTTGTTTACTTCAGTCAGTTCTGCAACACAGACATCCCACATAAGATGATGTTGTCCTCACTGCTTTGTTCGGGAGGCAGACCTCTGCTGCTCTGCTCGTGCACTGTGAACGTACGTCTGTGCGCCATGTGCAAAGGTCACCACAGTCGCTCATGCAGGAACCAGGTCACGACCTGCCTGGCTCTAAATTAACAAGAAAGATCTTTTAATTATGTGTGTGCAGTGCCAATCAGATCATTGCTCCATAAAGTGAGCCATTCAATACAAAAGGGAAATGTTGTCTATGTGTAACTCCTTTTAAGTGAGGCATAATAAGCTTGTGATTGAAAATGCATGTGGTCGTGAAATCACTTCCAGCCATGGCGTATTACCACTCACAATTCTTTTTATAATTTTACAGTGTTATTCTTAAATTTGTTTTGTTTGAAAGGGCAATATTAAATTCAGTAAATAATTATAACTTTAACATGTAAACATTACAGCAGTTCCGGCTTCCGCCATGCCAAATTGCTAAAACTAAATTCTCTTGCTTAGCATTGATATGATTTCATAAATTAATTTCAGTGTTCTAATGTCTTATCGTAACTTCTGATTCTTACGTTTATTCATTACTATATATGCATTCATGTGCCTTGCCCGCCCATTCAGGCCAAATTTACGTAATTAATGTGAACTAGCAATTAACATACAAACAGACTCAGAAACTCTATAAGTACCAAATTCATCATGTCAGAATATCTTGTTAATTAATTCAGTATTTCTTTACTGTTTTGCTACAACTCCCAGTGTACTTGTTACAAATTGAACTTTTATCACTTTCCCTCGCAGAGTTGGCGGGAGATTGCCAGCAGGTGCCTGGTCATCTCAATTCTACTCTTCAGTGACAATTTAATGGCTTTAAAGAGGACACATGTATCGCAGGACGGGAGCCTTCACCTTTGTTCAACCATGTTAGTCTTAAACAGTTTTAACGTAGTTAACCGGAACCTTGTGTTTTAGCTTATTTACCTCCCGTGATCATGCTCCCAATTCTGTCAGACTCGACGCCCTCGAGATTTAAACTACTTTAATTGTCTTTGTGTACTAGAAAGTACTTTTACCATTTCGACTTGTGGCAGGCCTAATTGCCATGCCCACTCTAGTCTCGGATAGTTGTATTGCGTGATCAGTGTACCGCCACTTTTCCCAATATAACCAGTCTTGATACGAGTCTTTGTTATTTCTCATACGTAAGTATCTTCGGGGCCAGACCCACTCCAGGCAACCTATTATTTAATCAGTTTTTGCAAACTGTGTAAACTTAATTACTCATTCTAATTTGTACATGTACACTGTGAGGGGACTGCCATGTGACTGTCGACCTGCTACTGCCCAGAGAAAGAGTTTTCACGTGCTCGCCCGTTCATAGATGAGCTGGCACCCTAACAGTAACGTGTTTTATTCCGATGAACTTGACGCAATACGTCTACTACTCATTTTACTGTGACGACTCTTCAGTCAACCACGCCTCCAGCAAATGTCAACACCACCATCTACAAAGATTGCAGTACCTGCTGAGCTGGGACTAACGCCCCAATAATTGAATTTATTTTCGCCCAATGAGTTACCGAGACCATGCAGGAGGTACAGGGAAAGTTAACAGTGTGCTGTGGAATGCCACCACATTTGAGATGCCTAGTTCCCATGACTCTCCACCACACTGCATGCACCGAGGATCTAGGCACTGGCCACACACCTGCTCCCCCTCCCCCCACCCTTTCAGATGCCAATTCCATTGAAGGAAGGGTTGGCCGGGGACTATATAAGGAGAAGTGTTCCCGGCCTTCAGATAATCAAGACACGCCGCAGACGACTCGTGATCCTGGTATCGACGAGTTTAGGACGTGTCTTCAAGGAGTAAGGAGTTTGGTCTGCCACTGTAGGTTTGTATAGCTTTCGCGACTTGTGAGTGTCTGCTCGTCGGCTGTCGGGTCTCAAAACCTAACAGTCATCTCGAGCCTAGCCCCTTGGGGGTCAGCGGCGACAGACTCTCTTGCAGCGAATAGGTATATTTAATTCTATCTTCTTACCGTTACTTTCCTAGTACACTTCCACCCCTGCCTTTTTTTTTAATTCTCCTGGTCCTGGACGGGCGTAGCTCTGTGGAGGGGGTTGGGCCCTCCCATGAATCTGACGATAATCATCGTAATGTGAAAAACACAGCACCTGGTGCTGAATTATATGAACCGAACCTGAACAATAGGTCTTCTATTTTTTCGAGCCGGGAAGTTAATTCCAGTTTTCCCCACTCTTCCTCAGTAATGGATTTTGAATTTGAACTACAGAGTAGCAACCTGAAAAGGCGCAACTCTTATGAAAACTCGGAGGATGCCAGAGCCGCTCTTCGAACCCAATTAAGTAAACGTCAAGCTAAGGAGAACATCGAATACGAACAACAAACCCTGGGTGAATCCAGCCAACAGGCAAAATGTTCCACTGGCACGGCACTGGACGTGCAGCCTAACATTCCGGTTCGAAACCGGTACGCCATTTTGAGGGAGCAAGTGGCTTCCACCTCGACCCCCGGCTCTTCAAGCCAACCACCAAATGTTAATCTGACCCTTCGCAACAATGCGAAACTCAGAAAACCTACTTTCCGCCTTGTGGTGCGTGACACAGGCAGGTACGCTTTCCTAGTTCGGCAGCTCCGAACTATCCATCCCTCTGGTTTTACCATCAGCATGGCCAGGAACGGTCTGCACATTGTTGCAACCGACCTACAAAAATATGAGGCAGCGACAAACATGCTCAAAAACACTGGCATCCCTTATTTCACATACAGCACTAACATCGACCCTCCCCAGAAGGTGGTGTTTGATCTGCCGGCAGACACGGACCCGAATACCATCGCAGAGGAGCTCACACTGCGCGGGTACCAGGTAACTGAAGTGTATCAGTTTAAGTACAAAAAAAACAACGATCAAGACCCTTCCCAATTCCAGCTCGTACCACAGAACCGCTTCTGCGTCACTGCAGCTAAAAATGACACTCTCGACCCTCTTATATCAGTAACCCGGCTTAACATGACAGTTGTTCATCCCCACCAGTACCAGAGGAAGCTCAGTGACGTTGCTCAATGCAAGCTCTGCCAAGCCCTGGACCACACAAAAAACTACTGCTAACTGAAAGTAGTCTGCCCACACTGCACCGGGTCACACACTCTGGATGCCTGTCCCCAGATAGCTGCTGCACCGAAATGCGTAAACTGCAATGGCGACCACCTTGCCAACTCAAAAGACTGTCCTAAACTACTAGCAATCGTGCAGCAGCGACAGCAAACGGCATTAAAAAAAATGCAATCAAGAATGAATACACCAATGGCAACGACGTCTGCCCCACAAGTTCCACCTAGGGATATCTCGCAATATCCTAAACTCCTTGACGCAAAATCTCTTCCCTCGCAAGCCTCCTACGCACAGGCAGCCAGAGGCCCCATCCGCCACCTTTCAATCCCAACACACGCCACGCAGGTGCCCCTAGACCACGAAACCTTACAGATGCCAACTGCCCCACCCAGCCGGCAAACCCCCGCACCTGTCCCCAGCTCCGCCCCATCGGCTCCTGGCGACCTGGAAAGCACCATGAACCTCATGGACCTCATGAGGTTCCTAAGAGTGGCAAATTTCTGGGCCATCATGAGCCATTTCCACGGCTACATGATAGTAGCAAACACCCACCCAGACCCACAAACCAAGTCCATGCTCCTCATGGAGGCGCTCATGACTTTTGCGGAGCAGATGCCCTAAATGGACCCACAATCCCTGCAAGCTTCCGGATCCCTATCCCTGTTGTACTGGAACAGTAACGGTATTTTCACACAGCTTTACGAGTTGGAGCGAGTGCTGGAGACGTACGGGATAGAAATCGCGTTAATACAAGAAACCAGACTGAAAACATGTCGTCGTTTTGCCATTAAAAACTACACTACATACCGTACGGACAGAGTACGAGCAGGCGGAGGTACCTTAATACTAGTTCATAACAAAATCCAACATCACGTAAATAAGGACCCCGACTGTGAAAACATAGAAACCACCACAATCAATATAAACACAAACTCCGGCCATATAACCGTCATCTCTGCCTACCTAGCGCCCCGAGCGAAATTAATAACCACGGATCTCGATAAATTAATAAACCAGCCCTACCCTTCATTATTGCAGGCGACTTAAACGCAAAACATACTGATTGGCACAGTAGAATTAATAATACTAGTGGTAACACATTACAAAACCACGCACAGCTCCACAGCTATATTATTCAGGCCCTCGACTCACCTACCTTCTTTCCTGCAAATCACAGACATAATCCGGATGTGCTTGACATAGTTATTACTAATTTACCAAATTTATTTACTGAACTTACAACCCTAACCGAACTAGACTCAGATCACATGCCAGTTCTATGCAAAATCAGCACAAATTAACTTCAACACCCAGAAACCATCTTAGCAAAAATCCCGGTAACTAACTGGGAAGGTTTTAAAAGTGAACTGGCGGAAATATTTACAGAACAACACCTAACGATCAGCGACAAAATTGATATCGATCCAGCTATAGAAATCCTGGAAAATACTTAAAAACCCAATTAGCAAAACACACACAATTTTTAAACAGGCGAGAATTTTTAAAGCAAAATTTCCCAGACATAGACATGCTACTTGGCGATAAACGACAAGCTAGACATGTATTCCAACGCAACAGAACAGAAGCAAACAAAGCTAAATACAACAAGCTGAAAAAACAATTAAAAATCAAATTAGATACACAAAAAATAATAAAATGGGAAAATTTTGTTACCGAACTTTCAGACAACATAAACCAATTCTGGCGGATATCCAGAGTGCTCCGAGGTTCTAGCAAGAAAACTCAATCTACACCTATCCTCTCCCCAACAGGACTAGCTTACGACCCCCAAACTAAAGCAGAAACTATAGCAAATTCTTTGGAAAATCAATTCACTCCGAATGAGGACCTCGGAGACATAAATTTTACCAGAGATGTTATAACAACCACACAGAAATTTCTAAATAAAAAACCAAAAAAGGAACCGGAATTAATAACCATGCCAGAATTAATAACTACCATTAAAAACCTACACCCTAAAAAAGCGCAAGGCCCAGACAAAATAAACAACCAAACTATTAAAAACCTCCCATACGAAGCCCTCTGTCTTATACTGGATATCCTAAACGCCATATTAAAATTCAACCACTTCCCACCTGCATGGAAATTGGAAAAAGTGATCACTATCCCTAAACCAGGCAAGGACCCACAATTACCTGCAAACCGGAGGCCCATATCGCTACTCAGCTCTCTAAGCAAAGTTTTTGAAAGAATTCTCTTAGCTAGATTAAACTCCCATGCTATTAAAAAACGCATTATTCCGCAAAGGCAGTTCGGTTTTAGGGCAGGCCACTCCACAACTCACGCTCTAACCACTTTTGTTACAGAAGTAATAAAAACTTCACGCATAAATAAACAATATTCAATAGCTGTATTCTTGGATGTGGCTAAAGCTTTCGACAAGGTTTGGATACCTGGCCTCATTCAAAAACTCATAAATTTTAAATTTCCCGATTGCTACATCCACCTCATAAATAACTACTTCACCAACAGAAAATTCTTTGTAAATTTAGAAGGCGCAAACTCCTCCCACCGTCCCCTAACTGCAGGAGTACCTCAAGGCTCCGTAATATCCCCATTTTTATATAATATTTACACTGCCGATATCCCCAGCACTTACTGCACCCTACAGATGTATGCTGACGACACCCTCTTCTATTCAAAAGATAAGCATATAAAATATGCACATTTGTTTGCACAGTGCCAACTAGACGAGCTGAGTCAGTGGTATAACCGATGGAAAATTAAAATTAATGCAGAAAAAAGTCAAGCACTCATTATCACGCGCAGGAAACAGACAGAAATTAAACCATTAAAATACAATAATGTAGACATTCCCTACTCAGACACAGCTAAATATTTAGGCTTAACAATAGATAATAAATTTAAATGGTCCGCACACATAAAAGAAACAAGGAGAAAAGCTCTAGGAAAAATCCCCTTAATTTACCCTCCACTAAAATCGCCTCGGCTTCCTAAACGGCTAAAACTTTTAACATATACCTCTCAAATCCGCTCAGCCATGATGTATGGAAATGAAGTATGGGGGACCGCATCTAAAACATTAATTAAATCACTTCAAGTCATCCAGAATAAATATTTAAAAATAATAACAAATGCACCGTCGCGTACACGCATTTGCGACATTCACGACGCACTTAAAGTACCTTACATAGGCAATAAATTCCATTCTCAAAACAATAAATTCTACGATAAATTATTAACACACCCAAACCCCGTACTCAAAAGGATAGGGCAGTACCAACCAGACACGCGTAACCACTTAAAAAGACCTAAAATGCCGAAATTAACACAGTAAAAGTAAGTGCAAATAACACACTAAAACCTCGGCAGAGCGAGGAAATTCTCTGATCAGTCCGGGACGGAAATTCGCAAACTTTTAACACAACTACTTCCCTGTGGCTGTTTCCAGTACACTTCACAATCATCATCGGAGCTGCGCACATCTCCCCACCCCACCAAAACATAACAACACGCCTCCAGCATTAGCTCCTTCTCATTCAGCTGCAATTTGAGCCTATTTCGCGCCGATTATTATAATTAACTTAAAAATTTTTCTCCTTAATGGAATATATATAAATTTAAATCACTAATTACCATCTCATACTTCACCCTACCATTTCGCAATTCATGGCAAGCAGAACTTACGAACCTTGAAATTAACTTCACGGGAATCTCGGCTTAAAAAAAAAAATATATGTGTGTATATATATATATATATATATATATATATATATATCTACTGCAGGCATATGGATTCTTCGAAACCATATGCCAGCTTTGTTAATATTAAATCTCACAAGACCTGTATTTTCAAAATTGATACCGTTACTGTAATACAAACTTGGGCACTCAGTTAAATGTTTGCCACCCACCAAACCCCCCGCAGGCAGGGAAGGACAGGGTTAGGGAACCGCGGCTTTCCTGGTCTGACTGGCGGGCTGTCTGAGTTGCGCCAGGACGTGCAGGGCGTCCTGACCTCTGGGCTATGTGTTCTTTGCGGTCTGGAGAGGGAAACTTCCTCAGCCCACAGAGAGATACAACTGCTGCAACCGAATGGGTGGCATAAGGGCCCTCACAAGGGCCCGAGCACACCCCCCGCTCTGAGCTTCGGCAATGATGAGAGAGAGACAGACTTCAGATAATCAGTTCTGCTTCAGCACTCTATCACTCCTCTCCTGGGCTTTCATCATACAAGCATGTGGTGCCGAGAGGCCCACACCCATTCCTGCTACTTGTCTTACATCAACCTCTTGGGGCCAAAGATCCTCTGTCTACTGTTAAGAAAGAACCAACTGCGTCGTCAGTACACACTAATATATGTTCCGTCCCTTACAGGATACACCAGTGTAGAGCTAGACCACAGGAGTTGTTATATGCACCAGTATTTATTACTTTTCCTATTAGTTTTGCACAGGGCACCTTCCTTTGTAGTAAAGCCCGTGTGGATTTACGAGGTAGTACTACCACCATCACTGTTTATTTCTGTACAGTAAATAAACATTGATATTATCTTATTCTTGGGCCTCTCACTGACATCCTTCCTATTCCCTACATCGGGCCTGAAGGAGTCAGCAGGAGACCGGGTTTTGGATTTCCAAAATCACACAAACAACACCCAGAACACCATTGAAAGGCCACCCATTCTCCGCCTCGCAGTGAACGGTAGTGCCATGATATTAGGATACCTCCCCTGGATCATTGGCTTGTCAGCTCGAAGTCACCCCCACCTCACCGCACACGTACGAGGTGCCCGGGCGGGGAACTTCTTCGAGCCTGGGGAGACCAGTGCCCATGGGACACTCACCACACCACCTTTGGAAGTCCACCATTTCCTTGCCCCTGGGGAAGGAACGGCAGAGCCACGACACTAGGTACGCTTCCAACAGGATAGACTTGCCGGCTGAGGTGAGTCCCTTCCACCGCACAAGTATGTGGTGAGCTGGGCAGGTATCTTGGGAGTCTGGAAAGGCTCATGGGGGGCTGGGCAGGTCTCTTGGGAGGCTGGGAAGGCTCTTGGGGGCTGGGCAGGTCTCTTGGGAGGATGGGAAGGCTCCAGGGGGGCTGGTAAGGTCTCTTGGGAGGCTGGGGATGCTCATGGGGTCTGGGCAGGTGTCTTGAGAGGCTGGGAAGGCTTCTAGGGGGAGACCAGATCCTGTTGAAACAACACTGTAGAATACTGCAACCAAAATTTTGCAGTTCGAGACTCCCTCGCCCACCAGTGGGGGAATCAACAGTGAGGTGCGGTGTTGGCAGCAGCCATTTGCACCTACACTGAGACATGCACACGTCAACTGCCTTTCCACTGCAGACCCGACCTGGTTGCCTAATGCCTTACAACTGTAGGGGCAGTGTCCAGAAAAAGGTTAGAACGGCAAGGGCCACCTCCAAAAATCCACAGGGGCTTAAAATCCTGCCTAGCAGGTTTGGGTTATTAAGTCAAAGGGAACAGGCCACCTTGCTTCACCGTCTCTCTATACCCATGCAGCCTGTTATACCAAAGGATCTGTTTGAGCCACCAACCCGGACCACGGAGGGATACAATCAAGCCATAAATTTTATCCTGTTTGGGGAAGAGCAGGTTACATACACTGGAACACCCAGAGTTAACACACCAGTTGAGGAGCCCAGCACCTCCAGCACTCATTGCTCACAACCGGCCAATACTCACAGGGTAGGAGAACGCTTGCTATCCGCACGCCCCATTCAGCCATTGACACCAACTCCACGTAGATTGGTTTTACGAGAACCAGACTTTGTCCCGAGCCAACAGCATACTAGGCCAGTGAAATATTCGGGCCAGGCACCCATGCCATGGGATAAAAGTACTGAGGCGTGTCTACCCTAGCACCACCTAAGTCACCCAGGGACTCAGGCAGACAAGCAGCCAAGTCTGTCATGTATCAAGGGAGGGAACTTTTTGGCATCCAACGTGGAGCATCCGCTGTAATTTTGAGAAAGAAATTAAGCAGAACCAGGCAAGCACGACGCTGAGGTGAGCGAACTAGCCGGGGCTTTCGTGAAACCAGCCTATACTTCGGTGAGTCAGAAAACACCCCATGGTGCTCAATAATACCCAAGATGTCGGAAACAAACAAGATACCAAATGAGCCCACTCAAGATATAATGGATACGTCCATTGGAAACCGCTACGCCGGAACAGCATGCTCCGGAGAACGTGTTAACCGCATTGAATGTGCCCACTGCCATCTCAAGTTCCACTATGCCTGCTTAGGCTGGGACGACATAGTTTGCCACACCAATGGACTAGAATACCCGTGTGATGAGCCGAAGAAGGCAAACTGCCTTTTGTAGTTGAGTGAACTGCCAAGGATAGCTCTATACTGTACGATGCATCATCTGCGTGGAAACATTCCACTGTGTATGTACAGGGTGGCCAGACGAGCGGGTGACCTGATATGGAATGATGTATCAATGCGGCATCTGCAGACGTACCACTGTATACAGACCAACGAATCCTGGACACAGCCAGAAGGCTGAATCAAGCAGCGTAACAGGAGAACCTCATATTCCCTATTTCGCGGGCCTCCCGCATGAAGATCCGCTGACTTTCATCGCCGACTGCGAGAAAAAATTTAAGGAACATGAGGAACATCAGAAACAGTGGATAAAATTGATACAAGGACGCCTTAAAGGCAACGCACTCGACTGGTGGGGAAAGTAAGGAAAATTCATCACAGAGTGGACACGGTTCTGGAACCGGTCAGCGACAAAGTTCACCAGGGAAGAAATATTGGCCAACCTAACCACCGAATTTTACAGCCGCAACCAAGGAACTGACGAGGAATCGGAAATCATTATCTGACGGAAAGTACAAATGTTCAGACGGATTTTCCCGGAAGACATGAAGGAAAGCTGTGTACGCCACATCACATAAATGCTCCTTCCTCAGCTCAGGAACATTTCAATTTTACCCAAGCAACAAGATGTGGAAGAATTGGTAGACCGCGCCCCGAAATTATCAAGCTACTGAAAACCGAGCAGCCTCAGGAGAAGAAGGTTAAAGCCATGCCACCAACACCTATGATGCGTAATCTTTCAAAGTGTTGATTCTGTCCCGACTATCCCTTTCACAGAGATTACCCGATGCAACCGAAGCTGCGTGCGCGCCCGGAAGAAGGGGACACAACTGGTGGTCCGCGACCCACTCCAAAGTGATCCTCCCCATCGGGAAACGCCAGTGGCAGTGGATCAAAGGGCTGACCCACTGGAACCAAAGGAGCCATAATTCAGCTCATGGACAAGGAAACGGAGACACCAGAGACACTGCACGTAGAAATCACTGTAAATAACCAAAGCGAACTAGCACTGCTGGATTCAGCTGCCACCAGAAATTTCGTGCATAGTGACCTCTTAACCCCGGAAAAACAGAAAACATTACGGCCTCAGACAAACACTGTTGGAATGGCAAACCCTAAATGCACTCTGGCCGTCAATGGGCGAATCACCTTAAGTATAAATATAGAGAAAATAACCCACACCGAGGAATTCATTGTGGCTTCCGAACTTCAGGAGAAAGTCATACTGGGATATCCCTGGATCCGCCAACTACAATGTGTGATGGCCCATGGACAATGCAAAGTCTACTTAGGCCAACAGCACCGAGTCTCAGTTAACTGAGAACACTGCCCGCAAACTGAAATGGCCCCTCCCTGGATGCCGCTAACATAAAACATGAATGGGACATCAAATTTCAGCTACTAAAGCAAGTTTTAGATGAAGACACCATGGCTTTTGGCGCCAAAGGGAAGCTGCACCAAACCAGAACCATACAGCACAAAATTTGGCTCACTACTAGCAAGCCAGTGTACAACCGACCCTATCAGTTGTTGGCCTGATACCGCCAACTGATCATAGAACAGATCAACGAAATGAAACAACTGGGCATCATAAAACTGTCCGACCCACCATACAACTCACATGTTGTTCTAGTTCCAAAAAGAAGATGTGCAATTTAGATTTTGTGTAAATTACAATGCTCATAATGACGTTACCCATCCTATTGCCTCACAAGTCATAAACTTGGCACACACACTACCAAATATCGAAGAAGCTCAGATCTTCAGCACCCTTGACATGCAGTCAGGGTATTGGCAAATAGCAGTGCACCCAGCCAGTCGCTGGTAAATCGCCTTTACTAGCCCCGAGGGGAGACCCTGCAATTTCGGGCAATGCCCTTCTGGCTAAAAAATGTATCAGCCACGTTCCAGAGGCTCACGTCCTCAGAAGTCCTGACAGGGTACATCAATCAGTTTTGCTTTACATACCTAGACAATGTTATTATATACTCAAAAACCTGGGAGGAACAGCTCGTACACCTCCAGTGCGTCCTTGCACGCCTTGAAATACACGGAATGATTGCTAAACTTTCCAAAAGCCACTTTGGGAAGACGTCGACAGATTACCTTGGACACGTAGTACCACTAAGAGGAAACTTTCCACAGCACAAACTCTATATGAACCATAGAGGAAGCAGACAAACCCACCAAGAAGAAACAATTTTGGCGATTCCTGGGACTTTGTAACTGGCTGCGTGAATTCTTGCCAGACATTACCAGCCTCATGGCACCCCTGCAACCCTACTGGGGAAGGAAACAAGATGGCGCTGGGAGCCAGAACACCGCACAGCACTTCTAGCTCTGAAGGGTAGTTTCCAAAATATCAAACAACTACACAGACCCCAAGGGAAAGGACCCCTAATTCTTAAAACAGACACCTGCCAGAATGGCCTATGTGCCATCCTCTACCAGGAAAATGAAGCAGGCCACCACGAGTAATAGCATAGGCAAACACCTACCTTAACGCTACGGAACAACGCTATCATATTAACGAGCAAGAATGCCAAGCTGTAATATAGGCAGTCAAGAAGTATCGTTACTACCTGGAAGGGACACACTTCATTGTATACAACGACAGTAAGGCACTGCAATGGCTGATAGAGAATCTAAGGCCCCAAAAGAAAAGCTAGGATGATGAGACATGTTCTTAACCAAATTCAATTTTGAAGTACAACATTGCTCAGAAAAATCGAACGATTTGCCCGACGCCTAGTCCCGTCAACCCGACTTGGACCTCGACGACAAAGCAGAGGAACACTGGGAACACATGTTGCCACCCCAACCACCAAAGGTCAGTCCAGAAGAACAAGTACGGCTACTACACGTGCAATTCAGCAAAAATCAAATCGCCATCCACCAACAGCAAGATCAGGAGATAAAAGGACTACTTACGTCACATCCACATTGCCTCGAGATACGGGAAGACGTCGTTTGGTCCCGCAATGGCCTACCCAGCGCCAAGTGGAGGATATGGGTGCCCAAAGCCCTCCGTGGTGATATCTGCCAAAATTACTATGACCAACCAGAAGCCGCCCACCCGGGTACCAAGGAGACCTTGGCTGATATAGCCGGACGATACATCTGGGCAGGGATGAGCCGGGACATCTGCCAGTATGTGAGCAGTTGAGAAAAATGCTGCTGAAGAAAGGTGTACACAGTACCTCCACCATCTGTCAAACCCCAACGCCCCAGGACGTCTTGGACACATGTGGCGGCGGACTTGATAGGCACATACCCTAGAAGCACATACGGCAACCATTACCTGCTCGTCATCACCGACCTCTTTTCCCCCTGGGTAGAATAATTTCTCCTACCCATCCAGGAAACACATCACATCGTCGGAAAATTCAAAAACAAAATAGTTCCTAGATGGAGTTATCCACAATGTATATTGACGGATAATGGAACGGACAATGGAGCCGTAAGTGGCTCACCGCATGTGGAAAATGGGGGATGGAAACATGGCCCAATCCACCATACAACCCGCAGGCTAATCCAACTGAAAGAAGACACCAAGAGATAAAGAAAATCCTACATCTCAGTATTGGGGAGGGCCACAAGCACTGGGATGAGTATATCCCAAAAATACTGTTCGCCTTAAGGCAACAAACCAACCAAGCAATTAACTCCAGCCTGAGCCAGCTCCTCCTCGGAGCTACACTAAGACGGCCAGGGAATTGGCAGTGGGAAAACCCCCCGTCCGAACTGCCACAACCAGAAGATGTGTGCAGCAAGAGAAACTCAGGAACATTGCATACAGCGCAAGTCCCCTCAGCCTAGAGCGGTCACCCGCGCTTTCAACATGGGCAAAAACGTACTCATAAGCCTTCATGCACTCAGCAAATCAAGTAACCAATTTAGTGCCGGCCTTGCTGGCAAGTGGGAAGGCACATACAAGGTGATTGAACGTGACGTCTATTGGGTTGAGGACCTCTGTGGACAAATTCATAAGGATACCTGAGGACAAATTCTACCATTTCCCCATGAAAATATGGAGCCGGAGGTGAATATTGCAGCTTTGATAGATTCCGAAGCCTCAGAAGAGGAATACAAACCCGCCACCATGATAACACCTCCCCCGAGACTCACACAGAAGCCGGAACCCGCAGCACAAACCATAGCCAGTCAAGGAACAAGCTGTCTAGCGCCCGCCTGGCCTAAGAGGCCAAAGAAAGCCACAAAATCACCAAGCCAGACGCTGCCATATACCCCAACAAATTTCAGGGGCAAGATGGTGTCATGAGGAGGAAGGTGGACACCAAGCGGCAGTGAGCTATCATGGCACATTCCCCTAGACCAAGAGAAACTGTCCCCATGTCTGACTCTACCCCCTATCGGCGAAAAGGGAGATACACAGAGCCCCAAGCTACAAGCTCCTGAACAAAAGCAACGCTCTCCAGGAGTGGAACAAACAATGAACACAAGGCTTCAAAGGGAAATGCCGACCCCACCTAAAAGAGTCAATGGATCACTCTCAACCACTGCAGCTGACAGCAAGGGCCTAATCAGAACTCCCCACCTGCATGAGCCTATCATAAGGACCCTCGTTGAGCTGGTACTGTCAGCTGTCCAGTAGCTGGCGGAGCTGCCGTCCACTCCAGATACCCTGCCTAAAAGAAAAGCAACCACGACCACGGACGCGCTCGATGCAGCGAACAAAGGAGAAGCCGCATCTACAGCTGGAAGGGCAGAAGAAGCTAGCCAAACAAAAGGCCTGCCCCAGATGGAACCTGCAGCCACAGTGTCACCCTTGACCACCAGGGCTCGTCTTCAACTCCAACCGGAGGGACAGATGAATAAAGTCTTCCTCAAAGCTGAACCCTTACGGTGCCCACCAACCCGGTGTTGCCCCAGGTCGGCGTAGACACCCGGGATACACCGTCAGCATGAGAGGAGGTTCACCAGCCAGCCAACGTGTATGGAGTAGGGGGGGAGTGGCTTTCAGAGTCCCCAAAAATAACGCTGCACGCCAGAGACGCAGTAGCACCACCTTTGGCAGCCGACCTGCTGGCCACCTCATCAGACAGCGATCCTGTTGTCACTCCCTCTTCGCTTGCTGGTCATCCCTAGACCAAGGGGAAGGGCAAGGGTAAGCCCGCAAAACAGTTCCAGCATCATCGTCGCCTGCAACCACAGCGAGCCTGCCGGGTTGCCCAGGTGCCAGGCCGGTACCGGGTACCGCCCTAGAGGCCGCTTGCTAAGTTCGTGTGGCCTAACCTGCTGCCTGTCGTCCAGAGAAGGCGGGGGAGACAACTTAAGAAGACGAAAGGGCAGCAGCGTTTGACGTGTTCACGCCACAACGAGTGAGTGATGTGCTAGCCTCTTCCTCCCCTAGGTGTAGGCTTACCGTTGACGTAAGCAGACAGGTGCAGTGAAGTGAAGTGAAGTGAAGTGAAAAAAAAAGCCCCCAGTTAGCCAGGGGTGACTCAGTAGGTGAGTCCTGTGAAAAGGCTCTAAACCAGTGAGAGTAAAATGACCCTGAGTAAGCCCAAGGGTCAGTCAAAATAAGTGTGCTTTGTCACTTGTAAATAATTGGTAAATCATTTGTTCTAACCAGCCAGTGTAAAAAGTGTTTTGAAACAAAGAAAAACAATGACATTAACTAAAGTTGTTTAATAGAGCTATAAATATTTTTCTTGAGTCATCAGTAAAGTGATAAAGTCAGTAAAGTCTGTTGTAAATATAGAAAAGTAATTTAATTTTCATTGGTTGAAGTTGTAAATACTTAGAGACAAGCTATGATAAAATGTTCAGTCATGTTGTAAATAATTGATTTTCTAGTGTGCTTATGTGAAACTCAGAATTGTAATTAAATAATTTTTTTCTTGCAATGTATCTGTGAATGATAAAGATTTTAAAAATGCAAAGACAGTTTAACAAGACATCAAGAACGTGGTAACAAAACATAATATTTTATCTCAATTTGCTAAAGAATTTGAATGTTTTGTGTGTTGAAAAGTGTTTTTCTGTCTCTCTCTTCTCTATATGATGTATGATGGTGAAGTAAGTCTTTTGTTTCCCTCCGTGCTAATACACTCGCATCCTCACTTTGTGCGCAGATGAGATGACGGCTGGTCTCGGCTGGCAAAACCCACAGTTTTGCTGACGGCCACAGCAGTTAGCTAGAATACACGCCATGTGAGTGGGGCCTTGGGCACATCTCTTTTGTAAATAATTTTTTTTATAATTGTTTATTTTAATCAATCAGCTCCCCAAGGGTCGCAACTTATTCCATGTGTCGGCCAATATGTTTTGCTCTCTTCTCACATTCATAAGGAATCATTTGTACGTACCCTAGCTTTACAGCTGTTAATGTAGGTCGGCACACTATATTAAAGAATGCCGCGCGTTATCACCAACACTGGAACCCCCTCGTGATGCTCACATTACACTCCAAAAAGATGCATGCCACCTCCAGTCCGCCAGTTTGCAGAGAATGAATGAGAGAACGAGAAGATGAGCCCGGGATGTGTCACAGAGAGAGATGATTTTGTCTAGCCAACTCTATTCATGCAAGAATAAGCTGGACCCAGCCGCCTGCCTCGCGTCGCCTGCCTACATGTCATTCAAGTAGTGAGAGAGCAGCGCACAATCACAGAGCAACAGTCTCTACAGAAGCCCAATGAGAGGGAAATAAATTATTGATGAGGGGACAGTTCTACATTCCCTCATAACAATTTTTTTCTCTTCTCTACTCATTTTTCAGATGAGTCTATGTTGCAAGGGGAGAAGGGGCAGATTGATGTATGGCGTGTTCTACTCTTTGTACAACAACTACAACTCTGATTGTAGTACCTGCCGGACTGGGACTGAAGTCCCAATAATTGAATTAATTTTCACCTGATGGGCCACTGAGACCATGCAAGAGGTTAGGGGCTAGTAAGCAGTGTGCCGCAGGATGCCGCCACATGTGAGATACCTAGATCCCATGACTCTCTGCCATGACACACACACAGAGGATCTGAGCACTGGGTACGCACATGTTACCCCCCCCCCCCTCATTCAAATGTCAATTCCAGTGAAGGAAGGGTCAGCCGGGGACTATATAAGGAGAAGCGTTCTCGGCCTCCGGATAATCAGTTCTGCTTCAGCACTCTATCACTCCTCTCCTGGGTTCTCATCGCACACGCATGTGATGCTGAGAGGCCCTCACCTATTCCTGCTACTTGTCTTACATGATCATCTTGGGGCCAGAAATCCTCTGCCTACTGTTAAGGAAGAATCAATGGCGTCATCAGTACACCCTACTACACGTTCTGTCCCTTACAGGATACACCAGAGTAGAGCTAGACTACAGGAGTCATTACATGCACCAGTATTTACTACTTTCCTATTAGTTTTGCACAGGACACATTCCTTTGTAGTAACGCTTGGGTGTATAACCTTCCCCAAGCCCATGTGGATTTAGGAGGAAGTACTTCCACCATCATTGTTTATTTCCATATGGTAAATAAACATTTATCTTGTCTCATTCTTGGGCCTCTCAATGACTTCCTTCCTACTCCCTATATCGGACCTGACGAAGCCAGCAGGAGACCGGGTTTGGGATTTCTGAAATCACACAAACAACACCCAGAACACCATTGAAAGGCCACCCATTGTCCGCCCCGCAGTGAACGGTAGTGCCATGATATTAGGATACCTCCCCTGGATCATTGGCTTGTCAGCTTGAAGTCACCCCCACCTCACCGCACATGTACGTGGTGTCGGGGCGGGGAACTTCTTCGAGCCTGGGGAGACCAGTGCCCATGGGACACTCACCGCACCACCTTTGGAAGTCCACCATTTCCTTGCCCCTGGGGAAGGAACAGCGGAGCCATGACACTAGGTACACTCCCGACAGGATTGACTTGCTGGCTGGGGAGTCCCTTCTACAACACAAGTACATGGTGCTGGTTGGAGCTGCACTACAGTGTGGGGAGACCAGACCCTGTTGGAACAACACTGTGCGAATACTGCAACAAACACTTTGCGGCTCTAGACTCCCTCGCCCACCAGTGGGGGAATCAACAGTGATGTGCGATGTTGACAGTAGCCATTTGTACCTACACTGAGACATGCACACGTCAACTGCCTTTCCCCTGTAGACCCGACCTGGTTGCCTAACGCCTTACAACCATAGGGGCAGTGTCCACAAAAAGGTTAGAATGGCAAGGACCATCTCGAAAAATTCACAGGGACGAGCAATGTTATTTCCATACAAGCAAAATTTTCCACTGCTCCATCAAAACAATATGCAACTCAAAATGCCAGACACTCATAAGGACATCAAATAATGCCATCTCACGAAATATATAAACTATAGACCCCCACTGCCTAACTGTTTCCTTTTTCCCCAAAAAAAAAAATAATTAATAAACAGAACCCCAACCAATTTAACTTGGTAGTTACAAAAATAAAACAGGCTGGAATACCAACCTAGCTACAATCTGTGTTATTGGTTATGAGTGGAGCGAGACCCAGAGACGCATTGCACATACCTGATAGTGGCCCGGTGGCAGGTCGATTCAACTGTGCTCTCTGCTCATGCGGAACACCCAGACAACTGTGCGGCACGGGGCGATGCTTTGCATTTAACCCCTCCATTCCCCTCTGCAAGAAGCTACTTTTGGTGGAGTGGCAGGTGTGACGTCAAGAAGAAACGACCGTCCAACCATATACATTGTTTAGTGAATGAAAGTTAGCTAACGTTAGTCTTTCAGTTCCTGTCATACCAGGAAACACGAGAAAAGAAGGAAATGCATGTGTGCATTGGACTCAAAACATTTGTTTACAGACGTCTTTTACTTCAGTGACAAAACAGCTGTGGTGGAAGGATACACTGTGGCCATGCTATTTTTCGAGAACTGTCAGAATTTACCCCACTTACATGAAATTTACTATAAAAGTGTTAAAAATTGTAATGGTATCAAATTACTTGTACCGTGGGTTAGTACATATTCATAATGCAAAAAATTAATTATTGTAATATTTATTACCATATTGTCTTCTTCTCTGCTGGTTTCACAGTGTTCAGGTCCATGTGTTTCAACACTACTTGACTTTATTTTTGCATTATGATAAACTATGCGATTAATTTTATAGCCCCTTGTATCCACATATTGTGAAGAAATATGAAAATTATTCCTTGGTTTGACTGATAAAAACATATGCCAAGAATGATTACCAAAACCTGCTACACGACATTCTGAGCTCTCAAGTACCAAACCTGGAAAAAAATAAATAAATTCATTGTTTTAAATAATTTTACAAAAACACTACTGGTTTGAACTTTCTAAATCAGCCACAGGTAAGTCAATGAAAACACATTCAATGACATTAGTATTACCATATACACATCAGTGGTGAAACACAATGTCTACAGCTTAAAAGGTGGCAAGCCTTTAGGTGCTATTTTTCAGACATTTTAGCTTCACTTACAAATTTCATTTAAATGTGATTCAAACCAAGATTGCATGCTGCATAAATGATAAATAAAAGTCTATAACCCAGAAATGGAGATTTATATATAAGTATCATAAGTAGTACAATAGTATAACATTTCATTAGAGATTACAATCGATACTGTCAACTGGGGTGACTTTAACTCACTTTTCTCTCATTTTCTCTTGAAAACAGCATAACCAGACCCACAACTATAAGCTATTATTTTTCCAATATTTTTATTGAATAGAAGAGATTCCAACACAAAATTTAAGACCCTATTCAAACTATAAACATTTCCTAACCTTCAAAACTTCTTTCCGAAAAAGTGAGACAGTCTCACTTCGCCATAGGGTACTCAGTCTTGAGGTACAATATAACTTGAATAATTGTTTAGAAATACGAGTGAGACTCTGTAACTCAAGTGTTAATTTGCAAAATCAATCTATTAGAAAAATATGTATATTTAAAGCTGTAACATTTCAGTTAAATCAGAAAGCCAAAATTTTGTTCACCATTTTTTATTAATTCGATCTTCTTCTCCAACAAAATTAAATAAATATTCCTCTATTTAAAAACCTCTGGAAGCAATTATATTACTTATATATATATTATATTACATTTTTTATGACTAACACTCAAAGCAACTTGCAGCAATTAGGTATTAAAGAATGATATTAAAGTTGCTAAAGGAGGTGGTGGTGGTGGTGGTGGTGGTGGTGCTCTCTAATTGGCTGTCTGAATATGCCACATTTCTCCACCAACCAGCAATGGCAAGACAAGAGCAAACCAGGTCATCTTTCTTTCATTCACGTGTTTTATAACATTGATAGCTTAATACCCTCTATAGAATAAATGGACAATAACAATAAAATTTGGAATACTGAATATTCTCTAAAAACAAATGAAATCTAACTTACATATGATCTCTATGTCAATAAACTAGTAAAGTAACCAAATATTATTCCCTACTTTGTTTAAATCATATAATTAAGCGTAATTTGGACATTTACATTCACTTATGATGCCTTGTGGCTAGTGAGAGGAACGTCAACACGTCAAGGTGTTTTGGTGGGTGCAAGGTCAATTGCACCCAAGGGGGTGTGATTTTAGGACTCTAGTCCTTACATGGTACCGGAGCACGTCCGGTATCTAGCACAGAGCTGGTAACTTTCCGGCAGGACACTAAGTCTGGTACTACGAGTCCCACTTAATGCTTTGGCGGGTTTGCTCTAGCAAGTATACCTGGACGACACATAACCTGGAGGCTGCCTGACCAGTTGTGGTTCTGTTGTGGGTGAGCTAGAACTTGGCAACCTAGTGGGCAGGTGCTTGCTAGGGTGTGCGATCACTGGTGTTGGCTCTGCTAGGTGAATTCCCCAAAAGTGTGTGTTGGTAATCCAGTAGGATTTGTCTTCTCTGCTCAAGTCAAGTAGGTGGAAAACATGGGGTGTGTTTCCTCACTGGGGTGGAGGGTGCTATGAATACATCTGTGGGAATCTTTGGTATGGTTGCTCTGCAGGTGATGTAATGTTTGAGCCTGCTCCCTTAGTGGGAGGTGCGAGCATGCGGCAAGGATGGGGTTAAGTTCCTGCTGATGCCCGGAGGCAGCATTTACCTGTTTAACCCTCTCTTGGATACCTCTCCAATGGGAGTAGGGCATGAGGACAGATCCACTACGATCAAGCCCGCGGAAGTGGAGCAAGTGAAGTGTTGTCCTATATGGATGTACAACCACGTACCATGTCTGCCAACCGAATGCGGTATCCCTATCCCAGTACTCGGCACAAGAAGCAAGGTGAATACTGAGAGTCAGGTCTCTCTGGCAGATAGTCCCAGCACGGAGGTGTGTCTCGGGAGGACCAGTCTTACCAACTTGGGGAATACCCCTTCTGGCGCAAGGAGTGTGGTGGAGAGGGCAAGCACCAAGCCGACAAGCCGACCTCAGGAGACTGAATACCTAATGTCTGCGCTCTACCATTCCATACGCAGTAGTGCACAGAAAGGATGGCCATCCAGATTGCATGTGGGTACTTTACTGATGTATGGCAGTTTTGAGTAAAATCTCCCGGTCGCCTGCTCTCCCTCTTGACGGGCCTGATGTCTACAGAGTGAGGTACTCTTTTATACGATAGATACCCTTGAGTGAATTAAACACTGTTTATTCCAGTGAATGAAATAATCAGGGTGGTGTCCCAATACCTCATAACGTCAGCAGGAGCTTACGGAAGCTGACCTATGCTGAGACAGGAGAAGATAACCTGTTCCTATGCTAGCGGGGATAGTTAGACGAAGCGCTATGAAAATAACTTGAAACTTTAACTACGCCATATGCTTGCCCTGAAGGGACTGGTAGTGTCTAGTGTAAGATGGCAACGTTGATTACAGGAAGTCTTCAGCACAGAATGCAGTGAAGACAAAGTAGTTGGAGATGATCCCCAGCACAAGGAGTACGGTGAGAACCAGTGAGCTGATGGTTCCTTCGGCACGAGCATGCGGTGAAGGGACAGAACAGACTGGCGTTACAATGGTAGCGGCCCGCTATTTGTGCTCTGGCCGGCGTACTCTGGTTGGAGTTGGAGAGGGGGTAGACGCGGCATAGATGCTCTTGGCGTGTGATGTCAGTGGCTAGGGCTGGATCCAGGTTCATACCTCGGTGATTGTACTAGTAGCGCCATCTGGTGGAATGCTGAAGTACTTGGATGATCTCAATGCATTACTTAGATGGCTCAGCCAGTGAATAATATAATGTGGCATTGGAGAGTCCGACCTTTGCCTTGGGTAGACAGTACAATTCCTGATGTCTCGTGATGCGTGGCAACAATCAAACTCCGTAGAATCGAGCGGCAAAGACATGGGCACTGATGAGGCGAAGTCAATAATTTATTGTTGAAAGAACATCATGCGTCAATAATAAATTTCCTTCAAGCTAGCAAATCAACCTAGTGAAATCCATGATCATGTGCTACTTTCTTTACACCATATGGCAGATAGCACCACTTGAATATTTTTCCAAGTGGTGGGACAAAGTCACCTCATGGTAGACAAAACCACCCCGGTTGGCGGTAGTGTATATTGATGCATCTCTGTAAAGAAAATCAGTGTCGGGTGTCCATGTACTCTCATTCCAGCACCCCTTACTGAATTTAGGGAGGGGAATGTACACCCAGCTACCACCCTAGTTGTCACGCTACTGATACACACAGCATACTCCCCATCATAGTAAAATTTAAGGCTAGCTGTGAACCACCGTTATTGGATTAATTGAATTGTTGGTAGATTGTATTTTAAGAAAAAATTAATATTTTTTATGTTTTAATTTAATTTAATATATTTACCTCGACCTGCAGTACAGACATGTATACTATTAATGTAGGTATAGTAATAAATAAGTAAAATAATATAAGTTTAAAATTATATTTCTTAAATTTTGACAACTACCAAACTATTTAAGGCACAAATAAAGTACAATTACATATAACAATTCATAAATTGCAATGTTGCTTTAATGAGAAACTGTTAATATTAACGTTGAAACTAAAGTTATAACATGAAAACTAATTAGAACAACAGTCACTTCACTGATGACAATGGCACTTTACCTTGAAGCATAACAAAAAAATCCAATACACTCCAGAAGAATAATTAAAAAAAAAAAAAGCTAGAAACTATAGAAGAACCTGTCAGTCAAAAGAACAAGAATCAACAAGCTAAAGACAACAAACTGGAAAATAGCAGCAATGAACACAAACCACGAAAAGAGGGAGGAAACACCACACAGCAAAATCGATACCTGCAAAATAAAATTATTTCAGAAAACACAGCAGGAAAATTAAAACTAAACACAACACAGGCAATAGCTAATATGAACACAGAAAAGGATGTCCTACGAGCAATTTATAGACATGTCTATGAGAAACATTTTCTTTACCTTCGTTTTAAATTTTATAATTAACAAAGAAAAAAGATTTAATGTGCCTACTCTGATTTAGCAATTTTCTTTTGTAATATATTTAATTATTTCAAGTGAAATTTATACTTACATTGTAAAAGAATGTGTTGGCACCAGTAATAATTTTAAAATATGTGTTACTTGAGACAGTTTTACATGCTGCATGTGACTATCATACCAGTGCTGCGAACGGTAGTTGACGCATACCCAATTAGGATGGGGTTCTACTTAGAGATGAGTCAATACCATATTTTCTCGATACGCGATACCATTTTCGATACCAAAACATTCTCACGTTACTCAACACCGATGCTTTTCTCAATGATACCAAATTTAAATTGTCATGAACACAAAACAACTTCCCCGAGAAAATTGCTCATTTTACTAGTGTTGTTGATGCACACTGAAATTATATAAAAACCTACATTCCACTTGAAACAAACAGTGGACGACCTGTAACTCAAATATCCTTTATCAATGATAAACTGACACCGTCTCTCTCAGATGCTATAAAATCATGTTTCCCCAATGAAATCTGTAATCAAACTCTGAGGAATATGATAGCTCAGTACACACTTATTTTGTGATTTCGCAGTTTATTTTATTTCGCAACTTCAAGGAAATTACTAGTGCTGAGCCGATACAGATTTTTACAGATACCGGTAAGAACCTATACTTCCTTGTCGATAAAACAGATATACGATAGAATGAACGTATGAGTAATGGATTGAAAGACTTCTACTAACACTAAAAGTATTTTGGGAAGCTGATAAAAATCTGTGTTAAAGTCAGTGTCCCACAATGTAATATTTGATGCTTTAAGTAAACATACAAAACATTAGGAAAATTAATTTTCACATAAATTCTTTAAAATCAGAGAATAAAAGCAGCACTGAAAATATACTTTAGTAATTTATTTGTAATTTTAGGTCTTGGCAACTTTAGCAATTTATATTTTAAACTTATCACATAAAAACTACTAAATCTACAAAGTCATGTAACACATTTCTCAGCATAATTCAACTTTGTTCATAATCAAAAAATTCTAAATTATTAATATGCATAGTTCTGAATTCAACATTCCCATATTTTACAGAGAGTGAAATTGAAGCACTGCTAGTTCCCAGGTTATGAACGTTAGACTCAGTGCTTTTAAAATATTTAAATGACAAGGTGGAGCTGAAGTGTGACATCTGCAAAGCTGGTAATTCGGCGACCTGCAATTCAAACTGTAGATCTCTTACAGAGCCAGTCACAGCTGGCCACAGTGGGGTGGGAGCGGCATCTCTCTCTTTCTCACTCTTCTCTCTTCTCTTAGATGATTATCTCGGGAGTCCCCTACCCCAAAGACTGAACAATTGTGCAGTATTTAAAAACACTGCCTTCTTTACTCATCTTCTGTGTTTTGTGGTTCGGTTCTTGACAAATACTGCATTTGCAACTATTGGGTGAGGTTGGTGAGTGTAGCCGGCTGATTACGTTGCAAAAACCAGTTAAGAATGTAAAAATAGTTACTGTTTTAGATCACGCCTGACCAAAATGCTAAACTGCAATTTAAACATTGCGTGGACGGGAAAAGACACGTGCTTAAATACTGCAGTGTCGCATGCACAGTGATTTATAGTGTACATATTGTATAAGGAATTGTATGTAACTTTTTTTGTATTTATTGACATGTTTTTCCACATCCTGTAGACTTTGTGCTTATTTTAAAGTTACTCCGACACAATATAAAAAATTTAAAATGTAATGATTTGTATCGGCACTATCTGTGAGATCAGACACGAAGTATCAATATAGGTAATATCGGCAATATGGGGCTTGGACCCACTAGTTAAATATATCTGTATTTGACATGTAAAGATTGGCAACCCTGCTCACCTTGTTCTCACTTGTTGTGTGAATAACAATAAACAAACAAGCAGTGTTGCTCTGCGTAAGCCACGGACTATTGTTGTTATATTCTTTCCGCATTAGTATTATGTAATTCAACACATGTAACATTGCACTTTTTAGGGGTTATGTTTAACATTAGTGATAGATATTTTAATTATACTGTATATGATGACAGAGTACTTGCTTATGTTGTCACTTTCTTTAATATTATTTAAAAATAACGTTTTATCATGAGTTAACAGTATAATCTTTGGTTATTTTAATAGTTTATTGACATAGAGATCATGTATAAATATTTTTCATTTCTTTCTATACAGTATTCAGTATTAATATTGTATTTGTTATTTTTCTTTCTTAGAAGGTAGTCTGCATTAAATGTTTATTATACAAAAGTATTAAAGAAAATTAAACTGGTTGTCTCTTGTCTCACCATTGCTGATGGTGGAGAGATGTGCCATGGTCAGACAACAGCCAATCGAACTCAATTTTTCTTTAGAAGAATTATTATCACCAACATTTATTTGAAACATAACAACATTACTGTGATATAAACCAGCAAAATCAATTGGAACCAAACTGCAAGGTTACTCTAAATGATAGCACATGACACAACAGAAAAATTTTGAAAAATTATGTCCATAACCACAGTTGTTTTAATATCTTGGTAGATGTTAAGCAAATTTTGATTCCAAAGATGGCATACATTAAACATTAAAATTAAATAATAAAAACAAAATAAAGTATGTGATATACAGTGGAATCTCTATGTACTGAACTCAGTTGGATTGAAATCCCACTCCATGGAACATATTCTATGGTCCCATTTATTATTTATCTGCGTTTTAAGACCACATTCATTGCAAGTCCACATATATTGAAATTTTTTGTCAGTCCTCTGAGAAATGATGGATAGAAAATCCACTGTATAACACAGGTACTATTACAAGACTTTAGTTCAGAAAAAGAAAGACAATATTACTACACAATACACAACTATCGAGATTTAAATTGCCAATTTCCATCAAACAGGAGTTGCATTTTAATGATTACCATCCGTTTTACAGAATGTTTCAAAACTATTTATCACTGTGATCACTACATACTGCTTACAAGTGACCACATCACAAAACAAATGGAATCACAACCTCCTTCAGCCGGAAACTGTGGTCCTGTGTAACTGTGTGCCACTGAAATTGTCTGTACCATTCAGAGCAATAAATTGGACAATGGAAATACAATGCAGTACCATGCTTCCAGTAGAATTCAAAGCTCCATAACTAACAAACTGATCATCTCTGAAATATTAAAAAAATTAACATTCAAGTTCTACCACAAATACAGTGAAATCTCATTAATGAAAAACATTAATGCAAAGGCCTCATTAATAAAAATTTTCTTGTTTCCCCTTGGAGTGTGCGAGGACTTAAATGTTCATTTGTATGTTTGATTATAAACGTTTGTTAATTTGTATTACAATGTAATGTCAAATACACTGGTAAAACAAGTCAATCTGGTAATAAAAGAATGTGTAATTTTCCAATACACTGAATCAGAAAGTCAACATTTCACTTTTTTGAGATTTTTTATTATTATCACAAACACCTGTTTATGCCAATTTCATTATTATCTACTGCAAAAATTCAGGTTCCTTAAGGTTTGTATTAAAGAGGTTTCACTGTACTAAAATCCAGGTTAACACACATCAGGTAACAAGCAACATGCTCACGTTCCCAGCGATAGTCCAGCAGCGGATGAAGACCCACAACCGTTTCAACTGATGAGTAAGTTTTCCAATTGATAAGAGTAAATTTTTTTCCAGAAGTGTTACCTGCACGGTAATAAATGGGTACTGAAAACAGAAAACAGAACACTCATAACTTATGTACAGTGAATTTCCTAAAAACAGAACCGTCTAGATAGAACATGTGAGAATTACAAACAGTCATAATAGTATACAATAAAAGAAATTTCATTACTTTTCATCTTTTAATGAAAAATAGTTTTTATCATTTTGGGGAAAAGACTCACAAAAAACCTAAAGAATAGTTAAGCTCTATTTAACTTTATTTACTTTCTTTCATTTTACAAAAACTGTGCTTACAACCCAAAAATTTACTTTTTGTAGATGATGATGGTGATGGTGATGACAACGATGATGACAAAATTTTTATGCACAAAGGCTATCCAGGACGACAATCTGATAAGAAAGAAATTGGGAAGGATTATACTAAGGAATGCACATAGATACATTTGCTTGTGGTTTAAAATATGATGTGTAAGGGATAAAATTGTATTTGACTTAGAATCATCACGTCCAACATCACAAAGTTCTAAATTGCTGTATATTAATGTACTACTCTCTTACAAGGACAGACAGAAAGGAAGAGACACCTGTTCACCAAGAGGTCTGAGCTGTTCGCACATCTATTTGGATTTGCTGCACCCTGGTATGGGGATCACTTAGTCAAGTCGTGGTACCGCACATATATAGCTCCGACAAGTCAAGATGAGGCACGTCGGAATTAAATGAGTAATAATCAAAATTAGCCCACGTGCCCATGTAATTTATAGCTACCTAAGAAGAGAATATACAACTAGAGTAACATAATGAAGTTGCCCAAAGTGAGCGGCAAATACTCACCTGCTGAACATGCAAACTACCCCCAGTATTTTGCAATCATCGAACATGCGTGCAGCCAGGCTTGCTGGCGAGGAACAAAGGGGATGATTGAAGCATTCCCCAGCAGAACATATAAGCGACTAGGTGAATATAAGGCTGCACACCCAGAAAAACAATGGTTCTGGGCAGCTCGCCCCAACATCTCACTGTGCTGAAAGTTCTCTGCCAGCTCCTCCTCCTTGAGGAGCCACCACCGCAGGATGATCAACCGCCATCTGATTGACCACCGCAAACTAGCAGCGGTACCCCAATGATACTACCGGCCCACTCTCCCTCCCTCAGGAGTCACTGCCAGAGAGAGTAGATCTTGGGCAGCTCACCTCAATACCTTCTTATGCTTAAGCTATCTGCCATCTCCTCCTCCTTCAGAAGCCACTGTTGAAGAAGTGACCAGCCGCCTTCTAGCAACAAGTGACCAGTCGTTTTTCAGCGACCAGTGAACAGTCACCTTTCACCGACCAGCAACCAACCACAGAACACCGCACTTCTGCAAACCAACTCCAGCACTGAAGAGCCATTCAGCATCCTCTACCTTCGACATCAGCAAGCACCGCACTTAAACTCAGCAAAGCTAAGTAGCTAAGTGGTACCCAGAGTTCCTTCCGGACATACAGTGTACCCCAAGCCAACATTTCATTTAACTTAATCGTTCTAGCTATGTTGCTCTTTTACTCTGACAGGCACCTTTATCTATCTTTGCCAGCTAACTTCCATACGAACAGTCGGTTATCAAGCAACTGTCAATCTCAGGAGAGAGAATAGACTACCATGTTTATTCTGTCGGGAATAAATACATAGTGATTCAACCTCTGGGTGCAATTCCCTGGGTGAACTCTGCCTACCTGCCTACCCTCTCCAACATTCCTTGTAAGTGACGCCTCTCAAGGGAACGGCAGGACACCGTGGTATTGTCAAATCTATTTCTGATCCTAGAGCATAACCAAGGACAGCCCAAACGTCAAAACACAGCAAGGTACCTGGTGCGTAGTGTTATGGTGGTGCTTAGGCTGAACTGAATACTTACTACTGCCAGAGTTATGACAGGTTAACTGGACTCTATAAATACTAAGACTGGTGACTCCACCAAACCTTGTTGACCTAAGGCCACCAAACCTGTCCTTGGTTCAACTCCAACATACAACATTTTACTTTACTTTTAATATCCCTCTCCACCTCTGCACTTCTACTGTTGCTAAAATACCACAAGGACTCTAACTACTGGTGAAGTACTAGATAGTAAAAATTAGGTACACAAACAATTACAAAATTATCCTTTTATTTACTTATAAATTATTCGCATTTGGTTTATATACCAAATATTGATTCTTTTCTAGTTTTTCATGTAATTTGCAATATTTACGATAATCTCTCAAACTATATATTTGTCCTAACCGCGTACATTCCCTAGCAACTCAATCTTGCACCCTAACTGTTTTAGACACCTATCACTGAATTAAATTAGGATCGAACGTAGCTCCTTCATCCCAATGTCGAGTTGTGGAGATGTGGTGCTGATTGAGTACATCACCTGACGTGGAATGATTGCTGTCCAGCGACGCCTCGCGTCGGTGGCACCTCAGAAGTCACCTTCACACAAGCCACCAAGTGGCAGAAGAGTGGGCTGAAGAGTGAGGGGTAAGTGTGTGTCCAGCAGCTCTATATATGCTTGGCCCCTCCGGCCAGCTTTGTGATGTCGGTCGGTTTGTTGCTACCCCACTGTCCCCTCAGCTCCCCTCACCAGGAGTGTGGCTCCCACATGGCCAGTGTGGTGTGAGGGCATACTTCACCTATATGCTAATCCCAACAGTAGTAAGAGTCCCCTACTACGGACATTACACTATGAAGTGGTTAGGCCAGGAAAGTCAGTTAATCCACTCCATCCATGTCTGCCAGATGGAGTGACATGCCGAAGGAAGCATGACCTAACCCCCTCTGGGCACTTTTAGTAAGGGAACTGTCTCCTGTCATGCCTTTGGAAAAGCTGTAGCACATACATGAGTGTGTTGTTCATACACACAAAGGGTACACAGTGCAGCGAAGTAAGGCTGCAGCTGTCCTCACTGTTGGCCAACCGCTTGGTGTCCACCGCAAACCTATTCAACCATATTAACTCCTGAAGGCACAGGCCCAAGCCGCCATGGAATCAGCAAGGCTTCACCTACCAGTATACCCCACTGGGCTAAATGGGCCTTTAATCCAAACCCCAGGGAAGGAACATCCTGTAGTCACCAAGCTCCGACTGGGGATACCTGTGACCCTGGGGACTACCAAGAAAGAATCCACAAGCAGTCTCCCTATCATCTTCAGCTGCCAGGGCCACATATCTCCTCCACTACAGCCCCAAGTCAGCTGACAGCTTGGACACACAGCTGATGCTCCGTATCAGCCACAGTTCAAGCCTGACCATTAGCTCTGGACCGAGAGGCCTCCTCAGGAAATCACTAACTGGTAAGGCAAAGTGAAGGTAAGACCATTACTACCATCACCCTGATCATCAAAACGCCTCACCCCATAAACTCAGACTATGTCCTTTGCTGGCCGCAGACAAGACCAAACCTTCCAAGGGGACCAATCAGAGCGAAGCATCAGATAATTACAGTCATCTGCTCAATAAAGAACTTCACTCATCACGGGTGACACTGACCGGCCACCCACAGAAACTTTACTCCCATATTGTGTGATTACATCACACAATGTAGCCATCACACATCAAGTTTATGAAAAACCGCTTAGGGAAGATGAAAACATGAACTCTCGAATGTGCATCCAACTTCCTACTGCACAACCAAGCAACCAAGCATGATGAGTACATATAAAACACTCAGAGTGTGTAAGCCATTATATAATTACAAGTGCCTCAGACAGACCAAAAATAAATGATTTTGAGAAAGCGCACAAAACACAATGAAGGATAGGATAAGTGGACACTTATATGTGCTAAGAGTTTTCAAAGTTGTTTCCATATATTCAGGTGAGAGAGGAGTAATTCAGCTGCAAGTGACGTAGTAAAAATTGTGTGTTGCAATGTATGTGGTAACTAATATATGAAAAAAAAGATATTGTGCAAACCAACAGCCTGTTGACATGATCTGGTAAACTGTAAATATAGTAAACTCTTCATGATTCCCCCAAAAAGGGTTGTTATTTCAAAGGGTTCATTATTGGTATTACAACATAGTTTGACCCACCCTAACTCCTATAAACAAAAACTGTGTAAAATTATATTTAGGGTGCTTTTGCACAACTTTAGTGGCAAAATTGCAAGTTAATTTTTTGAATACAGTCTAAATGTTGATCTTAAAATTCCTAATGATTTCCATAAGTTGACTCATAAGATTTACGTGCTTGTAGGTTAAAATTTGAACCCAAAAAAACTCAAAAACTGCATCTGTGTTCAGTTGTTTCTAGAGAAAATGAAATATTAATTTAGTTTAATATGTTATTGCTGTACATAAGAAATTGTACCCGTAGGATATGTAGGTCCTTCCGTTGTCACCAAAAAATACCTAAAAACAGCATGCTGCACAACTTTTAGGCGAGCATGAACTCTATTTTCACAAGTTTCTTGCCGAAAAATCAGACAATTTATTATTTTCATGTTAACGTATCATCACAGGTTCATTACCCGGTCCTTTGCCAGTTTTACATACACACAAAACAAGGGTGGCAAAAGGTAGATGCCCTACAGTAGTTACAATAAGCGAGGCTCCCTTCATTCTGAACGAGCAGTGTGTAATGGAACAAAGCGACCTTGCCAAGATGAGACGAGGGGAAGGCTGCTGGCTTGCCCTCCCTCCAGTGTCAAAGCTGTGTGCATCCCTCCTGATTGATACAGCTGCTTTGGCACATAGCAATTGCTGAGCATGGACTACTTGCCTTGTAGACTGGTGAGTAATGTAAATATGGCAATTTCCCTTTGCCCTCTTGCTGTGATATGCAAATTTTTAGCTTACAGTTTTTATTATTAATGAAATATGTTTAGTGGTACCTTTATAGCTATCCAAGCTAGGAATACTGGTTACATAACATTGCACTGGTGGGAAAAAATCTTACAAAATCAAATTAATGTACAGTAATCCCTTGCCAACTGCAGGGGACACATTTTTTTTTTTTTAATACAGTGGTAGAGAAAAATTGAGAAAACCACATACTTGCACTGGTAGAAGGATACAGGTTCCTACAGGGAGCAGAGGGACAGGTTATGCCTACCACTAAGTAATATGTCAGCACTCTGAAATCAGACTTATCAGACGAATAGTAACAATACATACTTTAAAGGCTCATAACTTTTCGGACCATTAATAGTAACCAACTTAACCAATCAGAGATAGTGATTTGTGGCTGGCAGTGCTGGTAGTCTGACTGTCAATTAATTGACCTGATAACATCAGTGAGATGGCCGCTGTTTACCAAGACTTCAATAGATACAAGTTCTCTGAATAAACTGATGTTCTCGAAGAGCATATAAAATATGACGTTGTTGTCAAACAGATACAGCATAAGCGCCGAGCCTGAGTACAGTGTAACTCATTGAAAGTGCAAGGATGTGGTATTGTTTGACTAATTATTGAAGGTCATAAAGAAACAAATGCAAATGACTGTATTTATTAGCCTCTGCCCCAAAAAGACACCTTTTTAAGTAAAACATTATTCATCACGTCATAAGGCAGACGTTTGCCAAATAAAAGACGTTTTTTTAAATAAGATCTTCATGAGCACATGGCATACACTGTGAATAAAAGAATGGTATTGTCAGAACACCAACTCGAGCCAATAAAGCACATTTTTCAGAAAACAGGAAACTACACATAACAGAATTACTGTATTGTCATTGAGGAAACCATCTATTAAAAAATCAGCATATTATTGAAAACCAAGCAGGGAAAGAGAAACCGCTCTTGGATTCTATCACAACTACTCTCCTCCATTCATTGATCCACCAGGAGAGCGACCTAGGACAGTGTATTGCCTGGGCCCAGACCTCACAACAAAGGAAGAAAGAACATACTTGGCTGCAACAAGAGTGCTCATGTTTACCACTATAGTACTCTAAACACTTCTGCCTTACACCAAGCGGAGTAAGGAGACTATAACCACAGAATCTATTTCGTGCTGGACAGAGTGCCAATCGGGTGTATTTTTGGAAGTGAAAACAAGCAGTTTGGCAGAGGAGAACACCGGCCAGCTTAAACAGTGGAAGCCACAACCTACACTACGAGCTACTGTGGCACATCACTCATGCCGTCTCGCCACTGCATCCCGTGTCACCAAAGAAGCCAGTAACTTTCAACAGGCCCTTAGCCTCAGACAAAGTGTTTGATGCCTAGAGCTAGTGTCAAGCTACACACCTACCTGAGTTCAAACCAGGCCAGCTCCCACTAGCACTCCTCCTTGTGCCCAGCGGGCCATAGTTGAATTGCCAAAGACCACTCATTCAACTTTGAGCAATAACCCTGTCAAGTGGACGATGTCTGCTTCCCAGCCGTATGGCTAGGAAGAGGCGGAGAGGAGGCTCTGATGCCAGACAACACTAGCAACTTACATTAGGAGGAGCATCAAGTCTTTTCTTTCTTGGTACCCAATGTGAGGCCATTAAGGCAATTAGAAGCTACACACCCAACATATTAAAGATCTAAAGATCGGGAAGCCCCTGAGGAAAGCCCCTTGGGCTGCCTCCGTTACACTGCAATACCGACTTGGGGGATTCAAGTTAAACATCCCGTTGCACCCTTAAACATAACTAGAATGGCCTTAGCATAAAATATTGAGGAGAGCAGAGTGCAAATCTGTACAATAGAAGAATACCCAGGAACAGACCAATACTACATTTTGGGCGCACACTGTGATGCTGCTTTCCATTATATATATATATATATATATATATATATGACTGGGGTGGGAGGAGCAGCAGGTAAGAGATACTGATAGCCTAAAATATTGTTGCCTGAACTACAGAGACAGACATGACCAATGCAATTATGTTAGTTGCCCAGAGAAAAGCATCTACAGATTAGCCTGCCCTGAATGCCCATGCATATACCACCATCTCTGACTCGGATGGGAGGATAGGGCTAGAGACCTAGACAATCTAATTAATAAGTGTCCAATATTCAGAATCTCAACAGAACAGATACCACTCTGACTAGAACCTGTAGCAAACATGTGCCCACTGGTCTTCGACCAGCTACTACTACCTGAGCATGTGGGAAAACCACAAGAGATCCCATGAAAATTCCTCCAGGTTTGCTTCATAGAGTTTGAGAGAACACACTTACCTAGAGCCCTGTGGGTACTTAAAGTGAAGACCCAATTCCAGGGAAAAGCACAGGTAAATGGTGGCAGAAATATGGGCAGTATGTCATCAAATGAGAAGAGCTCGCAGAGTGGCTCACCAAGTACACTGAACACAGTAACTCCATGACACAACTCACAGAAGAACTGTATGGCCAGGTCCAGAAGGAAAGCGAAGAGGCAGAAATATTCATCTCCCGCAAAGCCTTGATTTTCCAACGAGTGCATCACGGGTGAGATGAACTGGATGCAGTGGAACTAATTATGAGACACCTGTTACCTATGATTTGCTTGTACGTGCGGAATCCAAAACCGAAGACCCTGGAAGAACTTGTGAGGAGGGCATGAGTCAGGGAGTTTGACCTCAAGGATGTACGAAACCTCAGGTCCGAACCAAGCCTGTGCTGGCAACCACAGTAAAGTCGGGGCAAACCGAAGTACCTCCACGAGAGAAACAAACAGAATTTACCACTGCCCTACCACCATGTTACACAAGTGCTCACACTGCCCAACAAGGCACTTCCACAGGGATACGGGGGTTGCCCAGTGCTACAACAGAAGATATAGGGCACGCAAATGGGATCCACAAGCTATGCCAGGCCTGAGGAGGGTGCTGAACCCCCAACCGCAGTGGAAGAGGAGGCCCTTCATGTCTCAGTTATACAAGAGAAAACGGTCATATGAGACACACCCCATATCACAATGTTCATTAGGGCAAACAAAGTCCTGATGAACCTAGATACCACCACCAATGATAACTTCATTCAGAAGCAAGCTGTACCATGGGAAATCTCCAGAGAGATCCAGCCTGCCAAGACACAACGTACTATTGTTATGGCTCAGAAAGGAGCTTGCATTCCCACCGAATGGGAACTCACTCTAAAGCTAAAATTCGGCAACAAGACAATATCAACTAAATTCTATGTACTGAAGGAGCTGAGAGAGAGAGCAATTTTGTGTCAAACATGACTATCTGAACAGCAAGTGATAATCAATTGCTACAGAGATGAATATACCTAGGCACTGATAAAAGGAGGCTCATAACCTGGCGACAATTTGCAAAGCCCAACCTCCATCAGTCAATAAACGCAGAACATGTGTAGCTTGAGACAACTTGTCTTAAAATTGTGATTTTCCACCTGCCCAACCTGACTGGCCCGATAGCACCACAGATCGTCATGTTCCGTCTCGCATCGAGAACTACGCAGTTCCTGTAAGGCAATATTTTTTGCAAAACCCTTACGAAAAACCAACGTAATTGCTGAAAATGAAGACTCCTTGCATTGTCTGCATACCAGCGAAACATTGCGTCAGTCAATCGCCTGGTATAAGGCAGCCAGCTCGAGTGAACAGTTGACGACGTTGCGGTAGGTCAAGAATGCTGTTGGCACAGTGGCCTGTCACAACGCAGAATTTCCCAAGACTGGACACAGCAGCATGAGTTCTCTTGGACACCACAGCGTAGTGCTAGGGTCGCCTACATCACTTAGGAGTGCCAGTGTTGTAAAAGTGGCAACGCCATGGAAGTTGATTATTCCAGAAATGGACTGTGGGGAGAAGTAAGGAGAAAATGTTGTATAAATACCCAGGGTTGCTGCTATCTCGAGAAGAAGCTGCTCCTGGGACTCGCCATGAGATAAGTACAAACTTTGAATTGTAAAGACCCTTTCAGTAATTATGAACGAAAGGCAACATCGTGTGTTCCATAGCAGAAGTATTTAATTTCACCTTGTAATTTTGATAATACTGGATAGGGTTTGTAATCTATCAAAAGGCTATTGGAAGTTAAAGTCTTTGAAATATTATCAGCCTTAGACCATTTAAAATGTTAAGGTTAAAATGGAGACGCTATATAAAACTGATGCCGGCTAACAGCCAGTGGCGCTAGAGCCCATGACGGCGCTCATGTGTCACATGTACTGCACGTGCGCAAAGAGGCTGACAATTTTGAACTTTCCTATAAATGTTAATTTCAGGGTAAAATGTATTATATTGTCTTTACAGTGTTTAATATGTCTTAAAATGTTTTAAAGTGCTTGTACAAATTTTAATTGTTTGGGTATGAATATTCAAACTGCCTGTGGCACCAAGATAAAGAAAACTTAATATTCTGGCATAAACGCCATCACAAAGAGACATTAAAATAATATTGAAATTCATAACAAAATTATAGAAATGTAAAACAATGTCTAATTTAAATTATGCCATTTTATTTTCACTGTAAAATATTTCACTCGGCGTGCATAGCACTTCCACTTATTTGAACGCCGTAGGCGGCCATGATAGGTCCGTGCGACACTTATATCTGGACAGTCTGTCGAGGAGAGCTGGCGAGGTAAGACACTGTCACGTGCACATTACAACTTTTGTTCACTGATGTAAATTTCCATAGTCCATGTAGTTTACTTGTTAATCTTTGCTAGCGTACGTATTTGCCAGACATTTTCCCCAGCATTATGCTCCCGCTTTACTAATTTCTTACGCCCTTGTGGCATATTTAACTTAATCGAGGAGAAGGAGGAGAAAGATGTCAGAGAGGTCATGCGATCCGCGCATTTGAATCAGACACAATCTGCTATGTTTATGGCATTTCATTGAAACTTCTGCATAATTACTACACGCAATTTAAATAGCATTATTTTTATGTATGTATTTAAGGATAATTTTCGTGTTTGAATATTTTACGGCAACATCACGTACAACCACGTGGCCGACTTAAGCCAAGTCTTTGTATATGCCATCATTACGTTTTAAGAGCTTATTTATATAACACTGTATGTGCAATCATTTATTTCAGGGTTCTATGTATTTTTCATACAGGGTTCAATGTATTTTTTACGTAAATAGATGCTTTTGTACTTGACCATGCGGTCACAGTAATGTTTGATTTTACCGCCATCAGGCATGGTACAAGCCTGTAACAACGCTAATCGTAAAGAGAACCATTTGCCAAACACGAATAATATTTTATATGAATTTAATTTGTCTTTTCTACGCAGAAATATTGCAATTTCACCTGCACCACATGGTCTGCTACAAACTTCATCCAGCAGCATCCACGCCACCTAAACTTGTTTTCACACATGTGTGTGTTTATTCTGAATATTCATCTCGTGTCCCATCTTATTTCATGTATCATTCAAGGGTCTATGTAATTGTGTAATTAGTGTATGGTGCAATTACTCCCATCCTAGCCGGCTCTGTGTATAGGCCATCACCACACTAACCACATGCTGGAGGGCGAGCCCCGACGAGTTTGCATTAGTGATGCCGAGTAATCACTCCTGTTAATGTGTATTAAGGGTATTCATTTGTAATTCACCGTGTCCTGTCTTCAGGGAAAAACCGTCAGCCCACGTCTACAGTGAACTTAATTTTTTATTCAGTAGTGATAGTGTCCTAGCCACATATGTTTTATCTATTTTTTATTTCAGTAATTTTATTAAAAGTTAAGTATTGCCAACGTGTTTGTAAGTGGGTGAGACAGACACACAAAACCCACAACATCCCTGAGAACCCTGAGTCTCAATAGTGTGGTGATTGGGAAGCACCGCTGGCGGCCAAATTACCAGTAAGTATTTGTGTCATCGTTCGTCTTGTGTCTCACCCAACGGCGTCAAAACGTTTATATAATCAAAGATCAGTATAAATTTTGATGGCACCGGATGTTTTCAAATTCACTGTAGTTTTTATTATCGGCAATGAGAAATGTAAAATATCATGACTATATTAGTGGTAAAGTTTTAAGAGCTTATTGGTAAGCCATAAGGAATGATTGTTAGAGTTTTCAAGAATCATGAACTTTTAACCTTTACGTTAGCAAGGAAATGTACCAAGTTTTTGTAAGTATTTTTCTTGAATATTTAACATGTTTTATGGGAATAGTTTTATCTCTTTATGCATTTAGTTTAATGTATATTAGAATTTATGCTATCAGTCAAAGTATAATCAGTATTAATCGGCTGAACGTGTGTAGAATAAAACAGCCAAAATAATGGAAGTTTTAATGTAAGATGTCAAAGATGAGTTATGGGTATTTTATAGTTAATGTTTATGGCACCTCAGTTTGAATGTACTGCATTTTGGATTTTTCAAAATACAAGGTGTCATTCAAACTGACTCATGTATTTTTTTTTGTGTATTTTCAGGCACCAGAAAAATTTAACTCTGCTGTTTTTAAGATGCTGTTCTTGGCTTTTGTTTTTGCTCCTTTGTGTCACCCTGAAAGCACTACAGGATGTTACAAGCTGATATAGGCAAAACCAAGTCGTGCCACTTTTACTGAGCAGCAGCAGGACAGAATAAAATGCTGGTGGCAGGGTAGAATAAAATGCTGGTGGCAGGGTAGAATAAAATGTCAGTGGCAGGGCAGAATAAAATGTCAGTGGCAGGGCAGAATAAAATGCCGGTAACACCAGGCTAGACGCAGCACACAGCCAGCACCACGAAACGAGTCGAAACACAGGCATGTGAGTGACCTGTCAGATTTAGCGGCACCAGCCATGAGCCCAGATACACCCCACCTACATGCCACTACTTCTTCCACACCACCAACTTCTCTAAAACCGCAGTGCACGCCTTCGCTGGAGCCATAACCAACCAAGGGGAGAAGAAAGTACTCCGAGCAACCCATAGTGGGCCAATCAGCAAGCAGGGAGCAGCGAGTGCTGTCCCCTTTAGCGCAGACTCTGCCTCTTGCGCCAGCCGCCACAGGGGCGGGGAACAAGCCTGCCAACCGTCCTCCGAAAGGGGAAGTAAGGGCTTCCCCTCCTGCCAGTCCGCTACGAGCTGAGGCTATATCTTCATCCCGTGGGTCGCTGACCCCGGCCCACTGACCTAGTGCCATCTCTATCATCAGCTGAGCCGAGGTACATTCCACTACAGTGCAGAAACAAGCTGTGGCAAGCTTGCAGTACCAACATCCATGGAAGGCCCAGGCGCTACCATGAGATGCCATGGTACCAACCCCCCACCTTCAGCTGGCTGGCCACCCAGAGAAAAGACTCTGTGTGAGGATCTTTCACTCCTCACCCATTTAGAGCCACAGACTATGTGTGCAATGCTGCCCCTTGCAAATGCCACACCGCTGAGAGCCTCAGACTCGCTGTGTGAACCTGCCCCATCCACGAGTGAGTGTGTGAGATAGCATAGGAATTAGTTTAGTTAGCAGTGTAAGTATTTTGACAGATATAACATAGAATAGGATGTGTACCAGAAGCAAAATCCCCTGTGAGTGTTAAAAACAGAGCAATCCCTAGCGCAAGTGTTGTGTGGCGTAAAGTTAACCAGCAAGCTAAGGAAACACCTATTCTTGTGATGTGCTTTAGCCATGATCAGAATAAAGGTAGTATATGATTTGTTTCAGCATTTTCTCGTTAACTTTTTGCTTTTGTGTTTAAGATGTATTGCAGCCTAACTGCCTTGTTTGCTTTATGCCTCAGTGAGCAGGGGTAAGAACCCACATTGTTGAATAATGAATGGGTATCAGGAGACAGCTTATGACAGATTTGAATGTGGTCACAGACTCACCAAACAAACACCCAAAATAAACGTTAACTGATAAACAATTACATATCTCTTGACAAACTACATAAAACCCACATCAGATTTTGAATGTCAGCTTGATCTCATTCCAACTTAAACACTTTTGATGTGCAAATATTCTTAATAACAAAAATAAACACAAACTTGTTAAAAACAGATTCTTACCTGACTGAATGTTAACAATGTCTTCATCAGAGAATGTAATTGCAGAATCTGTATTTTTAGAAATACACACAAGTTGGCTGAATCTTTGAGATGAATGCTTCAATAATATCAGCTCTGGCGCAGGAACATCTAACCCAGAAAATGCCATAAGAATGAATACTTTGTGACAACTCAAGCAGTAAACACATATTGTAAAAACAAATATCCGGGAACAAGCACAAGAGAAGTATAATGTACTCACATTGTGTATTCTTCTACGATATGTACAATTAACATTGCCATGGGCCTGACTACTTTGTTCATGCATCAGTCAAGTAAAACTAAGACAGTATTAGAAAAATAAATTTTTTTACAAATCTGCTTATTCTTATGCTTATATGAAGTAAAAATACACCGAAAGCAAACGAAAAATTTGTCAATATATACAAATGTGTACCTAAATTTTTTATTCAATGTTAAGATGTGGAACTACTTTCCCTCTATCGTTACAAACTTGACTGGGTGCATGCCGTCAGTGTAGCTATTAAAATACATGCAAGTGGTGAAGTTACATTTTCCAAAGGTTGATATAAAAAGTACTCAATATACCGTAAACTGCCTACAGAAAGAGAAATCTGTAATGATATCAGACAAATCATTTCGAGAGCACATACCTGGAGAAAGTGTGTAGTGACCCCATCACTTATTGTATTCATTTATATTCAGTTCAAATTACACTACCATATTTACTTGTGTAAAGCGCACACTCGTGTATAGTGCGCACCATGATTTTTGCAACAAATTCCAGGGAAAAAGAATTTTTAAATAAAATTGCACCAAAAATTTTGTGGTACCCTATTAGTAAGTATGGAACAAAGTATTATTTTTTCATTAATGTGTGGTGATTGTGATGTTTGGAAAATACTTTAATTAAATAACTTGGGTGCAAAAAGGCAAAATAAAAATAATTCCACAACCATCTTGCTCCTAATACTCATTTCCAACATCGTTTTTCTTTTTTCTCCTTTCTCTTTTTAGCAGTGCCCGGCTCTCTTTTTTTTGTTACATTACAATGTCACACTACTCTCATCACAAAAAAAAGGGCCTCCTCATCTCTCTCCCTCCCTCCTCCCCCTTCTGCAGCCTTCATGACTCACTAGCCACTGCCAGGGGAATAAAGAGGGATGGCGGAATTATCCACCGGCACCATCTGGGTGTGATTACAAGGGGTTGCGGGGGGCCGTAACCCCAGGGTAGCTCTGGTTTGGTGAAGTGACAGGATGGCATTAGTTGCGTGATGGGGGGGGGGGGGGGGATATATATATATATATATATAATGCGTGATGTAAGAGGGATATATGAGACAACAGACAGTCCTGCCACTTTCCTCAACACTCCCGTCCTCTTTTATTTTCCATGTATAGTGAGCACCCCAGAAATATTTTCCTTTATTTTGGTAAAAAAAGGATGCATTATACACAATTAAATACGGTAGTAGCTCAGCAATCCTATCAAATACAAGACAACCTACAGCACAATTTTTGTAAAAGATATAATGAACTACAGTTTATTACTTTCATGCTAAATATTTGATAACATCTGTGTTTTGAAAACAGGTTATTTCAGTATTTCACTAAAGTTCAATGGAATTGTTGCCAGTGGTAAATACATACAACAAAAACTTAAGACGTTTCCTGGATAATGTGTTTTTCTGGATTAACGAGCAAGTGTTCTGGTCCTACCATTTTTTCCATTAGACACACATTATTATTTCCAGTGGAAATAGTTGCTATAGCAATATCACATCCTACATATAATGTTGTCCTAGGCACAGCCAGGTTGACCTCACTTCTTCACTCTACATGACTTATTTAGGAAGGAGTGGATGCCTAGTAACCAGCGTGATGTCTTCACGCCTTCCCTCATTTGTTCAGCCAGGTGGAAGGTAAACAGCCTCCATGCAGGGTCCCATGTCATGTTTGTCACGAGCCACGGTAGCACAGTGGCTAGAGCACTCACCTCCCACCAAAGCAAACCAGGTTTAATTCCCGGCGGAGATGCTCCCAGATATTTGAACGAAGGATTCATGCTTGACGATGCCAATGGTTTTTTCGAGGATCTCCCTTCCCCCCTTCCCCCCCCTTGTAATCCAGCACTGTTTGATACCTTGCTTCACCCTCATAAGCTCTCAAGGCCTCTCCTCTCCACTCATGCTTGTCAACCTCTTTGGCCATCCTCAGCCACTTCTGTATTCTTGTTCGCCTTTGTGTGCAACTCCATTCACACTTTGTGCCAGAAACCCTCAGACACATGTGACAGGACACTCCTTTTCCTTCATTTTGTAGAAATTGTTTTGAACTTTATAAATCATTAATCACAGCATAGCCAAAAATTCAAAACCACTTCCAGACGCACAATCAGATAATATTGTCTTAAAAAGGATTTTTAAAGTGAGAACACACAGATTTTCTTATTATATTTGGGGCCCAAAATATCTTCTCTTTTTAAAAAAATGCCCCATAAAATTCCAGTACAAAACAAATAGGTAAACAAATTACAAACTTGATTAAAATAGGAGACCACAATGGTCAATTTGAGTATATTGAGTGTATTAAAATTTGACATTAAAAAGTTACAAAATGCTATTTCTGAAACCCTTTCACATGAATATAAAACCCAGAAAAAGACTACTTACATTAGGATATTACATAAATTGCACAGGTAACCCATCTCTCCCACTGGAACATAAGTTCCTGTAAACCCTGTCGTTAACAGTCTCTTAGTCTTATCTGCCCGGAAACCGAAAGACACCACTATTATTCCAAATGCAGTTCACCAAAAAGTTTCCTAAACGTTTTCAAATATTCTTGGACATCGCTGGTGCTTTTATGATGTCACAGAGAACAAGCATGCCCCACAGAAGACTTCAGACGAGGGGAAGTGGCGGGGGAAATGACTCGACGTGAGAGCGAGCATAGCACCTGCGCCACCTTATGCAGACCAGCTTGCCAGCAGACAGACAATGTCAGACGAGCCCCTTCGTAGAACATAGCCCGCGTATGTTCAACATCTCTGCAAACCTCCATCCCCCATGAAGGTTAAAACATAACTCGTAACTTGTTAATATTCGTAGTATAGGTAAACATCTATGGTGTGACAACTGTGTCATCCCCCTTCTTCTGAAGATAATCACAGGGGTGCTCCACTTGTGTTAAAAGTCCCACAGCTTTGGGTGGTCAGTGAGCTACCATGGGTCTCTTCTACAAAGAACACATTGCCTTGATGTTATTTCAGAATATGTCAATGCAACATACCACAGAGACTCTCGTAAAAATGTGACATGTTCCTGACGTCCACGTATCCATTGGGCCAGTTTGTTTCAACGCAGATGCATAAACCACACAGCAACACTCGACCGATCAACATTAGGTCGCGGTCTCCATCAGTGCAGTTCAACAAGAATGGCATTTACACCTTTCTTGCCGCCCAGTAACTCGTGGCTGCGGGTCATAATATTTAACATTCATCACAAGAGATAACTCTCATGATGAATCGATATGTGGCCTAAATGAGTGTGTCCCGTGAAGTCACGACCCTTTAGACGCAACAGCCATTGGAGGGAACACTGAGATAAGCAGCACCGCTTATTCCCACAGCTTTCCTATGTGCACAATGTCGATGGGCCCCATGGCCAAATCTGGAGTGCGATGTGGCTCCAAGTAGTGTCAAAAGACAGGGAGTCACATTCCCGCAGGAAGTGTAAAGTGGCGAGTGGCTCCCTAGCTGCATTAATTAATAGCAGCATTTTTAGCAATGATTGCACCATAATTAACTAGAGAAACTGCCCGCTCCAGCATAGAGAGTAGATAACATACCATAGAAGACATTGTACATAATTATGATTACAAAACTAAAAGACATTGGTGACATACTTGTGAACGCCGGAGCCACAGATATGGCTAAGAATGTGACATCACGAGTATGTCACCGCACTTGAAGTGTGATATTAAATGAAACGTAAAAATAGTAGCCCTAGTTGGGCAAGCCATTTTACGCGTTATGCCTCCAGAGGTGCTGGGATGTGTTCGTGCCCAGACTGGGAGCAGATGGAGAACAGGAACTAGTGATGTAGCTCCGCCCCTAGTGAAGAAATCCGTGTGTCATCACATCCATACGCATTCCTGTAATTATAACCATTATGACAAATACCAATTTTAATATGTTAATTATAAGAGTGTACATGTAATCATCTATCGAGAATCAGCCACCTGAGACATCGTTTCAATTAATATCACACTTCAAGTGCAGTGACATACTCGTGATGTCACATTCTTAGCCATATCTGGAGCTCCGGCATTCACAAGCATGTCACCAATGTGTTTTAGTTTCGTAATCATAATTATGTACAATGTCAGTTTCATTTATCATGTTAATTATTAAGTTCTGTTTTTTCATGTTTTCATTTTTGGAACCGGGTTCGCTGGACATGCTGCGAAGCCGATGCCATGACGTTAGTCAGACTTCAGTACTCCAGACAACCGGCAGGGCAGACGGTAAGCTCCGCGTACCCCCCTCGGCAATTCAATCAAGGCTGCATTTTCTTTCATCGCAATAGTTAAAGTAACTCCGGAACATTTAAGTACTTTTAGTTAGCCGAGGGAAGGTTTCCCGGCATCATGAAGTAGCATACCAGGACTTGATGCACAATACGCGTTTTTACGTAACTCTAACTTATGGCCCACACCTTGCTTTCCACAGTAGTGACCACCGGCAGGTCCAGAGTGCCGGGTCCGCTTAACCAAGGGTATGCATTTTCATGTCCAGCAACATTTCATTGTACCATTGTGGTAATAAAACAGTCATAACATAATTAGACATGTTTTACTGTATTAACTTTTGTGAGTTCGTAGGGTCCTGCGCCCTCATAGCAGTATCAACTTTAAAGTGTTTTTCAGTGTATGTTTTGTATTTACGGGGCCTGTTTCTCTCAAGCAGTGTAAATTCAGTGATAGTATAGGCAAGCGAAGTGGCAGACAGCTTCACCCGAAGGAAATATTTTACATTCAATGTAATTTAACTGACAATTAAATTAGCTCTCCTTCATTGACTGCGTATCCAGAGTCTCCGTAGGCCATCGGCCATACTACCCCATTCAATATTGTTCACTCTACCAAACGTGACGCCGGGCACATCACCAGTTCCTGTTCTCCATCTGCTCCCAGTCTGGTCACGAACACATCCCAGCACCTCTGGAGGCGTAACGCGTAAAATGGCTTGCTCAACTAGGGCTACTCAAACATCATTATGCAAGTTCATTCCAACGTCAAGTGGTTTTCCCAACTCGGGCAAATCACACACCAAAAGAACATCAGAGTGCAGGAAAGCACCAACAACACGTTGGTAGTCAGCTCAACACAACACGTAGACAACAGGCTACGCGACAAAGGTAACAGGGCGACAAAATTGCTTCACATGAACAGCTACAGTCATTGGTGAGTAACCTGAGACCTTCAGTCACTTATCTAACAATGCAATTAAGACAGTACAGTCAGCCAACACTACAATCAACATCAATAATATCAAGGGTTTTTATGTTTTCATTTATCACACTATTTGTACAATTATTCATTTATCAATTTGTCAGATTTGTTTACACTGTAAAGTGCATATGTGTTACGTCAACAGATTTACAGTGAGGGCCTGCATCTGTCAAAACAGTCCACTAAGCTAGGTTGTTTACTTGCAACGTCATCAGACCTTTTACTTTTGTAAACATACACTGGTTAGAAGTGACAACACGTAATGCAAAAGACACAACTGTAAGTCAAAACAGATGCAAGTCGAACACACCTACTCGACACTGCAAGTGTAAATTTAATGTATAAGTGTACCTGTACTCAACAATGCACAGCAGCAAAGCAGCAACACAGCAGATGTGCATATGTAAGAGCAATAGTATTTTGTAAACAAATGCACATGGCGTTTATCAACGTGTCCAGTAATTGGTAACACGTATCACAACGAGCAAATTAAAAAGGTATTTTCAAGCAATACCAGTCAGCAATTTACGATACAAAAGAAATCGAAATTTCATTTCATTATTTCCGGAACTTTACCGGAAAATTTTGCAGAATTTATCAGTAATAAAATTGTCAAACTTTTTCAAAATAAACAATAAACTTTTTCAGTGTTTTCCCTTACACAGAAACGAACTTAAAGTGCAATGGTCAATTAAATCAACAACTTTTCTGAGCATTTTTTTTGAAATAATGAAAAATTTTAAGGATTTTTCACTGACTTTTCAAAAATTAACAAAAATTTTACAGCTATTTATCATTTTTCAAAGCATTTCAAAGCTGTTGTGCGGCAATCATAAGTCAAGAGCCCACAACTAATTTTCAAGAAATTTCCAAAGTAATTTTTCACTTTTAAAGCAAGCAGTATACTGGGAAAACACACATGTCACCTGGGCAGCTGAAACACATGTTTGCAGCAGGAAGCAAGGCGCCGCGAGAAATGATAAATATCCCCCTACTTCCGCATAGTGCAACTGAGGGCCAGCTGCGTAACAATACAAGTTTTGACCTTGAAGCCCGCGCTCCACAGAACACGGCGGTACGAGATACTGTCCAGAAGCACTTGAATTGGTGTACAAGTGCAGGCCAAGTGAAACAGTTATGTTTGACGTGTGTACAACCCACAATAGGTACAAATCTCTTTGAAGAGGTAATATGTCCATGTAGGAAAAAAGAGAATTTGAGAATTTGCAAAGAAAGAATAACCATGGCAAACAGAGACCGTTTGGGCAAAACATGGAGTTGTACCTCAGGTGGTACATTAGCAATTTTGTGTGCCAACTGTGGGAAAGTACAACCCACGCAAAATGAGCAAGGTTTGTCAAGTCAATTTGTTTGCCAATGTCAACAACCACACTTAATCAATTTCAATTCCACAATAAATGTAATTACGCATTGGCAGGATGGCAGGTGTGCAAAACAAAATACATGTGCAGGAAGGGGAAACGGAACCGTAATTTGTGAACAGTGTGTACGTAGTTTTCATCCAGAATGTTTGAACCAGACTGAAAAGGCCACCACAGATCAGCAAGGCCATATTCTCTGCGAAACGTGCAAATGCATTCTTTCCGAGACAAAGTTTCCAAAGCAGTCAAAACAGAACATTTACACATGCATGAACAGTGTCAACAGGAAATTTACAGGCAAGGGTCACAAAAAACCGTGAGGTGTGAGACGTGTGGACGAAAAACACACTGGCAACGTCTGACCGGGTAAGACATGGTAAATCAAGTCGCCGGGAAATTCCGCTGCAGATAATGCACATTCCCATCGCCGCTGTCAGAAGTTAAGTCAGTAGTAGGGATAAAATTGTCTAGCGCACATCACTGTGCACGGGACATACAGAATGGGCCAGTGTGTACCAAAGCCCACTGGCACATTCAACGCCCTTACCCAGAAGAACAGAAGCACCATAGAAAGAGATGTTACAACCCACGCATGTCACGTACCCGCAACAAAATGTTCATAATAATCCAGAATTATTTACAGCAATCACAAGAGCCGTCAAAGTCAGTACAACCTTGGTCCGATTTCAATGGTTACCAACTTTTTCAGGCCTACCAAGTGAGGACCCACAGGCATTCCTAAACGACTGCACGACACGTTTAGAGAGATACAGGGTACGCCAGCAAGAGTGGCCAAACTGTATGAGGACTCAATTGGCCGGGGAAGCAAGTAATTGGTGGAAAACAATCAGCCACTACGGTATTGAGTGGGTAGAATTTCTTAACAGCTTTCATAGTTGATTTGCCAATACCTACTCCTCATTGCAAGCACAGAGCAGCGCTGTACTACAAGTGCAAAAAGCGGGTGAATCACTGACTGCGTTTGCAACGAGGAAGATAATGAAAAACTTTCATCCACACATGAGCAAGCATGAGATCCTCGAAGTAGTTGCGTCAACTGTAAGAGTGGAAAACAGGCTAGCAATGACACCATTAATTCACAGTAGCACAGAGAACTTCATGGGCTCTGCTACATTGCTGGACGAAGCCAGCAGAAAGCAAAACGCCATGACTAAAGAGGGTGACGGGTATCATTTGCGCCGAAGAAAAGATACAGAGCAGAAGGCATGGACAGAGGAGCAACCGGCAGTGAACAAGGTAGTAGCAGCAGGTGCGTTCCAGGCAAGAACATACCCCGAACCCAGAATGGCAATGTAGACATCAGCAAATTCGGGCATGGCAGGAGGCCCATGTGAGCTACCATTTGTATGCCTTCATTGCAAAGGAGAAGGCAAAATGAATTAGCATAATCAGTGCCCAAAACACAACCAACCGCAGAACATCAACAAACCACCGATGGGAAACGGACCGTTGGGGTAAGCGAGCCAGACGCTGACTACCCCAGGGCAAAGGGCTCCCATGGTACAATGCCTCCTCAACAAGTAGAGTAAGCAGAAATCAAAAGTCAGCAACCAAGCATAAAGCAAATCAACAAAACACAAAATATAATTATTAGAATTGCGGTACATTTAAATCAGCAACCATGCCATGCATTAATAGACACAGCAGCCAGTCATAATTTAGTGCACGTCGGATTTGTGGACATGAGCGAGATTACACAGAGTAAACAGGTACTACACCGTGCAATGAAGCAGAACACGGGGTAATAAATGGGAGAGACACTGATTACCGTCCGAATTAGAGATGTGGACACCACCACCACATCCCTCGTGTCTGCGGACCTACGGGAGGATGCAATCTTGGGTATCCCCTGGCTCGGCAAACTAAAGCCATTGTTGAGCCAGCCGCCCATAGGATCCATTTCGGCCTGAAGGAAAGGCGAATGGTGTACGACAAGGAATCCCGACCCACTGGTAATAAGCCCAGAGTGCAACTAGACAAAATTGATCATGCGGTCCCTCCAGAATACAGGGAGATGGTGCAATGCATACTGGACGAATGTGAAGTTTTTGCGTTACGAGACCCACTCCGCCGAATGACCGTCGCTGAGCATTGTATTCCACTGGAACATGACCGACCGATCTACTCTGGACCCAGAAGTTACCAGCCGCATCAATGCGCCATCATTAAAGATAAAATTGAAGAAATGCTAGCTGAGAGTGTGATTGAACCCACCCGCAGCTACTACAACAGCGCAATCACCTTGGCACCCAAGAAAGATGGGACGTGGCGCTTCTGTGTGAGTTTCAGAGTTCAGAGCAATCAACCAAATCACACTGAGCACCCCGTCTCCCTACATAAGTGTCAAGGACACATTGCATGCCTTGGGCAAGGCTAAGGTCATTACATCATTGGACCTGCGCAAGGGGTACTGGCAGGTGCCAATAAAACCCGCAGACAATCACAAAACTGCATTCACAGCCCCAGATGGTAGAATGTTCCACTTCGGCGCAATGCCCTTTGGCTTGAAGTGCGTACCGGCAACTTTTCAGACAATGATGGTACAGGTACTCGACGGGTACATTGGAGATTTTGCCCTCGCATACCTGGATGACGTGGTCATCTGGTCCGAAACCTGTGATGACCACATCCAACACCTATCACTAGTCTTGGAGAGACCAGCCATCAACAAGTTGTCGTGTGCGAATCGCAAGTGTCACATTGGCCACCCACAGAAACAGTTTCTTGGGCACATGGTCGATGAGCACGGAAGTCAGCCAACACAAGAGCATTTAGCCCTCATTAACGAGTATGAGGCGCCGCGAACGAGGAAGCAACTGAGGAAATTCTTTGGGTTGGTGAAGTGGCTGCAAAAGAACATACAGGATTTTGCAACCATAACCGAACCACTCACTGACAAGTTGTCACCTAACATAAAGTACGTGTGGACAGGGGAACACGAAGAAAGTTTTCAAAAGATAAAGAGCAAGTTCAGGGAGTGCAAAACATTGGCTCGACACAATCCAAGTCGCCATTTATATCTTCAGACAGACGTAAGTGAGAAGGGCTTGGGAGCAGTTCTTTATCAAATTAGAGACAACCAAGAGAAGCGCATCATTGAATACAGCAGTGCAAAGTTTGGGGCAACTGTGGGTAGATACGATGTGAATGAGCCGAAGTGTCTGGCCTTAGTGTGGGCCATGAAATGGTACAGGGCATACCTAGAGTAATAACAGCTCACACTATGAACTGACAACCAGTGCTTACTCTGGGTTCACACCATGAAAGAAGCCAGGAGCAAATTAGCAGGCTGAGCACTCCTCCTTCAAGCGTAAAATTTGGAGGTGGAGCACGTACCAGGAGCTGAGAATTAGCTAGCATACGAGCTCTCATGCGCACCAGGCGAAACGGTAGCAGTGGACCAAGAAAAGTGGGATGACTTACTTCCCCAACCACAGCCAACCGCCCAACAACTGGCAAGGGCCACGTGAGCTGTGCCGCCATTGAGGCTCCTGAGGAAGCCGAAATCGAGGTCTACGACTGCAGGACAGCGTTTTAACTGCACAACTATAGTGTAGAGACACCCAACGTCAAGTCACCTCCATCATGCAGAGTGAACAGGAGTTGTGGCAAATCAATGGCACGCACATTGAGACATGACCGCGTCGTCGTGAAGCAACCTGGAAGCTGTATGTGCCCAAAAGTACATGAGCACAGGTGCTAAATCATGCACATGATACACAATTTGCAGGCCACCCTGGTGCATCACAAACCACAAGAAATGTGCAGAACCATTTCCACTGGCCCGGCATTACCAGAGACGTCCGGCAATACGTGAGGGGATGCCTAAAGTGTAATCTCTGAACGATTAGGAGAGCAGATGGAGTAATACAACAACAAGCATGGAAGCTGCAGGAGCCATTCGAGATAATCTTGCTGGACCTGATGGGGTCATATCCGCACACCCCTAACGGCAAGAGATTCATTCTTGTGGTGAGTGACTTGTTCTCAAGATGGACGGAAGCATACCCAATTTCCAGCGCATGGGCATGTAACATAGCCCGTGTACCAGAGACCAAATTCTAGCCCCGATGGGGCTACCCACGCACCTTCTTAACAGACGATGGTACACAATTTTCGGGGAAGTATTGGAGAGAATTGTGTACCAGGTGGGTAGTCCGGCCATGTACCACTTGTGGGCCAACCCAACTGAGAGGAGGAATCAAGACCTGAAGACTCAGTTGCCCCTGCGGGTAGGATCAAACCATGCAAGTTGGTCTGAACATCTGCCCACAGCCTTGTTCACAATCAAACGGAGGGTGAACCCAGCCACAGGTGAATCACCAGTCGCCATTCTGCGGGGAAGGAATCTGCCCCTCCCTGGGGAATTAAGAATCCGACAAGCAAACAGTGACGCAACAGAACGCACAGCAGGCATGTGACAGCGCCGCAAGCAAGACATGGAAAATGCACGCATTCACCAGGAGAGGTACATAGGACAATGGGTACCAACAACAACACGCCCATGAAAGAGGCTCAGGCCTGGACCACATGTTTACATCCGTGAGCACAGGCTGAGCAGAAAGCACAACTTTTGTGCAGGGTTAGCCCCTAAGTGGAGTGGACCACATGTTGTTGTAAAAACGTTGGGGTATACAAACTACCTCATCAAGGTCAGCAGCAGGCGCAAGGTGGCTGTACACCGTGACGACCTTCGCCTAGCCATGCAAGGACCCAGCACACAAACTCCTGAGCAAGAGAAAGGGCCCAATGGCCAAAAGCATGTAGCAGAAACGCCTAATGGCGGAGCAGAGGCAAGCTCAAGCACAGATGGGAGTGCTCTTCAGCACCTTTTTCCCACTGCCACACCCAGTAGTCATATGCCAGTAAGGGTGGCAGGAGAAGAAGAGAAGCAAGAGGAAGAGGTCACACCATCTCAAACATATCACGACATCAACATCGCAGGTGCTTCAAACCGAAATGAGCCAGACAGGAGTGTCACGACACCCAGTGTAGAGACACTGCCTTTGGAAGACGTCGCACAAAGCAAGTCAGTGGAGGCAACTGCGGGTCCGATCAGCCCACAGGGTAGCTACCCACAAGACTTCACCACAATGCCAACGAAGACTACGATACCATCAAGTCCAGCAAGGCACAGCATGCCTTTCCCCTCGCCAGAAGGAGCATTGAGGGGTCCGAAGAGCAGAGACAGCATCAGCAAAAGCAATGAAGAGTCGACGGAAGAGTGGGTTTCAACCCCTCCCCACCGCTCCACGATTCAGCATCTGCATCTGCTGGCATGCACCACTTGCAACAGGAACAACCCCTTTCGGCGAGCACGGGTAGTGGCACTTCACCATCAGCAGGGTCATCGCCCTAGAGCATCAGCAGGCAGCGTAGCAGAACATCATCACGGGCCTTACAACCTGAGGCCCCGCAACCAGCTGCAACCGCCGACAGCCTGTTGTGCCTAGCAGCGTGGCAGTCCCTTGGGGGTCTGCGAGGACCAAATGGTCATCAGAGAGGGGGGTCTTTGATGTGTTCCTGACATCCAGGTATCCCTTGTGCACGTTTTTTCCATCGCAGACGCATAAACCACACAGCAACACTCGGCCTTATCAACATTAGGTCGCGGTCTAGATCGGTGCAGTTCAACAAGAACGACATTTACACCTTTCATGCCTTCCAATAACTCGTGGCTGCGGGTCATAAAATTTAACATTCATCACAACAAAAGTTAAGGCCCATGATGAATTGATATGTGGCCTAAATGAGTGTGTCCCACAAAGTCACGACCATTAGAAGATGCAACAGCCTTTGGAGGGAACACTGGGATAAGCAGCACTGCTTATTCCCACAGCTTTCCTATGTGCATAATGTCGACGGGGCTCCCTGGCTGAATCCGGAGTGTGACATGTCTCCAAGTGGTGTCAAAAGACGGGGCATCACATTCCCGCAGGAAGTATAAAGTGGCGAATGGCTCCCTAGCCACATTAATTAATAGGAGCTTTTTTGGGCATTTTTAGCGATGATTGCACCATAATTAACTAGGGAAACCGCCCGCTCCAGTATAGAGAGTAGATAACATACCATAGAAGACACGGGCATAGCTCCGCCCCTAGTGAAGAAATGTGTATGTTGTCATATCCATACGCATTCCTGTAATTATAACCATTACGACAAATGCCGATTCTAATATGTTAATTATAAGAGTGTACATGTAATCATCTATCGAAAATCAGCCACCTGAGACATCATTTCACTTAATACCACAAGTGCGGTGACATACTCATGATGTCACATTCTTAGCCATATCTGGGGCTCCGGCGTTCATGAGTATGTGTTTTAGTTTAGTAATCATAATTATGTACAATTTCAGTTTCATTTATCATGTTAATTATTAAGTTCTGTTTTTTCATGTTTTCATTTTTGGTGCCGGATTCACCGGATGTGCAGCGAAGCTGACGCCATGTTGTTAGTCAGACTTCAGCACTCCATACAACCGGCAGGGCAGATGATAAGCTCTGCGTACCCCCCTCGGCAATTCAATCTAGGCTACATTTTCTTTCATTGCAATAGTTAACGTAACTCCGGAACATTTAAGTACTTTTAGTTAGCCGAGAGGAGGTCTCCCTGCATCCTGAAGTAGCATACCAGGACTTCACGCACAAGACACATATTTATGTAACTTTAACTTAAGGCCTACGCCTTATTTTCCACAGTAGTGACCACCGGCAGGTCCACAGTGCCGGGTCCGCTTAACCAAGGGTATGCATTTTCATGTCCAGCAACATTTCATTGTACCATTGTGGTAATAAAACAGTCATACCATAATTAGACATGTTTTATTGTATTAACTCTCCTGAGTTCATCGGGTCTTGCGCTCTCATAGCAGCATCAATTTTAAAGTGTTTTTCAGTGTACGATTCGTATTTACGGGGCCTACTTCCATCAAGCAGAGTAAATTCAGTGATAATATAGGCATGCGAAGTAGCAGACAGCTTCTCCCAAAGGAAATATTTTACATTCAACGTAATTTAACTGACAATTAAATTAGCTCTCCTTCATATTGACCAGTATCCAGAGTCGCCATAGGCTGTCGGCCATACAACCCCATTCAACATAGTTCACTCTACCGAATGTGGCACCGGGAACATCACCAGTTCCTGTTCTCTACCTGTTCCCAGGCGGGACACGAACACATCACAGCACCTCTGGAGGTGCAATGCATCAAATGGACATGGATAACCAAACAGGTTACACAAAATGTTTAAAAGTGCAGCGAGGATTTTTTTCCATTTAACCATAAATTCTCTCAAAATACTCATAATACCCATAACAATAGCTTAACAAACAACTCTAAACATACTATTGTTCCCTGACAATTTACAACATGTACTTATGTTTTCATACTCAGAAATACATTAAATTCATTGAGGTTGAACATTTCTTCCACATATTACAACATAATTAACTTCCAATTTAAATTATACATAATAAATCTACTATTTAAAATGCCTCAGATTACATCCAAAAATCAAAGTGTCAGACAGGAGGGAGGGAAGAGGGTAGACCCCTTACGCAGTACTAGTGTTTCCATGATATCTTTTACACTGGCTTACATGCACCTTCTCAGTTTTGTTTGGAGAACTGGGTCTGGCACTAATAATATAATTGGTTTAACATGATTATTAGGAATGGCCTTCTCCATTCAATGACCAACTTTGTGCACTGAAGTAGTCTATTTGTGAGCTCAGATGGTGTGCCCAATCAATACAAGAGCTCCAGGTTTTAAACTTAAAACTTTATAAGAAACATTTGTTTTTTTGTTCCATTTTCTTATGATACACTATAAAATGATGGGGAAAATCTTCCCAAATTTTTTCTGCATTTTTATTGTCCATATTTTCGAAACTACTACTTTGTAATGAAAATACATTCAATAATGGTCGTGGCAACCTTCTTCCCAAAAAAAGCTCTGACGTAGCATATCAGCGAGCAGTATAAATTACGTTATTGAAAAGTAGGAAAAACACGTTCAACAAGATTTGCCTGCATGCAAGTGATATGAGACAGTTTGTACCATGTTCTTCGCCTGTATACAATTGAAATACATTCAAATCCCTAAACATATTTGACAGAAAACTTGTCGCATTATCCGTCACCACACACACCCCAGTGAACCAAAAACACTATATAAATGCTGCATTATAACCTTGCAGATCTCAACGGCCTTGATGGTGCGTACGGGATAGAAAAACAAAATTTACTGAAACTAAAACATATACATAACCAGTGGTTCTTCTGGGCAACAGACCCATTACATCCAAATATAAACGTTCCCATGGGTATGCACCCACGGAAACTGCATACTTTCTAGGTTTCAAAGAACATGTAGGAAATTGTTTCATCCCGTCCTATTTGCCTGCCAAAAATGGCTCATGGTAGTATTTAAATATCACTGGTCTCAACCTTTGAGAATTAAAACTGTGAATATTCTTTTCTTCGTACACTTACCCAAAAAACCAGTAATGTAATATCTTAATGGATATTCCAATTTGTATATCAGAAATAATTTGTTAACATTCTGAATCAGCAATTTGATGGTCTTTAATGTCCACAAAAACACTGGGAAATTTTTGAAGTGTGTTAGGCTTACATGAAATTATGTTCTCAAGATTGTCGACACTCGACTGACTTTTTAAATTTGCTCCATTCCTTACGACCACACAAAAATCATCCTTCGTATAACATGTGAGTAGGGGGAGCATGTTCATTTGAGGACAGCTGAGTGCAAGAGTGGCACAAGCAACATTTAAAAAAAAATTATTAGTGTGTGTTATCCTCCCCCACCCCTTCCAACCCATAGGGATACCCCCTCCACACCCAATCTATGAGGAGTACTGTGATTGGTCAAATAGATATGACTCTTCCCCTGCCCCTCCCTTGAGATGTGCTGTGATTGGCTGTTGGCTTACCCCTCCAACACCCATCCAGTAAGTATTTGTATCGTAGTTCGTCTCATGTCTCACCAGACGGCGTCAATTGGCGTTCTCAGTTGGTGCTAAGTGTGTTCAACCTTGTCGCATCATCCGCATCAACCGTGAGAAGATGACGGACACCACGCCTGACTAACCACGATAAATCCTCAATACATCCACGTCGGCAACCACGACACCCACGAACGCGAACTATTTGGACATGCCGATCGATCGATATGTACATTGTGGAAGGGTGAGTGAAGTCAACTTGTTCAGTGAAAATCTATGGGACCCGCTGTTATGTCAATGCACATCCGACACTGTATCCAAGCCGTCAGAACCACGCCTGTGTGCACGCACCAGATGTCAGGGGGCGAGAACAAAGTGGGCACAATGCCAGGAACGCAAATGGCACTTACATTTATGATGCATAGGGCCTGCAGAGTTTACCACCTACCGCGATAGTGTTATAAACTGTGACGAGTGCCGTAAGACAAACTGTGCTGAGATCACGCCACCGATAACACCTGAGGTGAAAACCACGCCGCCGCCAGTTGTTGTTATGTACATGCCACAGGGCTTAACTGTGCCGGACCGTAATGTGTTATTTCCAACTTTTGCAGGACAAGACTCCAAAGGCCCGGGTACGTTTTTAGCCGTGTGCGAGGAGAAGTTGAACCGACACAGTGTACACCAGGAGGACTGGTCTGAGGTCATCACCATCCGACTGAGAGGGAATGCAGCCACATGGTGGAACCTTGTAAGAGACTATCGTGTGATGTGGGAGGAGTTTTGGAATAGGTTGTTGGGAAGGTTTGATACTGACGTAGATGCCATTCAAGCACAAGCGCGGTTGTACCATGAACAGCAGCGTGAAAGTGAGGGTATTGAGGAGTTTATACAGTGTAAGCTAGTCTTGTTCAAACGCTTGAAGCCAGGTCAGTTGACATGCGGCGTCTTTGGGATCATTGTGGTGTTGTCAACACCGAACATTAGGCCATATCTGAGAAGGGCAACAAGGGCAAGTGTCGAACAGTTTACACGTGAAGCATTTTTGTATGAACAGGACGTGCGGGTAAGACTGTCATACCAATCCCTGAGACTGAACATTCCCACATCAACACCTACAGTGCTGCCAGATCTAACCAGACCACCGCCAATGTTTACACCCACAAGACAGAACCACGGACACAGAAACTTTCACCACAACAATAGGGGAAATAGTTACCTAGGCAACAGGTCGGAAAACTAAGATGGGAGGTTGGCGAAACCATACCTGCACCAATCTCACCACCAGATCGTATAAACCCACCTAATGAAGGTGCAAAAGTGTTCCAAGTAACTGACAGTACCGTAAAAGCACTAAGAGTCTGTGTAGAACTTGAGGGCAAAATGTCACCGTCGAAATTGACACTGCCGCTAGTCACAATTTTGTGCGTGAGGGTTTCACACAAGCAATAACCACTAGAGTGCATCCCGACATCTGCAATTTGCTACCACACACAAACAGGGAGATGCAAAAAGTGTTATGCACATCATTGTAGTGATCCAAGAGCTGCGTACCAAGTGCGATGTTTACATTGTGCCGGACTTGTGCAAGGAAGTGATTTTGGAACTGCCATGGCTTGTCGACAATCACGCTGTGATAGAACCGCACCTGAACCATCTACACGTGGGGACACGTGGCTGATGGACTGTTTATGCCGTGGGAGCAACACCACCAACAACAACAACTGCTGTGCCGCTTACTGACTTCGAGCACGAGGTGTCTGCCACACATCAGCAACGTCTGCAACATCTGCTCGACAAGTATGCCAGTGTGTTTCACACTGAGGGGAAGCTGCAGCACACCAAGGTCATGGAGCATGCGACCGCCACCATGCATGAGGACCCGATGTACTCAAAGCCACGAGACCCAGGTATTTTCTTTTGCCGTGTCATCAACCAGTAGGTATGTGAGATGCTGAATGATAATGTTATTGAATCTACAAAAAGTCTCTATAATTCAGGTATTACTCTTGCTCCAAAAAATATGGTGAATGGCGATTCTGTGTCAATTTCCGCCCCCTAAACAAGGTTACAGTAAACATGCGCCACCCATCATATACATGAAAGACACTTTGTCAACATTAGGACCAGTTTCAGTATTCACATCACCTGATTTAAAGTCTGGATATTGGCAAGTGCCTATCCGCCCGCAGGATAGAAAGAAAACAGCATTTACTACCCCAGATGGATGTAGATTTCAGTTTCTAGCCATGCCATTTGGTTCAAAGTGTGCCCCTGCAATGTTTCAGATCTTAATGGTTTATGTATTGGATGGATTTATTGGAGACTTTGCAATGGCATATTTGGATGATTTACTTGTTTGGTCTAACAGCTGGGAAGAGCACTTACACCATTTGAGCCTTGTGTTTGAATGGCTCAAACGTAATAAACTTACGTGTAAAGTGTAAAAGTGTAAGTTGGATATGAGTAGAATGGAGTTTCTAGGACATTATGTAACAGCAAACAGACACCAACTGGAACAACAACATATAAAGGACATTCAAAACACACCCACACCCAGATCACATAAACAAGTTAGGAAGTTCTTTGGCTTAATTAATTGGTTAAGGGAATTTGTCCCAAATTATTCCGTAATCACTGCACTGTTAACTGTTTTGTTGTGTGAGATAAGTAAATTTTCCTGGACACCTCAAGCCAATCGAGCATTTAAAGATATTAAAATTGCATTTCAGAACTGTATCTGCTGTCTAGATTCAACCCAGAGTTACCCATTGTAGTACAAACCGATGCAAAGTCAAGAAGGCATTGGGGCCATGTTGTATCAGGAGGGAACACATGGGGAAAAACATATCATCAGTTATCACAGAGCAAAGTTCAGGGACGCAGAACGAAAATATCATGTAAATGAACAAGAATGTTTAGCCATTGCACATGCATTGCAGATATACCAGCCGTACCTGCTAGGAAGGTAGTTTACACTCAAAACTGATAACTGATGTCTTGTATGGTTAGAGGAAATGCATAAAGGGAAAAGCAAACTTACCCGCTCGGCTCTGTTATTGCAGGAATACGATTTCAAGGTAGAACACGTGGTGGGGAAAACCAACGAACTTGCGGATGCTTTGTCCAGGAATCCTTGCCTGACTCTTAACGGTAACTGACAATGCGGAGTGGGAAGAGGCGCTACCACCTTGTGTGTAATACCAACTGCAGAAACACAAACCCTTGTTGTACAAAACATTGTTGCCACACCACCTGGCAAACTTGTTTCCTTGAATATACGTGACGTGTTAAAAGAGGTACACATTGCATAAGAAAATTCCCCAGATGCTGCGCAACGCAGACAACACTGCGCCACACGTTACACAGAACACTGGAGGGTAGTGGACAGAGAAATACAAAACCAAACCACCTGGTAATCGTGCACGATGACAGACGTATGTACCGAAAGAGAAAGTGGAGCTTGTGTTAAAATATGCAAGCAAAAGTTTGGAGCATGAACACCTGGGATCCAAGCCAACAGGAAAGAAAATGCAGAAATTTTTCCACTGGCCAGGGATTCAGGGAGATGTCAGGAAAATGTACAGAGCTGTATCACATGTAACACGCATAAGCCGCGGAGAGCAGACAGCAACGCTCCACAACAGCCAAGACTGCCAACTGAGCCATTCAAAACAGTAGCTATACACATCATGGGCCCGTACTCACATACGAAAACTGGTAAAAGATTTCTTGTTGTTGCCACAGATCTGTTAACCCGTTAGACCAAGGCATTTCCCGTCAGTAAGGTTTGTGTGCATACAGTCACACAGGTAATAGAGAACAAGATTTTTCTGAGGTGAGGACACCTCAAATATTTGTTGACAGAAAATGATACACAATTTGTATGGCGAAACTGGAGAGAGTACTGTACCAGGTGGAGAACAAAACACTGTACCACCCCAGTATACCATCCCAGGGATAACCCAACTAAGAGACATAACCAAACGTAAAAATCCAATTAGGCAAAGATCACACTAGATGGGCCGAATTGACCTCGGAGGTAATGTTTTTCCTACGGAATACAGTGAATGCGGCAACCGGGAAAATACCCACCTAGATGGTACAGGGTCGCAAACTCCGTCCCCCCGCAACACCCTGCGAAAACCTACCCAGACGACCTGAACAAATTGTCGAACACCAGGTGCAAATACATGAGGAAGCCAGGGCGAACCAGATCAGCTATTGTAATATGTGGGTACCGGAGAGCAAGAAGCCACCACCCGAACTTGTACCCAGGATGTACGCGTATGTAAGAGAGAACCCTTATCGGTCGGGCCAAAAAAGTACTGTGCTGGACTGGCACCTAGATGGACAGGGCCAGTGAGAGTGGAGAATAAGATGGGAAATTCTACGTATCAAGTGAAGTTGGGACCCAGACGTAACACGAAACGGCACAATGACAACCTGTGTATTGCCGTACCACCTGTAGGGAAGAAAGGCAAGGAGACGACATTATGCCCAGTACCACAGCGAATTCGGAGAATTTCACCAGAGAGTACACAGGGAAGTGTCAACACGTACACTGAAGAAAACAACAACACTAACACAGGAACATCGAGCCAAAGTAATGAACTGTCATTTAAGGGTTTTGCATCAACAGAACACTCAACACCTAGTAGTGAGGAGGTGGAAGCAAGTAGTCGCGCAACACAATTTCTGGGATTTCCTGTTAATGCCTGTAACAAAACAACAAATCAGAGTGAATTTAAGAGGCTTCCTGGTGTACACGAAGAAAGTGGTAACATAAGTGCAAACGTAAATGTCAAAACAACCAGTGCCAGTGAGTTGAGTTTTAAGGGGTTTCCCCAAGGCTCAAGTGAATCCGGTTGTAACAGAAGTGTAAATGTAAATTTTGAAACCACATGTGAAGGCAAGATGCCTTTCAGAGAATTTATAGTTCCCACAGAGGAGAGCCTAGTAGGGCAAGAGAGTTTGAAAGGGTTTGGAAAAACTAGTAGGGCAGTGAGTGTGAAGTCAAGTGGCAACAAAGCACAATACAGCACTCGCAAAAGACGAGCCGAGACACCACCACGTACCCACATTGTTGTTCCTGCCTACACCCCCACCCCCTGCAAACGCCAAAGAAACTGACATCCTCCGAGGCCATGTTTTCTTTGCCCTCAACCAGCAACCAGCCGGGCAGAGCCTGCCAGAGCAATGTTGCATTGTTCACACCGTCTTGGCCCTCAAGGGAGGGGTCGTTTGACATCGACTAACAGCCAGTGGCGCTAGAGCCCATGACTGCTCTCACCACGCACATGTCACGAGTCCCGCCCGTGCGCAGAGAGGCCAATAATTTTGAACTTTCACATAAATGTTATTTTTTAGTGTAAAATGTGTTTTATATTTGTCTTTGCATAGTTTAATATGTCTTTAAATGTTTTAAAGTGTTTGTTTCTATTTTAAAATTGTTTGGTTATAAAATTCGAAGTGCCCATGGCACCGAGATTACGAACACTCATATTCCGGCAAGAAAGCTGTCATAAAGAGACACCAAATTAATATGAAAATTCAGAACAAAATTATAAAAATTTAAAACACTATTTAATTTAATTTGTGCCATTTTCTTTTCTATAATAAAATATTTTACTCTGCGTGCATATCACATCCGCTTATGTGAACCCCGTAGGCGTCCATGGTAGGTCCATGCCCTGCTTGCCTCTGGACAGTCTGTCAAGGAGAGCTGGCGAGGTAAGACACTGTCATGTACCCACTACAACTTTTGTTCACTGATAGGTTTCCACAGTCAATTTAGTTTACCGGTCAACGTTTCCTTGCGTACCTTTTTGCCAGACATTTTCCCCAGCATTATGCTTCCGCTTTATTAATTTATTGCGCTCTTGTGGCATTTTTAACTTAATCGAGGAGAAAGAGTAGTCACACAAACCCATGCGCAACTTGAATCACGCACCATCCGTATATATTTGCGGCGTTTCATTGTAATTTCTGCATTATTGCTACGTGCAATTTCAAGGACTTCGTTTTTATGTTTATATTTGAGGGTGTTTTCCATGTTTGAATATTTGACGGCAACATTACGTATAACCACGTGGCCGACCGACGCCAAGTACTTATATACGCCAAGTACTTATATATAGGTAAGAATATTATCATAAGTTATAGGTATTAAAAATTGATCTAGTGACTGATCACCTAGGAGATAAGAGGGAAGCAATGACCATACAGGCTGAAAAATTGAGGGGTAACCTGCCCATCTTACCCTCATCCCAAATACTCAGCACCTATCGGTCCATATCACCCTGGGTGAGGGTGAAAATTAGCAGAATAAGGGTGACTACCTGTGACATCTCCCTTTAGCCTCAAGTCTTCTAGACCAAGCCAAAGAAGAAACTAATCACTGGGAGGTAACGCTGTGAAGATTACTATTACAGCAGGGAGCAAGAGTGCAGAGTGTAGATAGGGCTAATTTTCACTACAACAGAATGATAATTATTTATATTACTGTACTTCACTAAAATGTATCAAAGTTACCTCACATCAGTAAGCACATTGATGAATATTATTCCCTTAACATCTATTTTCTGGGTGGTGTCACAAAATTTAACAATGATGTTAATTTAGGTTTCAAATTTCAGTATGAATTATCTGTCAAAAGAACTCCAAAATTAATCTCTCTACTATTAACATTCAGTGCAAGTACATCTGACCTACTTTATCCAGAGATTTGGCATTGGTGTGTGGTGTGTCAAATGCAGCTAATCCTATCTTATGGTATCATAGCCACAGTGTCCACTTTGATCATGTATGTACATGCAGTTAACATTGAAATATGAAATTCTGTGGCCTACTAATGTAGCAGTAATGAAATGGCTCCAAAAATTAAAATAATACAAAGTTTCATATATGTACACACAGTTAACATTCATATATGAAATTCTGTGGCCTGTTGATGCAGAAGTACTGTAATGGCTCCTAAAAAGAAAAGTGATATCAATTTTGGTACAATTATTTTTCTTTTCACAGTTTCCGTACATGTGAATTAGCCTAGGACGGAAGGGAGACGAACATGAAACATTAGGCCTTTGCCATGTTGCCACACTGACATCACCACTAGATACCTGTTTATCAAACTCATTAAGCATGTGTACACTTTACTTACCTTTTCTTCATGATTTACTGACTGTGGCATTTCTATTACACATTTACTATCTGTTAACGCATGACGTCTTTTCAACAATGATTATAAACAACTTCACTTCATCAGTGAGCAAGCCTTGCTTCTCGATTCCTACGGAGTTTTCATTGTTACCATGCATCACAAGATGCCAGATTGTACTATCTACCGACTGCAAAAATGGACGTTCCAGCCTGAAGATTATACTGTTCACCAGCCGAGCAACCAAGCTTATGCATCCGATGCACCTAGAACCACAGCACGCCACCAGATGGATCTACCAGTACATTCTGCCGCATCTCGATCTCCAAGCTGGCCGGTTAGGTCACGCCTTGAGCAAGCTATGCTATAGATAACCCCTTTTCATCTACCACCCCTATACAGCTTACTGGAGGGGAACACCAGCCAGAGTTTAAATAGCGGGTCGCTCACCGACTCATGACCGGTTTTAATTTTCTCCACTGCAAACTTTGCCAGAGATCTTGACCAGTCTGCTATAACCTACCTAGCCTGTCACCACATTCTTGCCAAAGGGACCTCCTGCTCCCTCCACCACAACTCGTTGCCAGAGACATCTTTCTACCAGCCTGTATTCACCGCACTCTGTGCCAAAAAGCCTTACTGTTGACGTTGTCTACACACTAGACACTGTGGCCCCTTCTGGGGCCACAGTGAAACCACCCTGTTTATTCCTGTAAAAAGGAATAAACAAATTTTTTAACCAATTCAAGGATATTTTTTCCATAGTAGTAATTCGTCTCACAGTGAACTCCACACCCATCCAAGAGACTGCAGGTGACCAGGGAAACTATTCAATTGTACGAAATACAAATAGAGTACCCACATGCACTTTGGACGGCTATCCTTTCTGTGCACCATGGTGTACAGAACGTTAGAGCCCCGACACTAGGTACTCTGTCTCTTGGGGTCAGCTTGTCTGCTCAGTGGCTACTCTCTTTACCGCGTCCATGGCGCCAAAGTTAGTATTCCCTGAGTTGTGGGAGACTGTTCCCCTGAGACACTCACCCACGTGATGGGACTGTCCACAGGCGAGACGTGATTTTCAGTATTCACAGCGTTTCAACACCAAGTGCTGGGATAGGGATACTGCTTTTGGTTGCCAGATGCTGCACATGGCTGTAAACAGTACAGGACAACACGTCACTTGCTTTCTCTTCACGAATGTGAGAGTGTGATTCTCAAGGTCTGTAAAAGGGGAGGTTGGCTCAATCGCCTGCTGCACGCTGAGTGGCTGCCTGCTTGTGACGTAGCGTGCAGCCCTAAACCAAGCGCCCGGCGCATGAGCCGAATATAAAGGCAAAACAAACTTATCATTACAACCAAACCATTAAAGATAATGGCATGAAACTTTTAGTGTTTTGGAAGAAACATTACTGGACACCTATCGGAGGTTTTGTTTCATTTTATCTTATGCACTCTCGCAATAAAATTAATTATCATGCTGTTTTGTGTGCTCGTGTTATTGCAGTTAACATGTTTTTCAGTTATAAGGTAATATTAAAATTGAAGATCTTTGCTTAGTTAACAGTTGTAGACTTAACAGATTTGTAAAAACGAGCTAGTTTCTTTGTTTCAAAATAATGCAAGAATTCCGCAACATATTATGAGCTAACGTAGCTTCATGAAATATTCTTGTGGTCTGTATTTGTAATTCAAGAGATGTTACTATATTTACGGCTACTTTGCTGAAACTCTTTTTCTACAGAACGCTACTGTTAAAAATATCTGTCATTTAATGGAGCTTTTTATAGAAATTTACAGTTTATGTAAGCAAATCAGCTCCATTACAACAGAAAATGGAAACAATTTCCATACTTAACAAAATACTAAGCTATCCGTGATTGTCATAGCTTTGTGTGTTGGGAACAAACAATGCCAAGGATACAGAAAGCCTTCTTAACTGCCGTAAAATGAAAAACGTTTATTCCTTTGCCTTTTAAAACATTTACGTCTCAAACGCTGTAATTTAAAACATCACAAGATAGCACAAACACAGCATCATCAAACACTTCAACCATACGGAAAATTGAAAATGTGTCTATTATTGAAAATATTAACAACACTAGTGAAATATCCGCATAGGAGTATGGTGGATGAGCAGGGCTCTAAGTTATGAACGTTTTTATTTGTGTTAAAATCCCGCTTCAGGACAAAATGGAAGTAAAATATTTTATCTATTTCTATTACACAGTGCAACATCCTTGTTTGGGCTGTCATGGTAAACTGAGCACTTTTGAAAGCCCTCTCATTTGAAATAATAGTCAATAAATGTGTATTATTTTAGCCCAAGACATTAAATTCTGAGTACGGTGGGATATATACAGTGCACTTATTACTTACATGGCATTATTTATTCAAAAAATTAGTTAAACGATAAAAAATGGCTGAAAGGAAAAAGTAACTAAGGCTTCAAAAGTGCTCACTTTACAGCTACAATGCCAATAATGCAATTTTTAGAAAACCACATTGCATGTCACTGTAAAATAATTTAAAAGATACACGGAAAGTTCCGTAAATTCAAGGAAAGTTAGTTACTGAGAAAAAATGTAGGTCCATTATATTACGGAGGTTTCTGGATACATTTTTACCCGTACTTTTCTGTAATTCTACAGAAAACTTTTTGATGTGGTAGTACTACTTCATTGTTCAATTCGAAAGAAAACAGTTCCCTGTCAGTTCGGAATCAAAAACCAGAAGCAGAAAATAATAGCAAGAAACATCGTTATGAGCCAGGAATTCATGAATATACTGCTGAATGTTATTTACTGTCTATTGTAGCTGTTCAAATGAATTGGGAGTGAGTGAATTTGGACGGCTCTTAACATCATGGTCTTGAGAGCCGATGAGGGTGATTGAGGTGAGTATGGAGCAACGCCGGAATGAAAGGGTGGGGGAAATGGGAGATGCCCGAGAAAACCCGCCGATCAACGGCACCGTCCAGCACGATTCCCACATGCGAAAATCCGGAGTGACCCGACCGGGAAAAAATGAACTGGGAATTGTTAGATATCGATACTGGATATATTTGTTCTCCAAAACTTGTTTCAACACACCATTTTTTTCAAAGTGTTGAGAGTAGGTGTAAGATGGATCTGGGTTGAATTTGTCTTCTCTTGTAAATTTAAAGAACCATTCCATTTTCCACGCATCCTTAGGAAATCTATGATAAGATACTAAATTGTCATGCAATTTTGCTTTGTCTAAACTATTGATGCAAACTGCAACAGCACACCTTGTACCTCGCATCATACAGTCTACTCAGACAACAGAAAACACGTGGTCATCGTCGAAATGACAAATAGTTTGCTTGCACGGGAACTAATGCAACAAGGAATGCAGGCTGGGTTTCCTGGGAGGGCTGCAGGCTATGTCACGCCTCTGACCATCGCCCACAAGACCCGTCATCTATATGGCCTTTCTTGGGCCAACCTCCCCTTTTATAGACCTTGTGTGATTCTGTCCTGATGCCCTACTCTCGTCAGAGTGGTATCCGAGAGAAGGTTAGACAGGCGCTCACTGCTTCTGGGCCTTTACAGGAACTTAACTCCCTCCTGGCCGCACTTGCAAAACTATCACCGAGGCATCAAACCCAAGTTTTACGCCACCAACAGAGACTGTATACTCTAGGGATTCCTAAGGACCTATTCAAAACTCTAATTCATCTAAGCGAGGAAACACATTCCATGTTTGTGGCTTAGTTAAATGGAAAGAACCAGTCCTTAGGAATGGCCTACCGACAGTTTTGGGGACTTAAGCCAACGGAACCAATCCCAGCAATCAAAACAACCTTCGAGCTCCTGCCTACTGGAAAATGGGAAGGGGGAAAAGGAGGAATTCAGGGGGGGAGGGAGGTTAGTGAAAGAAAAAGAAGTAAGATGGAAAAACACAGCTCAAAGTCACACCAACCAGAGTTGATACAGGTTAAGCAGCCTCTACAGGTATACTGCCTACAGCCCATCCACTGAAACATGAAATCACTCTCACAGAACCCGATTTTGTGCTCTGCCACAAAGCTACCAGGCCAGTAGTTTACACTCGACATGCTCCAGGACCTCGTAAAGTGTGAATCATTTCCCAAAACCCCCTCACCAGGTGCACCTGACCTAGCACCCACCAAAGCACTTTAGACATGGTGAACTTCCTCCATCAGCCTCAGGGCATCACACAACACTTGACGCCGTCGGGTGAGAAATGAGACGAACGATGACACAAATACCTACTAGTAATTTGGGCACCAGAGGTGCTTCCCCATCACAGCACTATTGAGACTCAGGGTTCTCAGGGATGCTGCGGCTTCTGTGCATCCGTCTCACCCGTGCGTACTTACAAACACACAGGCAATAGTAAACTTTTTACTAAACATCATTGGAAATAAACACTTAATAAAATATATGTGGCTAGGACACTGAATAAAAGAGTTAAGTTCACTGTAGACTTCTTTTTATTTTTATTATGAATACACATCAACATGACAATGAAATTATGATTATCTTGCTCATAACTAGCCAATTCTGCTTGGGGGCTCCCCAGCCCGCAATTACTCTAGCGCATGCCTAGATGGATGATCTCACCGAGGTGCGTGAAAGCACAGCCTTCACAAGGGAAGAGAGCCAACAGCCACTAGGGTGCCAGACGGTTTTTCCCTGAAGACAGGACACGGTGAATTACAAATGAAACACTTAATACATATTAACACATGTGATAACTCGGCATCACTAACGCAAACTCATCGGGGCTCGCCCTCCAGCACGTGGGTAGTGTGGTGACGGCCTATACACAGAGCCGGCTATGAGGGAATAATTGCACCGTACACAAATTGCAAAATTAAATAAACCCTCAAATGATACATGAAACAAGATGGGGCACGAGATGAGTATTTACACTAAACACACACATGTGTGAAAACAAGCATAGATGGTGTGGATGACGCTGGATGAAGTTCGTAGCGGACCATGTAGTGCAGGTGAAATTGCAATATTTCTGCGTGGAAACGGCAAACTAAATTCAGAAAAAATATTATTATTCTTGCTGACAAAATTATTCTCTTTGTGATTGCAGTGGTTACAGGCGTGTAACATGCCTGATGGCGGGAAAATCAAACATTACTGTGACCACATGGTCAAGTACAAAAAGCATCAATTTACGTGAAAAATGCATTGAACACTGAACAAAATTGACATAGAACCCTGAAATAAATATTGCACATACGAAGTTACATAAATAAGCTCTCAAACGCAACGATGGCATATACAAAGACTTGGGGTCTTTCGGCCATGTGGGTATACGTGATGCTGTAAAATTCTCAAACACGAATAATTGCCCTCAAATACATACATAAAAATAAAACTCTTAAAATTTACCTAGTAATAATACAGAAGTTACACTGAAACGCCATAAACATAAGCGGATGGTGCCTGATTCAAGTTGCGCGGGTCGTGTGACCTTTCCGACATTTCTCCCTCCTTCTCCTCGATTAAATTTAAAATGCCACAAATGTGTTATCTGAGAGTGCCGACATTCATTACACTGCCAAAAGTATGTGGGTAAACATGGTGTATGGCAACATAATGCAATTTATACAGGTGTCCTCAACATCTGCTGTTTCTTCACTTTTGTGAAAGTCCCAGAACATAGATAAGGTGGGGCTGACTGTATGCATAATCAATGGATTAGGTGATATTGCATTTGTCAAGGTAGTGAAAAACAAATCCAAGGAATCCAGACCCACTGCAAAATATTTAAATTTTGTTTATATTTGTAGTGAACTTAAATATTTTCTGAAGAATTTCAAAATGGTAGGTTACTCGAGTGTGGAACATAAACATTTGTAAATTGATTTACATTTCATTCAAAATTATGAAAATTATCAAACATTCTATTACTATACAAACAAGTGCCAACATAAATGTGAAACTTCCCTTGATCAACAATAAAATTAACACTATGAGAAAAAAATACCTCGCTACACAGAAACAAACTCTAACACAGACTGTGTAACTTGTTGAAACAGGAAGCTTACTCACCATGACTTGTGACGGAAACCAGCAGCCCCTGCAGAGAACACAGGACCTTCAATACCCTGGAACATCACAGTGCAGTATGTATAGTATGTATTTGGGAGGTAGTATTCCCTTATTAGTTCTTCACAGTACAATGAGCACTTTTTAATGCCATGCTTAAAATTTCCTTTCTGCTTACTTACATTCTTTTGCCACTTGTTAATATAAAAATTACCATACAACTAAAAAACATAGAGTATATATAACATTTTATAATTCTCTAAAGTTCACGTCTGAGGCCGTCATAAAATATAAATTTTTGGTAATTTTTCTAGCTGGGATGGCCTTAAAAAGGGGCTCTCTTTACAATTAATAGCATGTACTCCTTAATACTGCTTGTTAATTGCCACTACCTCAGTGATCAGACATAACACAGTGGCTCAGCAGTAGTCACCAGACTCCATGCCCAATGGGGTACCTAAGTTACATCCAACCTCCAGTGGGTTTTCCTGCATAAGTGGAGTGAAGAGATTTGGGCCAATGAGGATGAAACAAGTAGGAAATGAGCAGTGCTGGAATGCAAGGGCAGGGAAAACCGGATATCCCAGAGAAAACCTGGCTACCAGCTGTATTGTCCAGCATGATTCCCATGTTCGAAATTCTGGGAACAGCCTTGCTGCGAAGCGAACCCGGTATGCCTTTGTGGGAGGTAAGTACTCTAGCCACTGCACCCCCTATTCCTGCATAAGAGTGTGGCTTACAATGCAATGGTGTGTGCAGGTTTTTTCCCCATCTCACATTTATGTCACCACTTACTTCACCATTGCTCCACCCCTGCTCACCAGACTGACTTGGAAGGATGCTTGCCTCCCTCGAGTAGTGCACCAGCTACAGCCTCATCACATTTCATCCTTGTAAATTCTGCCTTAAAGTCAGGAATGAGTGCATGTTACATTTTTTCCTCACAGGCTATCAGGATAGCTTAGATTAAAAACACCAAATTTTAACTATGACATTAACCCATTTAACATTATGGCACCAGTAAGTCTGCACCAATAGCAAAGATATAATTTCCTCAAAGAGAAAGATATAGTAGAGAATTGAATTGATGAACCAATTAAACCCTTGCATTCACTTAACAGTATTATAAACAGTTAATTTAGAAGATTGCAAACATTACATTCATACAATAATATAAACTGATTACAACAGTTTATACCTATAAAATTACAACTTTGTAATATTTTCACTGGCAATTGCAGTGATAGCTTAAGGTATGAAGTTCTAGATGTAGTTGAAAAACAATAACTTCAGAAATGTGCTGTATCTCCCTCACTCTTAGCATCAGTTCAAGATGCCGCATGCAACACCATCTGCATGTGCCCGAGGGAGAGCACCTCACCCCAAACAGGGGTCAGTCACTCAGCAGACCAGAAAATGCAGGAACGTCCCTGCTGGCAAGCCACCTACCACCTACTCTCAAGCGACTGTTCTGAAACTATCCCCCCCCCCCCAAGGGTGTAATTCTTTGAGTTTCTTGAAAATATGCCAAAGCCCCCATGTTGCAGAGATCCGTGGCGAGTAAATGACATGACAAAGAATGTCGCGTCTCAATGTTTGGTGTCTCCCTGCTACAACTAAGGTTACTATACATCCAGAAAAAGTAGGACATGTCCTTTTCAGGCATTATTTTGCATCCGGCCTAATTTTTAATGTTGATCATACATGTTTGGCCATTTTACTTGATAAAAGATTGCAATTTTTTTTAGTAAATGACATGACAAGGAATGTCGCGTCTCAATGTTTGGTGTCTCCCTGCAACAACTAAGGTTACTATACATCCAGAAAAAGTAGGACATGTCCTTTTCAGGCATTATTTTGCATCCGGCCTAATTTTTAATGTTGATCAAACATGTTTGGCCATTTTACTTGATAAAAGATTGCATTTTTTTTTAGTAATTAAATTGATATTATTAGTTTTTAAAACCAGTTTTTTATGTGTTGTCAAAATGTACTTATTTCACCATACAAAAATTCTGTATATCTTTTGATAAACCGTATTTACTATATTATTTAATTTCTCATTTAGAGTCAGTCTACAAACTGCAGTGTGTATTAAATGTTTTGTTGTGTAAAACAACTGTAAGCATACAGTTAATATTTACTGGTGCTAAACACTCATATTTTATATTAACTAATAATGGAAACATTATTTTATTATGTTGTAACTAAAACTTTTGAAAATTGGTTGCTTCAAAGACGAACGACTTAATAACGGGATTTTTCCAACATTATTAATATTAAGCTATATGCAAAAAATTAAGGCATTATTCTCCAGTATAAATAATTTGAGGTGCTGGTGAAATAACATTGTCCTTCTTAATAAAATGTCTTACCCTCCCAGAGTAAATGTCCTCAATTTGTATCCTGGTAACCATAGCTGCAACCCCCGCACTGCCTGCTTATTGCCATGTGTGCTCAATTTCAGTTAAGGAAGTGTTGGTGCAATATACCAATTAAATCCCACTCACAGTCTACGGCGATTATCGAATAAATTTCATGAAATTCAACTAACATCACTGTTTTTGTAGCATACGGAGATGTATGCCCGAACCCCACAAAGGGAAATGTATTTGCCCAATAGCTATACAAGCAAATACATCTATGTATTTTCATTTCACAATTTGTTGTATTCTATACAGTTTTTATGTTTTTCAAACAGAGTTTAAGCACACACCGGGGAAAACACTCCAAATGGGTTTGTCTATGAGTTCTTTTCAAGAAAGTAATAACAACTTGTAGATTTTCCATAACAGTAAAATTCTGTAAAATGGGTCTAGTGTTATTTATTGAAACGGGCTATTCTGTACCATGTTTTGTTCTGTCCAATATTTCGTCACTTTTGTACTTGTGTTTCAATATCAACCTAGCTGTGACTAGCCCAGGGTGACACCACACTGGCAGTCTAGTTGCTGCGATCTGAAGAGTTGCAGGGCAGGAGTGTGTGTCACCAGTGGCCTCCGTTAGGTAGTACCTCACCTACTTTCGCTACGAGTCATTTAGTGTCAATAGTGTACATCTTTAGAAACTTTTTACATTTCTTCCCAAGGGACCGAGCCCTTGCCTCCCTCACTGCATATGCTTCAGAGCATAATTTCCATGTAGAATTTATTTTGTAGCAGCCTGGAGATGCTTTTCACTGTGTAGGCCTCCAGGAGGCCAGATTGCCAGACCCATTAAAGTGCCTCATCCGGGGGGGTTTTGTGTAGTGAGAAGGCAATACATTGAGCATGTTCAAATTACTGTAAACTATCATTTCACATCTGGCTGCTTCTTGGCCATTTTGGGGCCTATTCCCGTAATTAATTAATCTTAATATGATTGTTTCCTAAGTATCATCTTGTGCTGATAGCTTTCCAATATGTACAACAGCAACTTTCATCTCTCCTTCTTTAGGTGGAAATAAATTCACAAAAGCAGAGACCCAAAATTTTAATTTTCATCAGGTGGCAAAGGGAAGTTAAAGGTGTAGGGTTTGTAAGTTTGGACTCAGTTTGATTTTTCGACTATATTTGGGGCTTATGACCATCTTTTATATAAATTTCCCTAGGTAATTACTCATATAATTTATTTCTTTAAATAGAAGACCACACTGGTTACAAATAAAATTGTGTACAAAACAGCTCAAATATATACATATTACCCAATTGAAAATTACATTTTATCCTATTAAAGTTTTACATACTGTAGTTCAATTAAAATATTAATACTGGAAACCTATCACAAGAAATACATTTAAAAGGAACTTATCTTTGTAACATTATGAATACAGGTTAAAATGCCCTTCCCCACATCGGAACAAAGTTCCAAAGAACCTAGCATAACGACTCCCTCTCTGCTTTTCTCCCTCAGAGGCTGGAAGCCACCTCTTATATTTGCTCTGTCTTTCTCTTCTAAAACTTCCAGAACAATTTCAAACAGCCAAGAACAATGTTGGCGCTTTTCTGCGACGTCACATGCAGCTTGCATGCTCCTTGAAGGTCTCAAAGATGAGAGGGTGGAGGGGAAATGCAACCCCACTAGCGGCCTGCCGGCGGTGCACACACGCACTTGGTGAGAGGCATTTAATAGGTCATGCTGCGGTCCAGCGGACCATATTCACACATGACACACCAGGTAAGCTCAACATCACACGTACTCCTCTAACTCCCATGTAGCTCAAGTAGGACAATATATAGGACATAACTCTCTGTAGTAGGTGAATGTCACTAGATGTGACCCTAATCACAATCTTTCTGGAGGCACATGAGATACCTCTGAATAACCTTGTTTTTTAGGCTTCCGTGGCAGGGCCTGCACCCCCAGGGGCCATGGTGGCTGAGCGGTTAGCCTACTCGCTTCCCACCAAGGTGAACAGAGTTCAATTCCTGGCCTGGTCACTTCCACATTTTTGCATGTAGGAATCGTGTTGAATAATGCCGCTGGTCTGAGGGTTTTTGTGGGGATACCCCATTTTCCACCACCCTTTCATTCCGGTGCTGCTCCATACTCACCTCAATCACCCTCATTGGCTCTCAAGACCTCACTGTTAAGAGCCACCCAAATCTTTTCACTCACTCACCCTACACCCCCAACAGGAAGATATCATGGAAGATTTCCTATCTATGTAACCAGCTTTCTTAACAAGTGGACACTCCAGGAAGGCAACACATAGCAGATGGTCCATGACAATCTCTACAGCTTACAGCACCCTGGGAAAGTAATATTCTATACTCAAAAACCTAACGAAATTACTTGCTCATCTGATCTTGGACCCAGGTACAAAAAAAAAAAAAAAAGCTTCCTAGAGACTCATCCTGCATAAAATGCCACAAGAAAAACATTCTATGCATTTCAAATGTCAACAACAAACTTTACTGTATATTATTACATAGTTTTGTCACACCAAAATATAACTTGTACACACTTCAAAATAGTTTTACTCATCCCGGGATTTCTGCATTACTAGGTTGCTCACAACCCAATAAAACTTACGGGCTGAAAATACATATTGTCTGAACAGAATACCATGCAAAACTTGGCAGATGATGTGTTGTAATATTGCAATATGTCTAATGACCCAGAAAACCTCCATTTGTAACCAATTACAAGTGGTGCAAAACTTTTTAAGGTGTGTGTATGTGTGTGTGTTTAGAGAAGGGAAAAAAAGGCAAGATTAGGAGAGTAAGTTTAATCAGCTTAAACAAACATGTTCTTTAACATAAATCTGACCGAGGACAAGCCATGTCAACCACAACCCCAAACATAAAAATGTCAAACCAATGCTACAAAATCAAGAAACACCCTACCAAGTGAGCAATTTGAGCCCACGAGTTACTTTTTCCTATCAGCCATTTCTATCCTTCCACCACTTTTTTAAATAAATATTGCTCTGTAAGTAATAAACACAGTGTATATATTTCACCGGACTCGAAAGTTGACGTCTAAGGCGACAATAAAATATATTTATTGACTATTAATCCACATAAGAGGGCTTCAAGAAGTGTTTACTTTATCGTAATAGCCTATACAAAGAATCAGTAGATACACACAGTTAACAAACTAGTCACAATAACTGAGTGGAGTGGAAAGGTTTAGTCAGCTCTTAACATCGAGGTCTTGAGAGCAGATGCCGGTGAAGCGAGATGAGTATGGAGCAGCGGTGGAATGTAAGGGCGAGAGAAACGGATGATCCCACAGAAAACCATCCAATCATTGGCATCACCTGGCATGATTACCACTTATGCAAATCTGGGGTGCGACCCTGCCGGAAACTGAAAATGGTTCATCTTGGTGGGAGGTGAACGCTGTACCCATTGTGCCCCCGAGTCCACAGGAAGATGCAGACAAATTAGCAAGGTATTCTGGTGAAGAGTATATACTTAATTAACTCACAATGACAATGTTCCTGCAAACTATGTCAACAACCTTTTAATCAATTATCTACAAGTTACAATTATCAATGATTTGGTTTTAAAGAACATTACAAAATAAAAATACAATTTCAGTAAAGAGATCTGTAACTTTGGGTAACTGTTAACTATGTAATCACATTTGAAAACTTTTAACGAAATACTAGCTGCCTAGAGCATCACACATGACCATAACATATTGCTCCTTTTATTCTTAATGTTGAAGATAACTTTTAAGCAATATACTCGCACACTCAGTACCTACACTTTATGAAATAATAATACACTTCATACAAAAATAATTTACTATGCACTATCTACTTCTGCAAGATACTTCAGCCATTAATCACTGAAGCTTGCCAAATGGTAGGAAATTTAACCAAAAATCAACAAATGTAATTTTTACCATCAAATAAAAAATGACACAATGCATATTTGAAAAAAACCACTTCAATAAAAAAGATAGTACCAGAGATCTTTGAATCTTCCACCATAATGTAAACAACTTTCTGTTCCACTAGAACCATTAAATTAAACTTTTTTTTTTTCAACTCTTTAAAAGCTTGTAAATAAAAAAAAAACAATTGCTTAGCTGCTGTCTGTGTTGGTTCTATCACATGAAATTTATTATTGGCTTTGGTGCCGCATGGCTGAGGGAGGAAAAAATAAAGAGGCATCAACCACCCTCACACACTTTTTCAAAAGTTTTCTGTACTCTTCTACAGAATGTTCTAAACTATGTCACTTGTTGCAATTTGCTCTTTGTTGTCTCTTCATGTAACTAATGTAACTGTTTCAACAACTTCTCTGAAACATCAAGAATAATGAAAAACTGGTTAATATTTTACCAAGAACTGCTAGAGTGGAGTGTGAAGATTTGGACAGCTACTAACATTGAGGACTTAAGAGCAGATGAGGGTGAAATGGGTGAGTATGGAGCAGTAGCAGAATGCAGTGGTGGGGGAAATGAAAGATCCCAGAGAAAACCAGCCGTGCGGCATGATTCCTGCATGCGAAAATCCGGGAGCGACCCAGCCAGGAATCAAACCCAGTTCGCCTCGCTGGTACGCAAGTAGTCTAACTACTACGCAACCACAGCCGCAACAACTGCTAGAACAACTCATGTTACCTACATATGTAATACACAGAGTAATGCACTTGTATTACTGACCGTGGTTCCCAGAAAAAATTACTTTCAAATATTGTGAAAATTTATGTCAAAATTACCATAATCTCATATGTGTTACTGATACAACTGACAATGAATGTATTCTGGAAAAAATTCTGCACAGCCTTGACTTCAATGTTAACAAATTATTTTCGAACATCCTGCCAAATCAAAGGTCCCTAGAGCCTGTCCCAACTGCACACATTAGTTTAATAATTATTGATACACATTACTCATTTACTCTGTTGTTATTGTGTTGTCGACTGTGGTCTTGCACTGGTATGGATCAGTGTGCAGTCCGGAGGCTGGATATTAGCACCAGATCCAGTTTAGCATCCATGGAATGGATAAATATGCTTGTGTTTCTCTTTTCTTCTCTTTTAAATTTTTCCTATGTTTTAATTTTGTTTTTGGAATGTTTTAAGCACATAACTTGTTCATTGTTTATTATCTGGTTTGTATTGGACATGTGTCAGTCCACAGAGATTCCGTACTCCTGAGATTGTATAAATTAACCTTTAAAAATAAATAAAAAATAATCAACAAATTCACTCTCTAAAAAGATTTTGTATATTGAAACAATGTAAAACTATGATTTATCTGTGATGATATTTCTATTACTTCACTCACAACACACTAATCAAAGCAGAACCGCTATCAGAGGTGTCCTTATCACAGCTGGGTTTCACCAAACAGGAAAAAGAGCTCCACGGAAGCAGAAAAAACTGATTCAGGAGTGGATGTAGATTTTCGGTTTGACGGAGAAGCGAAAAAAAAAAAAAAAAGGGGGGGGGGGGGGGGGGAGTAAAATTTCGCCACTAGAGAAATGCGGGCATAGAATTTTGATTCGTGGAATGAGAGGGAGGCACTTATCATAATTTTGAAAACAATAATAAATTAATCAAATAAAATTAGTATTTTAAACAATTAAAATAATTTTAATTTCAGTTTTAAAACATTCACAGGACAGTTTCATGTCAATGTAAGGGTTTTTTTTTGGGGGGGTGAGGGGGGTTCACATGGGGGAGTCATGTCCTCCTGCGACCCCACTCATCTTTCTGGATTCGCGCCTGTTTTGCTTAAAGCAGGCTCCATTACTAACATTATTTTACAAACAACATGCCTTAGACAACCAGGGACCCTTGGAAACTAAAAAATTTCACGCTGCTTAGAAACAACAAATGGGAACTTTTAGCTGTGTAAATAAATAACACACAGCTCTGGTGAAACAAAACACTCACAGCCCACACAAAATTCTTTTTACTCACACATGTTGCAGAGGCATTCTTCACTAACTCATAGCTCACTTATCTCATGAAAACAAGTATTTTTTATTTTGGAGCGTCAAACAATCGTAAAATAAACGTATTAACACATAAGAATTATTTCCTATAGTGCATAAACTATTCATTAGTAATTGTATCAAAAACTTTCTAGAATTAAATGAACACTACAAATAAGATCTTTCATTACCTAATTAACAACATTGCTCACAATATTCTTCCTGATTACACGCACATACATGTTCTCAGATAGACCTTCTCTATGCGTGTATTCTGAGCAACTTGCAGCACATCCTGTGATGCAAGTCAGCCAGCGGATGGCAACAGATTATATCCTCTCCATGCAACAACTACAAATCTGCCATACATTTAACAGCCACACAATTGAGTGTACATACTTCACTCAGTCTGTGATCTGAATGTAAACACAAATAAAACACACTGTCCACACTGAGTAATCGACTTGCTTCATTAGCTTCATTCTTGGAAAAATATTTCTTTCCATATTTTACACCACTAAATATTTGTGAACATTTCTGAACCCCACTAAACTCTCACACTTACATCAATGAGAGAAATAAATATTATTACACACCATTGGAAAAATGTCTGTCTTTTTATATGTAAGTGTATAGTGCTTCAAATTCAGTGTTTCTGTGACTGGCACGTTGGAAATGCAACAAGCAGTGCTAAGCACTGAGCTACACAGGTGTTGGAATGCGTTAAGTAGAGACATCTTTATAGTAGCATAGAGTTATACTGAAAAATGTGCTTGGGGACCAAATGAAGGTAGCTTATTAACTAGGAGACTATTAAAAGCAGAGATCTTTGACAAGGTTCTACACAAAATACTAAAATAACATGAGTAACACATAGCCATTTTTGTGCAAACAACATAGGGTCTAGTCAATGTTTTCCTCCTATATGTAGCAAGAAAGTTTCATAATTTATATACAGACTTCAGAATTAATTAACATGAAAAAAAGTAGTTTACGTAAAAGAAGTAAGTTAAGGAAGAAAGATTGTTATGTGCAGAAGGAGCACATGATAGAATGCCAGCAAATTGCATTCAACATCACTGATTTAAAAAAGTGTAGTATTTGTATTTGAAAATATGTTTTATGCTGTCTGTTATTTATAATATTCTGTGGTATGTCCAATTTACATATTTTATGATAGCTGTGAATGTTATAGCTATTGAGGAAATTATATTTTACTATACTTGATACTAATATATGTAGTCTATTTGCGGTTTATTCACACTTCTTTAATAAAACCTTTTCAAAGTTTCCCCATGTACGACGTGTTTGAGTGTTTTCTAAATATGTCATTTATCACAAGCATTTTATACTTATGGTTACAAGTACATATCTTATTGGGGTTAAATTTAATTTATACTTGCATTTTGTCAATAAATGGTAGTATTTTTTTTATGATTAATACAAATAAAAACAGGGTGAAAATAGGTATGTTGGTAATGCCTACTAAGAAATAGTTCTTACACAAAACATTATTAAACTGAGTGCAGAGTGTTGTCTTTAAAGTGTAATTTTCTAGACCTACTTAAACTTTGCTTGCATAAAGTGGAGGTATAGCCTGATACCTGAAAGCATAACTTTAACAGGGCTTCAGAAAAGTTTAAAGTAACCATAAATGGACAATATTAACAGAAAACTTCTGTACCTGGGGTAACTTTGGCCCTAATTTTGGGTAAGCCTATTTACTTTTGTAACTTTAAGAAGCAAATGTGCTTTGTTATGTTCTGTGGTTTACAGTATTGTGTACTGAACTTTAAAAATACACGAATTTGTACAAACTCATGCATATTTCAGAAGCTTTTAAATTAACTCATTCATTTTGCACTACGAAACTTAACTTCCATTAGTTCATTTATTTAATAAACATATTAACTTCCTGTCACTTTTTGAAATGTTCTCATATGCTATGCTAATAGTTTTACAATCTCTAATTCTGTATATTGACAAGAAATAAACTATAGTTACTTATTCAGCTGCTAGTCTAAAGACAAACATAGTGTAGCTAGAACAAGAAAACTTGATAGATACCTTTTATATCCTCGACAGATATAAAATGTTACCAGTTTTTCATATTCTGAAGAAGAAAAAAATGATTTAAAAAAATTAAAATTGGAATTACCTTCAAATACTGTTATATAGCAGTCTTTTCGCCTGCAAGATGGGATTGTTATCAGACAAGCATCTCAAAGATGCTACCATCTTAAAGTGGGACCCTTGCAATAGGTAATTATTTTAGGATCACATCTTTGCTTTAACATGCCTTTGTCATCAGTCTTGATGCTGTTGAGTGAGACACGAGACAAACGAATTACTTACTTGTAATTTGGCCGCCAGCGGTGCTTCCCAATCACCACACTATTAAGACTCAGGGTTCTCAGGGATGCTGTGGGTTCTGTGTGTCCGTCTCACCCGTGCGTACTTACAAACATGTAGGCAATACTAAACTTTCACTAAATATCACTTTGAAATAAACACTTAATAAAATACATGTGACTAGGACACTGTCACTACTGAATATAAGAGTTAAGTTCACTGTAGACTTGCTTTTATTGTTAGTAAGCGTACACATCAATATGCCAATGGAATTATGATTATCTCGGTCATGACTAGCCAATTCCGCTTGGATGCTCCCCAGTCCACAGTTAATCTAGCCCACACCAAGATGGATGATCTCACCGAGGTGCATGAAAGCACAGCCTTCACAAGGGAAAAGGGTCGAGAACTGCTAGGGTGGACTTATAGTTTTTCCCTGAAGACAGGATACGGTGAATTACAAATGTAAACACTTGATGAAATATATTAACACGTGTGATTACTCAGCATCGCTAATGCAAATACGTCGGCGCTCGCCCGCCAGCATGTGGGTAGTGTGATGACGGCCTATACACAGAGCAGGCTAGGATGCAAATTATTGCAACGTACAAAAATTACAAAATTACATTAACTCTCAAACGATACATTAAATCAGATGGGGTGCAATGTGAGTATTCACAATAAATAAACATGTGTGAAAACCAGTTTAGATGGCGCACATGCCGCTCGATGAGGTTCGTAGTGGACCATGTGGTGCAGGTGGTACTGCAATATTTCTTCGTGAAAATGGGAAAAGAATTCACAAAAAATTTTGTTCTGCGCGAGAAAATTATTCTCTTAAGATTTAAGTGATTGCAGGCGTGTAGCATGCCTGATAGCAGTAAAATCAAACGTGAAAGTGACTGCATTGTTAAAAACACAAGAAGCATCAATTTACGTGAAAATTACACGGAACCCTGACAAAATTGAACATAGACAAAATTGAACATAGAACTCTGAATAAAATATTGCACATATGATATTACATACATAAACGCTCAAAACGCAATGATGGCGTAGACATATACTTGGCATAGGTTAGCCACGTGGTGAACCTGATGTTGCCATAAAATTTTCCAACATGGAAAATACCCTCCAATACATACATGAAAACAAAGCCCTTAAAATTGAATATAGCAATAATGCAGAAATTATGATTAAACGCCACTAACATAGGCGGATGGTGCCTGATTCAAGTTGCATGGGTGGCATGACATCTCCGACATCTTTCTTCTTCTTCTCCTCAATTAAGTAAATAATGCCACGGGGGCAAAATAAATTAGTAAAGTGGAAGCATAATGCTGGGGGAAATGTCTGACAAAACGTATGCAAGCAAAGGTTGACCGGTAAACTAAACTGACTATTGAAACCTACATCACGGAACAAAAATTGTAGTGTGTACGTGACAGTGTCTTACCTCACCAGCTCTCCTTGACAGACTGTCCAGAGGCAAGCTTCGCACGAACCTACCATGGCCGCCTACAAGGTTCACATAAGCGGAAGTGCTATGCATGCCGAGTAAAATATTTTATTACTGAAAATAAAATGGCACAAATTAAATTAAATACTGTTTTACATTTAATAACTTCCTTGTGAATTCTTCATATGAATATAGTCTCTCTTTATTACAGCGTTCATGCCGGAATATTAGTGTTCTTAATCTCCGTGCCACGGGCACTTTGAATTTCATAACCAAACAATTTCTAAATAACAACAAACACTTCAAAACATTTTAAGACATATTAAACCCTGCAAATACAAATACAAAACACATTTTACACTGAAAAATAGTATTTATGTGAAAGTTCAAAATATTGGCCTCTTTAAGCACGAGCATGTGACATGTGCGTGCATGGTGAGAGCCGTCATGTGCTTCTAGCGCCGCTGCCTGTTAGCCGGCATCAGTCTATAGAGATATTTCTGGCATTTTATTTACAAATAGCTGTAATGCCAAGATCGTAAGTTAAGTTTGTGTGTAAATATATGTCTGCAGTTTGTTTCTTCTTAGCCAGTCTCTAGAGATTTGTATTTTTTGCCAAAGAACTATTAATGAACTGAGAAAATTTCAAGAAGTATTTGAACTTGAATGAGGACTCTTTATGTTAGAAAAATTGAACCTGAACTTTTATAAGTTCATATTTCACTTAAATAATTGAACTTTTACTAAGTTTATTTTGATAGACTTGACAACACTGGTGCTTTATATAGCAACCAACAAGTGTAATGTTTGTAATAGTTACAAAAGTAAATAATACTATGTAACATTTGGGTCAAAGTAACCTGCCAGGGACACAATAACATCTATGTTACAAAAATTAGAAAGTCATAAAAAGTTGAGGCATACTTTCTCTTCGACTCACTTCCACAGCGATTGGGTATCGATGCGCGTTGTCCATGTTTGCAGGAATTGGGACAGATGCCATCTGCTGTGAAACCTGTCAATGGACAGTCCATATTAGCTGCCTCTACACTACCTAGTGGTCACCAGTACGCCACCAACACTTCCAGCATGTACAGTGCACCGAACAGGGACCTACCTGTAAACAAGAACTGCAGACACCCTGTCTCCTACCACTTGCTAAAGAATACCCACCACCTATGAATGACAATAAAGGTGAGTGCTATGCAGAAAACTGTGTTAACCCTAGTAGGCACAGTGTAGAGCGTAAAATGTGTATTGTGAACTTTCATCCATGTGTACCAGCCGAGGGAGAGTCAGTTGACACTATAATAGAGCATCGCAGATCACACAATTTATGCTTGTTTATGGTTTTCTTTATTTGAAGAGTAATTAGATGTTTATGTTTATTTATAAATCTCATGGTTTGTCTGTTATGACGTCGGCCACGGGCCAGCCACAGCTAGTCCATGATGGCCCTCGCCGCTAACGGTACACGTAAGCACATGACTAATTACCACTACAGGTCAAGGGCTTCCAGTAAAATCAATATCAGTTGTTTTAGTGTAAAAGTATTTGTGAAAGTGTTATATGTATTGTAGGGCTTTGTGTGTAAATGCATCTGAAATTCAAAATGTGTGTGGCGCTGAAGATGAGACAACGATTTCAGGTGAGAACGCCTTCCAAAGACAATTACAATTTTAACAGAGAATTTCAATTTAAAATCCGTACGTAAAATTGTCTAATATTTCTTTTGGTGCCATTACAATTTGCTATTATAATGTTTACTCAGTGTGCAAAGCGACTTCCGCTTGTGTGAAACCCGTAGGTAGCGCGACCCCTGACTCGGGGCAGTCATCCTAGGAGAGCTGGTGAGGTAAGATGCTGCCATGTATGCACTACACCTTTTTATACTAATATAGGTTTCAATAGTTTCACTTAGCATACTGGTTAACTTCTGCATTGTGTACGTTTTCCCAGATACCCCAGCTTATTGCTTCCGCGTAACTTAATAATTTAACAGCCTTTACGGCTTACAAAAGATGTAAAGGAGAGAGGACAGTGTTGTACCGGAGAAGCCACGAGACCCATGCAAATCATGTATCAGATACCATCAACCAGTGTGCAGGGTTCTTTTAAGTAATCTCTACATTATTGTAACGTGTAATATTAAGGCAATATTACTGTGTAATAATTTGAGGGATTTATAATGTTATCATGTTTTATGGCCACATAGTTCCTAGCCAAGTGGTCAGATACCACCCGATCCGTACCCACCCGATCACCGCAGTATAAAGACTAATCATATTCACATCTTGTGCACCATAATTTATCTCAGTGTTTTATGTAATTTTAAACGAGGGTTCCATGTATTTTCTGTGTTTTTGCGGCCATTAGTTCTGCGCCACGTGGTCTGTCACTATCACTATCCAGAGGCATCCGTGCCATCTAAGAGTGTGTTCATGTCTTGTGCGTGTTTACTATCAAACTCATGTTGTGCCAGACCTTCATTCTTTCCTATTTTGTGTGTTCATGTACGGCATTATTGTTTTTCACTAGCCCTCTAAGTGTTTGACAGTTGCCACCCAACATGTGATTCAGGGACGAGTCCCGACGAGTAGGCATTAGCTACAGAGGAATACATGGTGTTCATTTCATACTCCGTGTCCTAACCTTGGGTAAAACTTGAAGTCCACCCCAGAGGCTGCAGGCTCCTTACCCTGCAAGATCTGTGTTTTCATGCACCATGGAGGATCATCCAGTCAGAGACATTGAGTTACGTGCATAGGGGTACACCCACTAGAACTGGCTAGACACGCTCAAGACGTAACATGGTAATTCATTCTGGCACTCATGGTAAATGGATTAATAAATGCCTACATCCTCAGTATAAAGTGTGTGCCACGGTTACAGGGTTGGTATTCTTTGGCTCTACTGCAAACCTCACATCTATACATCAAGCCCAGGCGAGTAATTTGCTTGTCCAGAAAGCCAAGAGAACAATGTTGGAAGGAATAGGTGCATGTTATGCAACAGACCGTGTTTATTACTCTCCCAGGGCAGGTAATACCATCACAGCGAGCTGCCTGTTGTTCCTGAAACTCTTTGCAGCAGAACTCGTGACCACCTGTGTACCTTAGCTTGTCAACCAACCCCTGACAGGTGTAGTGAAACCAGCTCTGACAATGAGCTCAATGTATGACATGTCTACCATCTATGCTACACAGTGCCTGCTGACGTCTTTCTACCCCTAGGTCGTGAGGATTCACATCTGCCAGAGGAGTCTCTTCTCCGTAGCCTAATCCTTCCCTTAATTCTGATGTGTTTCTTACTAACTTTGTATTCAATAGTTAGGTGCCACAGGGTGTTTTCTGACTTTCCAAAGTCTGGTAGGTTTTTTGTTTCAATTGCCCGACCTACTACTTTGTTTCGGAGGGTCGTGCTGACCTGGTCCTGCTTGATTAACATGGTTAATGAGATTTTGGCTCCACGTTAGGCACAACAAAAACTTTTGATGTGCGATGGCTTTGTTTTCAAGTTACATGGTCAAATGAGAACAAGGTATCTCAGGCCTCAGATCCATGACACAAATGGTGGCAGTTCTTTATTGAGAGAGTGATTGCAATATTTGTTGGTTTGCACTGATGGGGCCCCTAGGAAGAGTTAGTCTTGTCAGTTGCAGACACAGGAGTCTTCACTCAGGAGGTGAGGCCTCTTAGTGTCCGTGGTGGTGGAAGCCTTACTTTCACTTGGTCTAACCCCCTTCCTGGTTACAATAAAGTCGGCAGCAGAGGAGATCCCTCTTCCCAGGGCTGTTGGTCAGGTCAGGGCTGCAGCTTGCTCGGAAAACCAAATTTGGTTCGTCACTCCCTGTTGTCTTTGGATTGAAGGGTAAGCAGCTGGTATTCCCAAGGTACTGGCAGCCATTTGGTTGGCTCTTACAGCTGTAGAAGAAGGGGCTACTGACTGCTGGTTTTCCCAGTATATCTCCGGTGTTATTTGCAGTCCCAGGCAGAGCTGGGTAACAATACGGTGCTCCTTCTCTGGGATTCCAGTCAGGCGTCCAAACAGCCCCACTGGGTTTATCTAGAAGTGAGGCCTCTCCGATTCCCTGGCGGCCTGTACACGTGTGTTCAGTATCTAATATGGTTGGTTGGGTTCAGGGCGATTATCAAGCGGCTGGCCAACAGAGAGGACAGCCGTGGCCTTTCGTTCACCCCATGTACCCCTTCTGTGGGTGAACAGCATATAGGAATAGGTGCTATTGTTCGATCAATCAAGAAAATTACAGGAGATGATACCCTAATTAATGTGCCCAGAGGTAGCTACGTCATGTCTGTCACTCCTTCCGGCGGGTCTATAAATGGTGGATGGAGTGGGTTTACTGGATTACCTAGCATAACGTCTTCATCGTGTAGTGTTTCTAGTGGAGGGCTCTACCGTACTATGCACTTGATCAGTGCTATAGCTCATTCCTAGCATGAATAGCCAGTTAAGTGTGTGTGTATTCTGATGTGCAGGCTGTCTTCGTTCCTGGTTGCAAGGCTTTATATTTGCTTGGCTGGGCAGCAAATGATGTCTGCCAGAAATGCTTTGAGTATTTAATGCTCACTTAAGAGTAATGTTTGTATGTTACTGGGTCTGCAGATTCCATTCTTAGGTATAATTAAACTTTGTGAACATTTGGGCTATTATTAATTACAGTTGACTCTCGATCCTTATTCAGGGGAGTGCCAGAAAATGACCATACATGTGGGATTTCAGTATATGACGTTTTTGACATTTACATCAATAAAATAAAACTTCTAACCTTATAAAACTTTATGTTGAGCATAGTATGAGCTGTGCATTATCTGCGAATAAAGCTTGGATAATAAGCACAGTAAAATTGGGAATTTTAGAAAAAGTATTATTGTAAATAATACATTAAAAATCATTTCACATAAACTTGTTTAAATAAAGAAAATAACATCTCAAAATACTGTATATAATTGATTGTAATCCGACACCAAATGCAAGCTAATCTAAAACTTTCAAACACACTGAAAATGAAAATAATATGACACAGAATGCATTTCAAATTTTGAATGTCCAGCCAGCACTTACTCAGTCTGCTTAGAGCACATAGAGAAATTATCGATTGGGCAGTGTGTTCCCTGTGGCTGGTGGAGGAGGGGTGGCAGCAGGAGTATTATCCCCTCCATGCTGCTACACAATGGTGACACCATGTGCCCATGGCAAATGTCTGTCTTTTTAAGGTAATTAATTATATTTTACTGCAAAGAAAAATTGTAATTTTGAGACAGAAATAAATAAGTAAGGCTATTATAATTGATTTCTTCACTGTCTTCAATAATTTATCATTCAAAACCACATCCTCTGATTTTCCCTGTTGTGAGTTACACTACATTCTGCTCTCAGCTTACCTACCCATTATTATATGGTAAAAGGTGTCAAATAGGCCCTTACATTTTGTCAGGTTATTCAAAAGACGTGTGTTGAAATTAATTAATATGAATCCTCCGATTTCTTTGCAAGAAAGTTATTGAAAATGAACTTTACACTTTTGATAAAAGTCGCACAATGTTCAAACAATTTTTGGCGAAAAGGAGATCAAGTATATGCTTCTGGATACATAATTTTATTCGTAAAGCTGCTGCCCCTTGAGTTACATTAATACTATATTTTAAAATCATGTTAATTTTACACCATATACAATGGATCACCAACCTTACAAGGAAAAAACTACCTTTAATCACAAAAGAAAACATCTTTGTAAATAATAATTCCTTGTTAAAATGTTTTGCATAACATTTCCAGGCGAAACCATTTGCTTTAAAATACAAGTTATGACAAGTGAAAATTTTTGAGTGACGCATAATCTTGATAAAATTTCTATGTTCACAAGGCACACATTTACTCTGTCGCCGGCATGTGAAGGTAGGTGCACGCAGTCGAGAGACTTATTTTTTTCCTTTTGCTAGACAACAGCTGCCCCTCTCGGAGGCATTTTAGGGGAAGTAGCAAGCCAGCCTCGCACAGTCGTACCACACCTCAGAGTAAGACGTGTTGGGAAGTCAGACAGCGCACAGAAAAGCAGTAATAAACGTTAGCGAGCGTGGTGTTTTTCACATTCAGTTACTAGATGTTTGCATAAAAAACCAACTTAAAAATGATAGTTGCTGGAAATAATAGGTGATGTGACCCGAAACATACTTTGATTGATGCACCATGTGATAAACAATACAAGCAGTTTATGTTAACATTATTTGCATAGGAATTTCGCCGGGAACACAAAAAATTGTTGGTGGATGCAGTTTATCAATACATGCGATAAGGATACATCAAGAGGTGACTGTACTCATCTCTTTCTTACACCATTTCTGATGTGTCCTGGAAGTCCTGTTATGTCTGCAAATGCGTTGTACCATGACTTGAAGGTTTATCAACAAAGAGTTCCACATCCAGAGGCTTGGCAAATAAAATTAGACATGCTCTTGGGTCACACCTCTTGTTAAACTGGCCTCTCTTCTCCTCTTATATGTCTTCATAACGAAAAGGGTGCACTAACAAGTTGTAGATTTGATGAACATGATGTTGCACATGATGATTCTGAGTCAAAAAGAATATTAGCCCTTCATGTCATGCATCAACTGAACTACTGAACACAAATATATTTACAGAAATGAGGAGGAGGGGGAAGGAGGGAAACAAATTTTTTTTTTTCTCAAAAATATAAGAAAGTGTTATTTTTGGGTCTGTAAGGTAAAGTTATATCAAATTGATGCCCTAAAAAAAATGATAATATGAAAGATTATAAAAAAAAAATGCTGGGGTAGAAAACTATAACAATAAAATTATAATTTACTTTATTGAACTAACAAAATAATGAAAAGCTTAAAAAAAATCTTTAAAGTACACAAGTAAAAGGTGACAAAAATATTGGTTCTATTTCTATCCCAGCTGACAAAAATTTATTCATCAACTTTTCTTTGTTAAAGTGAGGAAAAAAAAGTAAACAAAAAATGTGCATATGTACTACTGCTTTAGCATAATCTATATGCCCAAAATTGCAGTTCTCATACATAATATATTCTATATTATACATCATGCCAAAACTATGAAAGAAGATTGTTGATTTTATCAGAATCATTCTTTCAGGGTTCAGGCATCAAAGGGTGTGGATGCACCAGGGGTGTGGTCCAGTAATAATTTTCTATAGTGCAACAAAATATTGAAAAATGAATTGAAAAGTGCTTCAAAGTAACTAAAAACAAGTTAAATCACCAGGCATGTAAAGAAGAGGTCTGAGTTTTTTTCAGTAATTATGTAAATGTGAAGACTTATATAATTTTTCCCTGACCCTGTTGCAATGTAAGGCTGTGGACTGGTATACCCAGCCAGTCAATGGTTTTAATTCATGGCATAGTTGGTGTTAAATAAGAAAAGTAGAACAAATGTGTGGTCAACAATCAAGAAAACAATGTGTATTTGTAAGCATTACACATAACTCTTCTGTGAAACCTATACACTTCTTATGGTATACTGCAAACATCAACAAAATCCTAATATGGTAGTATACATAAACACTTCTGTTGCAAATAATACAACAATATAACACTGTTACACGTCACCACATTACAAGAAAAATACCTGCATGATCATTTATTATTACTCTTATTTTCATTTAAAATTAAAAAATGATTGTGCACAGTATTGACGCGATTATCTCAAACTTTAAGTTCTTTCAAATATTATATTTACAAGGAAAACCATTTAAAATCCCTTATAAATTTCTATAATCAATTTAATTGAGGGTGTATTACCTTCCCATGCCATAGTATTTTCGGTTACACCTATTGCTCATATTTACTTTAACTCATCATTGGGATCAACACACAACATTTAAAAAGGAAGTGGACCAAGGTCTGCCCCAAAATTATATAAAACCACTGCCACATTTACATTAATACAAAAAACCTAAGTCAGGGTACACAACAAAGAGGACACAGGCCTGTCCCATCCCAACACTTACTCTAAGAGCGAAGACCCAATGACTCAAACTTGAGCAATTCCTCAACACTACACCTCTAAAATCTTCACCACTTACTATACAACACTTCAACTTGCATCCTTTGTCAAAAGGCAAAAACAGAAACACTCTTCCATTTTAATTTCCATCTAGGATTCAAATTACAGTGGTTAAATTTAAAAATAATTATAATTTCCACTTTTCAAATCATCAGTGTTTTGAAAAATTAAGTACCCACTTTTGACAATGCCCGACTGTTTTGAAATGTACTTCCTATGTTTGAAATGTTTGCACAAGTAATAATCTTAAAAGTTTTATATTCATGGATAGTGGTCATTATTTTCATGATACAAATAATCAACTGACACCAGCTAAGAGCCAGCCACAGTCAGCCCATGGTGGCCCTCACTGCTAGCATAACACGTGCTGGTAAGCACATGTGCAGTACCGCTACACGGACTTTCCCAAAACAGAATATAAGTTGTTTCAGTGAACTATGAATTTCATTTTCAGGGTAAAAATGTTTGTAAAGTGTAATATGTCTTATTTGAGGGTTTGTGTAAAACTGATATTTGAAATTTAAAGTGCATGCAGCACCCAAGACAGAGACAATGGTATTCAAGCGAGAACGCCTTCAAAAGACAATTAAAATTCAACCAAAAATCATGATGAAATTCCAGTCTGTAAAACTGCTTTAAATGCTTTTAGTGCCACTTCAACTTGCCGTATTAATATTTCCACTCAGCATAAATAGCTCTTCCGCTCGTGTGAACCCAGAAGGCAGCCATGGTAGGTCCACAACCCCTGCCTCTGGGCAGTTGTTCTAGGAGAGCTGGCGAAGTAAGATGCACTGATGTAGGTTTCAATAGCACATTTTAGTTTACCGGTTAACCTTTGCCTTGTGTACATTTGCCAGATATCCCCAGCATAATGCTATCTGCTTAACCTAATAATTGGCAGCATTTATGCTTTTTGAGATGCTAACGAGATGGGAGGAGATGTCAGAAAGGCCATGTGGCCGGCACTACTTGTGACTCAGGTGTCATCTGCCCATGTTTAAGGCTTTTCCATGTAATTTCTGCTTAATTGTGATGTGCAATATAAAGGATAAAATGTTTGTATCATTATTTGAGGGTTTTTGTCATGTTAATATGTTTTGCACCCACATCACCCACGGCAACGTGGTTAGTTACCGTCAAGTCGTTATCTGTGCCATCACCGCATTATGAGGGCTAATTCTTATTCCATCTTGTGCGCCCTAATTTTATCTCAGGGTTTATGTAATAATTTCAATAAGTGTTAATGTAATTTATGTGTTTCATGCATTTTGTTCTAGACCACGCAGTCAGTTCATGTATGTGCAAGTTCTCGCCATCCAGCTCCCCAAAATTTTTGTATGCTCACACAGAGATAAATTTTCTAATGCAGATACCATTTTTGGCCTATGTTACTGACCAGATTTTCAGAGAAATAATGTGTTTTTATGCCCGCACACATGGTCCGCTACAAGTTTCATCCAGAGGCATCCATGCCATCTAAAACTGATTTCACACCTTTGTGTGTTTATTTTGCCTGCTCATATTGTGTCCCATGTTTATCAAGTGTTATTGTATGTGTTTCTGTTGTACGATGCCATTATCTTTGCAGTAACCCGTTATGTGTATGACCATCACCACACATCACATGGTTCGGGGACGAGTCCCGATGAGTAAGCGCTAGATGCGTAGATATTTGCACGTGTCCATTTCATACTCCGTGTCCTGTCTCTGGGCAAACCCTGCAGTCCATCATAGTGGCTGTAGGCCCCCTTTCTTTCTTTGCAGAGGCTGTGTCTTCAAACACCGCGGAGCATCATCCAGACGGAGTGCGTCAGATTAGTAATGCGCTTGGGAGTTCACCCACCGGAACTAGCTAGACATGCTTGTGAAGTAAAAACTTAAATCACTTGACACGTTTGTAACTTGGTAAAATAAACACCTTCTCAGTGTAAAAGTTGAATGTTTTTCCATAGCATCAGTTACCCAGCCCAACCTAAGTATTGTGCATTACAGTGTTATGTGTGTAAAAGTTGTTTTGTCAGCATGCACGGGTGAGACAAACACACAAAACCCACAGCATCCCTGAGATCCCTGCGTCTCAAAGTGCGGTGTATAGGAACCACCACTGGCACCCATCAACCATAGGTAAAATTGTATCGGGATCATCTCCGTGTCTCACCCGACAACACCACAACTTCATAATTTAACAGAGCAAAACAAACCTTACCTTGGGTGGCACATACACAGCACATTTTCACAGCATCCCATTCACTTATCCACCAAACCCTTCACACAAGTAAACAATACATCATCAAAATTTCAAAAGCAATGTTACCATAAGATTAGAAAAAAATAACATCAAAATACACTTCGTAAACATGAGGTCTTAAGCCTAATACAACTACAAACACTACTAACCCTACACATATACACTCGAAACTTACATACACTGGTTTTCACATATCACCTTTCAAAAATTTGCACAACACAGCTTATTTCTTTTCATTGAAAATATTCCTTACAATTTACTGTTGTTTGCACTCTCAACTGGTCATATAAAATATATGGCAAAATCGGGGCAGGGCTATCCTCTATCATGTTCACTGAAGAATTTGGCATTGAAGAAGGTGAACATTAGAAGTCAAGTACAGTAGAGTCCTGATATAGCGAGATGTCACAGTTCCAGGTTCGATCCTCGCTATAAGAGTGTCCTCGCTGTCCTCGAATTAGACAGATTTTGATCTCCAGTAGGGCCTACTACTTAAAAATCGCCCTAAAATTGCTTTTAAATTGTGTTCAAACCACCATAACGTAAAAATATCCTGTTATATGAAAACTAACTGCGTGAAAATAAGCGGAATACCTGACCATACTGTGTAAGTATAGCCGCTCTGCCTGCAATCAGTTGCTCGGCTTACACAGCATTGCCCTGCAATCAGTTGCCCGGCATACGCAGCATTACCCCTCAGTCAGTTGCCCAGCCTACGGGCTACTCAGCTACATGCTTGCGTTAGATTTAAGTTCTGCTGAAAATACAATTGCTCTGAATGCGGATATTTTTAGGGCCCATCCCCTTAAGCACCTTGCAATGACCGAAATAACTTACACACTGATGAATTCTCAAGGTATTTATTCTGCAAACTTACGACTCCTCTCAGGGAGACACTTAATACTTGCTTTGATGACTTAGGCCAGTCATCGCGGCTACACTATGAAACTAACTTGCGCCATGCAGAAAACTTACGGAAGATTTAAACTTCCCCAGGCGATGCTAAACCACGGGGAAGGGAGGGTGGTGTACCAGGCGGCGAGAAAACAAATGGCTACGGGATAATTAAGCTATTGCAGTGAAATGATCAGTCTCAAAAGTAGCATGCTGCACAGTGGGCAGGAAACATGTAACACGCGATCACATGCAACCACCCTCGATGGACGTCAGACGCTTACTAATTTCCTCCATAGGCATGTGAGCGGGCACTGGCTGGCTTGCGCGCCAAGGTCGGAACTACTTCCTGCATGACACGTGAACTCCTGCTCTACTTGCTGAAACTTAAATTGCATGGTACATAAAATGACACATTAACCCCGAATGAAACACACATGCATAACACTGATGAAATGAATATGGACATAGCGTAACAATGGGGGTGAAAACATACACTTGCAGAGAAACTCAATACAACACTGACAGGACAAAAGAAATAACAGAATAAACCCTTTATTAACAAAACAAATTATAACCATGACAGCATTAGCCATAAACCCTTTAGTCAGTGTACTGCGATGTTCTCCTTTCATATCCCTCCGCCTCGCAGAGTCTTCCTAACCCTTGCTCAGGCAGGCATCGTCTAAGCTACCCTACAACAAACACTCGGTGCGCTCTGCACATCTGCAGAGTGCGCATTACTGCTGCGATGGTGGTGTAGCACTCGGGCGGACAAATGGTCTTAGGGAGAGGGGAACATGACACACGTCATCCATTACTCAACCTAACCTCTGACCGTGACCACATAACCTCTGAATGGTACAACCTAAACTCCGATTCAAATTTCAATTTCAATTTCTCAGCAATGAATATGTTTAACCCCCATACCTGAAATTTCCTTACTTTGAATGTATTTATTTTTACCTTGGAATCTGCACAACAATTAATTTAATTTACTTCAACACTAGATACTACTTTGCCTCAGCGATCTATTCTCGTTTACTACTTGAACCAAATCACTTATATTCTGATTGCATTCAACAGCCAAGTCACTTACATCCATATTACATCCAACATCCACATCACCTACATAACTTTTACTAGCCATATTTTCTTCTAAATTACTCTCCTTACACTCTGCAAAACACCTCTACAATTTGACTTACTTGTATAGCTACCATTTCCTTTACTTTGGTTGTGCAGTCCTTCCTAACATCATCATTTTTTAATTCTAATGACCATTCTGCCAAACATTTTGTATTATCCTCTACAGCATTTTGTACTTCGTTTAAAGTACATGTTAACTGTCAGCATTCCTTGATAGCATTGTCAATTTTTTCCATGAAACTGGTTTCAAACCCGTCAAACCTCCCTGATAACTGTTGACATGCATTTATAAACTCTGTACATGACTACTGCGATTTAATTTCCTGTCTTTCCAATTTCTCTGCTAACTTGGTTTTCTGCTCGTCCTATTTGCCTGCTAACTATTTTGTTTGTTCATCCAATTTCTAAACCAGTTTTTCAACTTTCCTGTTGTTTCATGTTTCTGTTCATCAAATTTTACTGTCAGAAACTGTACGAGCATATTTACGTGTACCTGATTCCTTGGTTCTTGATTTCCAGGCATTTGAATTGCACGTTTAACCTAAATCCCTTAGAAATAAATTACACACAAAATCACAACGTACATACATTTGTTAATCTAAGCTATCTCACACCAGTTAAATATAAACCAAATTTTCACTGCAGTGGAGTGATGTCTTGTTGAAATAAATACCTTGCAAATGTTGCAGATGACTGTAGAACTGTTTACATACCTATCTTCTTAAACTTGTTGAATTGGAAACTGGAACACCGGAAAGGACATCTGCTTCTTCTATAAACACAAACTGATGGACTCTGGAACTGGTGAATTTACTTACATGGGAACTGTTCATTAAGGACTGCGTTGTCTCTTGTTGTCGTTATTGTTGCCGATAACTGCTACACAATGTTGTTACTCGGGCATGTCCAAATACGTGCCTCGCGTTGCAGTGACATGTATGTAGTGTGGCAAAAGTCAGCCATCCATTAAGGCAGCATGAATGTAGCATCACACATTTCGCTACATGTTCGGCTTACCTCAATCTGTTTACTTACACAAGTGTTGGTACCATGGTTGTCACGAAATAAAAAGAAAAAAGTTCCATTTTATTATTGAAGGTCTAACACAGTCTTATAAACATACCGACACAAGACGAACAAATCTTCCTTCACTGTACAACTTACAGGTCCCCAGCGTCACAGTATTCACCCAGAAACTTTGGCAGCCATGCTGCCTGCCTATTCACATGTAGTTGCAAACCAAACACACTCTGACATAAAGTTGTCTCATCAAAGGTTTTTCATAGTATGCAGACGAGTCCAGGGCTAGCTGCCTGCAGCTCGCCATGCGCAACTCTCCCCACTCCTCCAAACAAATCTAAAAATATTTGGCAAGGGCTTGTGACCTCCTATTGGCTGAAACACACATCACTCTGCGGGCTTCAAAACAAAAACTGCTGATTGCATGGAAAAAAAAAATCATCTCAAAAGTTGGGTCACCTTGCTCTCGGATCGTGGGAATTCAAAAGTGCTATGTAATACGGATACAACTGAATTACAGCCCCGCAATTAAAACTGATAAAGCACTTACTTCTACACGTGACATAAAAAGAAAAATTTTGACTATTACACTCACTGACAAACGAAACTAGGGGTTTTAACTACAAGTCATATGAAAAACAATAATAAAAGCAATTTAAATGTATATAAACTGCAATGCTACAAGTGCTTATCATTTAAAAGTAGGACGTAAACAAACCTGTCCATCACTGTTGACCATGTGACTTTTGACAGTTGTGTAGGATAGGGGTAGGTCAATGTTGGGTACATGCGCAGCAGACGAATAAGCGGTCTACCTCATCTTTAGTCTATGCAGCAACCACAGCATCACCAGCACACCAGGTGTCAGCACCAGCAGCAGCCATCGGCAGCCACCCTGGGCCACCATCCAGCCAGGTAAACTCGTGGCAGTGTGCCAACCAATCCGCCGGACCATGACAGCAGCACTTGACTTTGTACTAAGCCGATAGGCTATGCGCCTTGCACTGTACACCGGACGTGCTCCAACTCGCAAGTAGGAGAGAAAAACTTCAACCCTCGTGTTACTGACCAAAATTAACCAAAACAGTGCATTGACCGTGACGTCACCATAAGCAGTCAAAGGACATCACGCATAAACAGTAATGACTACCAATAATTTGTTTCACATGACAGAGAGTGAAGAGATTTGGGTGGCTCTTAACAGCGAGGTTTTGAGAGCCAATGTGGGTGATTGAGATGAGTATGCAGCAGTATGAAAGTGAAAGGGCGGGGGAAATGGGAGATCCCCGAACCAGACGCATCGTCTGTCACGATACCCACATTTGTGCACATGAACAAATTGACTTTTGTATTTTGGTAAGCTTAAAACATACAAAATCATGAAAGTATTTTTTTATACTTAAGAGAACATGAGAAAATCCTACCTACACTTTCCGGCATTAACAGCTCCTTCCTAAACTAACATATAGCTTGACGACAATGAAAACATTTTATGGTAACTGCACAAGACAGTGTGATGATGTGAACCACAAACGTGCAGAGTATATTTAAACTGTAGTAAATGCACTTGATTTAACTGGAACTATCGTAGCTAACATTACACTAAATGAGCACAAGTAGGTACTGACATAACAATAAGCACTAAGAAGGGTAATTTTCTAGAATAGGGGCTTTTTTCAAAATCGAGAAAATAATACCAGGATATGTTAGATATGATGTAAAGAATCTGGCGGATGTGTAGAATGTGTAGGAAGCAAAATGTGCTAGTAGCCACAGTGCACATACATCGCACACATACATAAAAATAATATCAACAATAGGATGACAGATATAATTTAGTAGAATATGAATAAACTGCATTAAGCAAAGCCTTAAGAACGTTTTTGCAATTGAAACCATGAACTTGCGCCAGCTGTAGTACCTGTAACGTATTTTCCAAGTGGAGCGCACCTCCAAGGTGCACAGTTCCCGCAGCTCAAAATTGTGTCAGGCTTAACATGTATGCAATAGAACAAGCTTTCACACTCTTTTACCCGTAAACACATGGCTCAGGATATAAAGAAACATGTAATTGAGGGCACAGTGACTGTAACCTGCAGGCTGATGAAGTACTTAGGCCCGGATCCGTCCTTGCTGGAACCCTGTTGATACATATACTCTTACTAAATTATACCTTTACGTTTACTATTTGTACACAGGATAGTAACACCTTCTGGATGACACAAGTGCTAGAAAATACATTGCAAACAGCATAATGCAGTAGGGATAGGGTATGACTACTGTTTTCACTGACAGACAACAATAGGAAATTCAATTTAAAAATTAAAATAATTTGTATTTAAATCCACAGCTCCACTTTGATAAGTATTGATTTCAAGAAAGATGGCAGTTGCAGAACTGAATTATGCTCAAATCATAAAGAAATAACTTGTTTGTGGTAGCGGCCTTAATTACGTTAACGCCCTTGTGATTGGTTAGTATCAGCGTTAAAGTGTTCAGAAAATTAATGTCTTTACTGAAATGTCCGTTGCAAAAATAATTCTAAGTCAAAGACTGTTTCTGATTACCTATTGGCAAAGCAATAACTCATATGGGATCTTTGTGGTAAACTGTAGAAAAACTTGAAAAATTACGGTGCACACCTGGAAACTAAATAATGTTCTAGAAGTAATGGTGGACAAAAGAAACAGTGTAAAGTGAGACTTTATATGTTTGAATTTCTTATCTGGGTTCTCTTATTAGTTGAAAAATCTAGATGTTCTGGAAGATCTTGTAGGTAGTGAACAGTAATGGGGCATCCCCCGGGTGTAACTTAGGATTAAGGTGAAGTCAAACATAAGTTGACTCGCCTATAGGCTAATAGCCTGAATCACAAGTTCTAGCTATCTACCTGAAGCTACGTGCAAAAAAAAAGGGGGGGGGGTGGCTTAAATTTGGCCTCTTATTATCAAAATAACCTTACATTATTTTCACTTTATGTGCTTCAGGGAGCAAACTCGGACTTCCTTATTTATTACATTAAAAATTCTAATGCAACAGTCCACTCGGGTGCGCATCCTACAGCCTCCTTCTGGGATTCAATAAGGAGTGTTACTTCTAGCTTAGCTATGCCTAGCTCTAGAATATTCGGTGACCTCTTAGCCAATCACAAGGTTGACACTTAAAAACTGATCTGAAATGCCACTTTAACCACTATAATGACGAAAAGACATAGAGTACATGGCCTTGAAACATACATATAGTATTATTAAAACAAGAAAGACATATCAATATGTGGCCAGAAAACTGAAATAAGATACACACACAAAATATATGTGGAAACTGCTTTCGAATTAAAATACGTAAATAATTAATGCCATCTGAGAAAAATAAAGAAAAAATTAAATAATATACAAAATATGCAAAACATTATGTACATGAAATAAAATATTCAGTGTAACATATGCATACAAATTGACATGTGTTAACAGTCTGTTGTAAAAAGGAAGCATTACAATGGTTATTACTAATCACAACTAATAGGAATTTTGGAGGGGCTTCACGTAGTTTGCAGTAAAAAAATTTAATGTGATAGCGGGGAGAGTTATAAAGATTGCTGTGTTTATGCACCAAAGCAAGTATAATTTACGTTGAATATATTTATATTGGGTCGCAAAATTGTATTAAAGGTGGAAATACCGTTTCAAACAAATCTTCTGTATGAAACATCATTCACAGGGTATATTTATACTACAGAGTTGAGGTTATATAGGTAAGCCATACAAGTATCAAACAGTATCGGAATATTATACATTTTTGGTGAATTACTCACGGCATACCTTGTCTGTATTCACTTACCTGATTGAATCTACGGGGCTTGATGATACATTAACTATAACATTGAAAATAAAATAGTTAAACGTACAAGCGGTACGCCCAGTTTGTTTACTTCAGGTGACATGTTCGACGTAACATTTATGGTACTTGTAAACTGATAAGGTAGTAATGATACCAAATGTACCATAATTTTGTGTCAGTGTACCATTATTTTGGATACTGCGTAGTATGACAGAGCACCGGCGATCCATCAAATCTCTACGTAAGAGTTGGAAAGTCGGAAGTTGCTAAACGACGTGTGTTGTGTGTACGGGTCGTAGTTTTGCGAAAGAGTGCTTAAAAGCATGTTTTATTCCAGTTACATGAGTTAGACATGTTAAATCAAATAACTGTACGAAAATACGAGTGTTTCTGTAAAATTATTATATTTGTGCAGTGATTTGAGGGTATGCAGAGACAAATGAAATGTTATGTCGTGTGGATGGCAATGTAGTCGGTGAGTTTGAAACAAAATTAAATTTAACTTTACGATAGTGGGGAGGGTTAGTAATAACAGGGAAATTGCAGGTTAAAACGAGTGAAAATATGTACATAATATTTAATCATGACAATACGTTGAAATGTACACATATCCCTCTCCTTAGCCCGTCTGTCTGGTTGAACACTCAACGACACTGCAGCCACCACCTGCACTCTATGGCAGTGTATCAGTGCATGTGACGTGTGCGTGGGTGTGCGCCGAGTGTACTGTAGAGCAGGGCAGGCTAGTGCAGCGCCACAAGTGTGGTGCCCAGCCAAGCGGTCACGAACTTCGCAACGCGTGCAAATGGGAATTACATGTGTGTGTAAAAAACACACACCACACCACCTATTTTCAGAGTACAGTGTTTTCATAAAGTGTTGTTTATTTTCATTTCACATGTTTTCTGTCCATTTCGTTCCAACATCATTTTGCAAGTACCTATGTGTATTTTGTTGAAGTTATTAATTTTATGTATTGCCAAATTGTAAGTTCAGAGCAGGTGAGAATCATTATGTATAAGTGTGTCAACATGAATTTCCAAGCGGCCCGCCAGCCCGTCATCACTGGCATCGAGAGGGTGTGGTTGTATGTCATCGAGTCTCGCATTTCCCACACCCGGGCCGCACTCAACTTCTGTACATCTACCATGTAAATTCAGAAATAGATTTAATTTCTCTGAAACCATTTTTGTATCGCTGCACAGAATACCACCCCTCCTTCCGCAGTGCTAGCATTGCCTGGGAAAGTTTATTCAGCACAGTATTATTTCATAGCCTAGGGCATTTTGCAGTGTAACCTCCGCCGGTAGGTGAAAACCCGGAAAAATGTGTAAAGTTTCTTTGGAAGGAAGCATTTAGGATACACATAATAAATGCAAAAGTGAAATGAACCACGATTGATTAATTTTGTTGCAGCAAGGCAAGTCAGAGTACAGGCCCTTATAATTTCTCGCAGATTTCTGCAAGTGTATTTTTCATGTTCCAGAGTTTGATTATTATGTTTCTTGATCTGCATTGTATAACATTATTTAGGAGTGTGGTCAGCACTCAATAGTACACAGCATATCACATATTTAAAAGTTTCTTCAAGTATTTCATTGTCTGTTAGCTGCATCATGTATCAGTTTTATGGGCGTTTGGAAAACGACCGGAATAACACCAACAACAACAAAATAATAATAATAATAATAATAATAGCAGGGGTAGCAGAGATCAACGACGAAAGATTACATCCGGATGAATCAGCCCGCAGCACTCCAAGAGCACCAAGAATTGTCATACAACACCACCGCCATCACTGACGCCGCCTTTGACCGACGTTTGGCGCATAGTCGGGTAATCCTAACAATTCCTCAACCAATACCTTCCATTGCTCCCGAAACCTAACCTCAACGCCATCTCCTCAAGCCACATGACCAATACAATTTATTAATACGATGATGCCGGATAACAGCCAGCCGCGTTAAGACCATGACGGCGCTCACCACTCACGTGACACGTGGACATGCACGTGTGCAAAAAGGCCATAACCTGAACTTTCCAATAACAGAATATTTATTTGAAGTGTAAATTATGCCTCTTGTTTATTTTCAGGTTTCCAAATGTTTGAGTGATGAAGATGTATGTTTGATAATATTGCACAATGTGGAAAAATCGACAGTCCACCCTAGCGGCCGTCGACCCCTTTCCTTGTGAAGATTGTGTTTTCTAACACCACAGAGAAGTCATCCATCTACGAGTGTGCTAGAGTGATTGTGGGCTGAAGGAGCACTCGAATGGAGTTGGCTAGACACGTCCGAGTTTCATAAAGTTAACCTTGGTATGATTTGTATGAGTGACAGAATGAAAAGCAAGTATCACAGTGCTTAAAGTCTTTTTTGTAGTGACAGCAACCTCTCGCCATTTTTCATTGATAAAATGTTTAGTAAAGATGTTTAGTAATACAAAGTGTTTCGTAAGGACGTTCGGGTGAGATGGACGCACAGAACCCACAGCATCCCTGAGAACCCTGAGTCTTAACAGTGCAGTGACTGGGAAACACCACTGATACCCATCTACCATAAGTTTATTGTGTCACCGTTTGTCTCGTGTCTCATCCAACGGCATCAATGATAGTGGGGATGGCTATGAACATCTGAGAAATTGTGGGGTAAAACGAGTGGAAAATATGTACATTTTCATAATACAATTGTATCCCACAATGTCCTATTTGATTGCCCTCCCCAGTATCGTATTTGTAACTTGTATTGATAATACTACCAATGTATGTATTGTTCGGTTAGAAGTTTTTGCAATTAAGCATTTTTTTTATCATGATAAAAAATCATAATTATATTACGGATATTATGAATATATATGTTAAATTGTAAAACGAGCTAACCAAACAATACTTAAATTCACAATACTACCAATACACACACACCCCACACGTTACTGTGATAATGTATGTATTCAAGCGAAGACCCCTCGTAGGGAAAAATACTGTACAAGTGTTGCCAAACATTATGCACCGAGCCAGAGCCCCAGCACCAGCAAGGGAGTAAATCCCCAAAACAGTGATTCAAGGTGTGCCGGCTTTCTTCTTTAGGTAGCGATGCGAAGCGTCATGCATCAGTAAAGCTTGGAGTTTCAACAGAAATGATTTTCAAGCCTAGTCCATTTGAACTGAAAAATAACATGTGTGTGTTTTGCAATTTAAGATTTTTTCGCGCTATTTGTGATATAACCGTAATATTGTATGACAAAAATGTGTTTAATTGCAAAACGATGAAACCAAAACAGTACCTAAATTGACACTTTTTATCAACACAATTTACAAATACAATAATGGGGAGGGCTATAAACTGGAGGGAAATTGCAGCGTAAAATTTTATCATGAAAACGTACATATTTTTTATTTGATTTTCCCCGCAGTTTTCCTGATCTCCATAGCCCTCACCACTATCGTATTTGTAGCTTGTATTGGTAATATTGTCAATTTAGGTATTGTTAGGTAAGGCTGATCAGTGCTGCAGCACTATCGCCAATTAGTTCTGATAAAGACAGTCAGGTTGCAGTGCCGCAACGCTTGCTACTTGAACACTCTGTCCCCCTCTCCTATCTCCTTTCATTCCCCCACTCCTTACACCCTCCTTCTTTGCGTTACAAAATTTTAAATCAAGGGCCAGAACGATTATTGCTGTTCACGCCGGGCCTGACACTTGCTTTCTCCTCCGCCGTCGACTAGGACCGATTTCGTCAAGCAATAAGCACCATGAACTTCAACATTATTTGATTCATTTAGAGGCACAGTGCACTTGGGCTATTTCATATTGTCTGTGATAATAATGCAATATTGTAAATTTAATAATTTATTTAACATGTATGCTGGCAAGAGGGGACCTATTGGTGAGTTGTACATGATAAATGTATTTTCACTAAATGGCATTTTAGCGTTGTAATCTGGTGTTTAATATTGTTACAAAGGAATTTTTTGCACGTTTATTTTTTATAAGGATCCCAATTAATTTTTCTGGGAGCGCTTTATTTTTTCTCATCACGCATTAGGTAATTTGAGTAATTTTCATACGATTTTAGGAATTTAGAATTATGTTGTTCTGGGTACGATTATTTTCTTTTTTATTCAGATCAATCCTAGGCATGGTTCAGTTGGTTGTTGTCATTTTGGATTACGTTTGCCCTTCTTTTCATTTGTTCGGTTGCGAGTTTTTCTGTTTGGTGTTTTTGGGTAGTAATTTTATTAATTTTAATTTGGATGTTTGGTTATAATTTTGTAAAGTCGTTTTGCTTGTGTTTTCATTTTCATGCAGTTCAGTACTTTTTCCCTTAACCTAGTAATCATAGTTTGTTTGGCATTTATTTAGTTAATGAGTATTTGAGAGATTTTCCCTACATATCTCCCCCTGCTCTAAGTCATTGAGTTTTCAGTTGTTTATAGAGTTCTGAACGTGTTGATAATGTTGAGTTATAAACGAAAAGCTCCCCATCGATACGCTTCTTCTTACTTTCTAAACCCCCCCCCCCAATCACCATATCACTCCTTTTTCTCCTTCCCGTTTTCCTTCCTTGTTACATTTTGCGGAGGCCACGAGTAGTAGTAATTTCGGCCTAGAGTTCTTTTTTTATTCTAGCATATACTAGCCAGCGGTAGGCAGGTTTCACTGATGTAACTGTTTGTTAATTAGCTATAACCAGATAAGTCTTTTCTTTTTTAATGTAATTTTTTTTTATTTGTCCATTTTTAGTTAAACATTTTAGTTTGCCACAGATGCCCTATTGGATGCTCATTATATAAGGCAATTAGAAGTAGTTTGGTGTTGATGTTGGAAACATTGAATGATGATTTAGTAGACGTAGAAATTACGTACTCATTGTCAGGTTTTGAATTTAGTAAGTTTTGATGCCAAGCAGTAGCCCTTGGGATAGGTACTAATTAAACTTCATTGTAGTGTGTTTAATGTATGGGTTGGCCAAGGGTTTACAAATTGTGCTGTTATTTTTTTAAGGCAGAAATTTTAATTTTATACGTCAACACAGAGAAAAGACTAGGGCAGGAAGTGCAATAAAAATTGTTTGTTGTTTTAATCCACGGTAACTTCGGGTAACACAGCGAACAAGCTTGATGATTATTTGCGCTCACAGCAGCAGGGGCTGTAACTTTACCACTTGTAATTCAGTCACGTGCCACTAGGTGGCAGTAGTTGTGTTCTCAATGTCGACAAATTTTTGATCATTTTCTTTTGACTCTCATTTGGATTTTGGCTGCCGTAGCAAATTGAATCAGATAAGATACATACCACATTTTTATTTATAACAACTAATTGGAATATATATATATATATATATATATATATATTTTTTTTTTATTTTTTTTTTTTTTTATAGAAATAAGAACTTGGATAGATCAGCTGGAGGCCAACATCACTGCAGCCCAGATCTGAGAGATGTGGCATGGCCGTGACCTAGTCAAGACAAGCGTTACCTCACGTGTGACGTCCACAGATGATAAGGTGAAAGCAATTTTTCCTGGACTGTTTAATGTTGTTTTTCTTTCAGGCATCAAAAGAAATGAGCAAATGCCAACCGATGGAGGTTGTTGAAAATTGAAAAGGACAGGAAGCAAATCTTAGCAAATTTTGAAAGAATAAAAAAAAAGAGAGAAACAAAAAGAAGAAAAAGCAATTACTTGAGTTGGGTTGAAGCCCCAGAAGAAGAATTCTTTTTTTTTTTTAAGTATTGGAGCCATTATAGTTGTATAATTTTGTGATTTAAAAAAACTTGAGTACCTAAATTTTACTTCCAATCCGTCTAGTTTTACTTTGCTATGTTGTATAGGGATTCTTTAATTACCCCCCTCCGCCCCAAAAATGTTATGGAATGTCATACTTTTGTGTGGGCCCATGCCTGACCTTGGTAGGAAGGTGATCTGTTCCGAGAGTGAGAACAGACAGAGATGGTGGCTTGCCACTAGGTATAGTGGTCGATCTGCCTCGAGACGACGGAGTGTGTTGGAGAAATGGTCTGCAAAAACAAATCTGCGCATAACTGAAACTGCGGTTCAAGATACCGCGGATGACGAGGAATTACTGTATCTATTTTTAGACGTGCCTCAAATTTTTTACTTTTTTGACCCAAAATTTTCGCGGTTGACATTGTTTGGTAGAAATTAATTTGTTAAGAAATTACTTAACCTCTCTTACATTTTATGTATTGTGATAATGGATGAAAATTGCTGACTGAGGCTGCTCTCATTTATCATGCCTGTTTCCAGAATGACACATTCAATGATGGCAGCATTCAGTGTGTCACAGCCCACACAGTTACCTAAGACACTTCTACCATGCACGAACTTTGCTGGTTGTTAGCGAGACCCAAACTTTACCAGAAACTGAGATTAGAAAGCCTTGTAAGTTCCAGTTATCCAATGTGTCTGGATGCGATAAAAACTAGTTGTGTTCTGATATAAGTTTCAGTGTAAATACAAAAACACAGCATATAACTCGCTTCTGCGAGTGCATAAAGTTGCTGCCAATGCCAGACCGAACTTGGCCATGAGTCTAACATCTACTGGAGAATGACACACATGCAATTCTAAAGCACTTGGGTCTCGTGAGACCAACAATCTTGCTGCCTTATGACATTTTGTTCTCACCTTCTCCCAGTCTGCTTCCCCAATATTATTTTTGTACCCGTCTACCTTCCAAAGTTACACAGAACAGTCTTTGGACCAATGGTGAGTGGGCCCTTCTGTCATCATTAGCAGACTTTGCAAGTGAAACAGTAACACAGACCAATGCATTCTGCACACACATATTATAAAATATCATTACACTACAAAACATTTATATATTAATACTTTTAATTACTTCATATGATACTATACGTAACAATTCTAATTTTCTAATTAACTTGTACAATACACATTAATATAATAGAAAATTGGTCTTTCTGTAATTATGGATAATCTAACACTAAATATAAAATTCTATCCAAACATGATGAATTTAGCAACTCCGGGCTACATGTGGATACTACACATATCTGTGTTTTTTTTTAGCCAAGGAGCTAAAGAAAAATATACGCTATTCTCAGTAAAGCGAGCACTTTTTAAGGTCCTTCCAGTAGGCATAATAAGTTAAATGACCATAAAATTATATTTCATTGTGGCCTCAGAAATTAACTTTTGAGAGCTATAAAATGCATTAACAATATTTATCAGTCACATGGCAATTTTCATATTAACAACTGACAAAAGGAAACAAATAAGCTCAAAGAAATGTTTAAACACTGCATTTAAAAATGCTCACTTTACATTGAACAGCCTATATTATGCAATTTAGCAAATCAAATACAGTAAAACCCCTCTATTATTACCACCTCTCCATTACTACCAATTTCCAAGTAACCGTGAAAATTTTGGATCAAAAAAGTAAAAAATTTGAGGCACATCTAAAAATAGATACAGTAATTCCTCGTCATCCGCGGTATCTTGAACCGCAGTTTCAGTTATGCGCATATTTGTTTTTTGCAGACCTTTTCTCCAACCGCGGTACTAGTTTCTATTATTTACGGTTTTCAGTCTATAGAAAACTAGCCCTTACTGATGTTAGTGGTTGCTCATTTCTCAAACTACCATCATAAACTTTGACATTTGTTGTCCCAAGCAGTGTGAAGCAATAAATTACAAAATGCCAGAAGGGGACATTTGATGAAAAATTCGGGATAATTAATATTTCAAGTACACCGCATTAAATATTTATAATCCCATAAACATTGCCGGGCCTCATTGTGCCAGTGTAAAGGCCAACAAGCGGCCTACATTTCGTATAAATTCAATACATTGACATGAATCGCATCTATCAGCATGTTTTCCCAATGCCGGGTCGCTGTTAAGACAGTGGCAGTGGCGGCGGGTGGGCGACCGACCAACAGCTGCCCAGCCTGAGGATCTAGGGCCACCGAGCTTCAGCAACAAACTGCCATGCCCACACCCGGCCGCGCTGCAGAGGATCTAGGCGCTTGCCCAGTTACGTACACGCAGCAGCCGGCAATGTATTCACTGTCACCCCGACAAGGGATAGTCCAATATGCCTTTTTTGGGTTATCAAATTAATTAGCAGACGTCCAGCTATTAAAATATACATATTTATATTTAATTTTTAAAAAAAATTTAATGCACTAAAGATAATTGAACATGAACTTCATGCATAGTGGTTAGGGGTGGGTCAAAATTGCCCCAAAATTTTCCAAATTTTTTTTACGACCCTATTCTCAGGAACCGTGAGGGGTCGTAATAGAGAGGTTCTACTGTATGCATAGATAGACAACTAATCATTATTTACAGTTTTCTTATCCCATTTACACAGTACAAAATTGTAAATAGTAATGAATATATAATGTATCTATATATGAGAATTTTTCAGTCAACGATGTTAATATGGAACCACTACGTACATAATGATTATAAAAGCATATTTACCACAGTTTAAAAATCACAAGTAATAATGCAAACATGAGAAGACAAGAATGTAACACAACCTCACCATCAGATAAATTTCACCTGATGCACAAGCAACATTACCAACTTAACTCAGCACCTTACCAAACCCATATATAACATTTTAATTATCCAAGAAAAAAATCATATTTTAAAGTGTTAATATTTTTTATAACACATGAAGTTCCTAAAGACTGTGGATTTTCTTTTTATTGTCATCTAACAACAATGACTTGGAAACGATATTTAGGAGAAAGTCATTTTGGTGGGGAATTGAAATAATTTTTATATTTGCTCATTAAATTATCATTAAGTCGTATCTATAAAGTATCTAATACTTGTAATTATTCATGCAGCATGGAGTAACAAATGAAAATAATTTTATTCCCTTCCAGTTTTCTAAATTTTCAGGATAACATCAAATTAAAAATGTGCGTAATTTTCATTGCCACCTGGCTCAAAAATTTTGAACACAGATTGTTAATCAAGGTTTCGCGAAAAAAAAAAAAAAAAAAAAAGTGTGTATTTTGGCTTGATTTAACTAGTAATCAGTGTTACTTAACACTTAATCACAGAGCCTTACATTGTCTCTTATATTATGGATGATAGACCAAAGCACCATGTTTATCGACAAACATGCCTTGCCTAGGAAGCACAATAATAGACAAAATATCAGTACATGCTTGTACTTTGAGACTAATTGTGAAATTAGGAATTTATACTTATGATGTGAAAAAATGATAATCATGCCCTACCATTTTTTAACCATTTTAGTATATAATATAAGCAACAAAACTTTATTGTTGTAGTATGATTTGGAAGAATATAAAACACAGCAACAAAATTACAGTTCAAATATTAAAAAAAAATCATAACACTGTTATTTACACAGAGAATCAAGACTGTTAATTTTACTGACAAAATGCAATAATAAAAAAAATTGAGGACTGCAAAAATCTGGCACGTCACATGGCAATGTTAACAAGTGGTTTCTGCAAGGATACAGACAGAGAGAACAAAAAAAACTAGCCAGGCCTTTCCAAATTATGGTACATTACCCTCAGTGCATGTATTTTCATGTGAAATAACTTCAAAGCAGTGTGTTTGCATAACAATAATTTATTTTTCCACCCATCAAGAGCAATCTGACCAGGTATGCCATCATGTCTGTATCTTCCAAATCTACATGTCTAACAACTATGAATTCAATTTCCATTAAAAAATATAAGACGTTAAGTTTTCATATCTTGCAACAGACATGGAAATTATTTATACCACGTACAAGACATGCTTATATCAGACTACAAATTGACGTGTCCCATGTTAGCGTCACCCCTAGCCCGTTTGCTGCACCGTCAGCCTCAGCGTCAGAGTGCATCACATGTGTGCAAGTGCTGTGTTTATGTATAATTTAATATTTGTGTTTTTGCTATGGTCTTTTAACTATATTTTTGGCAGTGTTTATTTATATTTTTTTGTTAAGTATTTATTAATTTTGCAAGTGTACCACATGTGTGAAAATGTATGTTGACATTTCAAAATTTATTGTCTGTTTAAATTTAATAGTTATTTTTATTGTGTGTGTTTTTGTAAGTGAAATGCTTTTGCTGCGTTCGTTTCACAGTGTTTAATATTATATTTATGTGAGGGTATATATGAGTGTTTTAATGTATTTGTGACATGTCAATGTACTAGTGTTCTGTGCATCATCCAATGCCATATTTTCACATAGCACTTCATCATTCATAAGTGTGCAAGGCGTACCAAAAATATTGCTTACAGAGCCTCAGTATATTTCACGTGCATGTGAGATGTAATTTTAGTTTATAAGTGCTTTACTTGCCAATACTTGTCCAGCATTGTCCAGTAATGGACAGTATTTCCACGTAAACATGACAATCACAAGTTAACACATGTTACATGTAACATAACATAACAACCAGGTGGTAAATACTCATTATTTCATATATCATTGTTTTTATCTGGGTTTTCATACACTACATTAAATGCACAGACCTCTGAAACAAAACGACATAATAGGTATTAAAAACTTTAGCCAGGGAGCAACATATGCCCACCGGAAAAATACCTACCAGTTGAGGTTATGTAGTACTGTTAAGTGTAAAGTGTAACGTTTTAATAATTTTATATTTTCTTGTTGATTGTAAATTTTAATAAAGTTTAAAAGTGTTGTATTATGTCACCATCCCATCAACAGTGCACATGTTCATTCAATCATATCAATCATCATGTTTTTATACTTAAGTTATTTATCAAGTCATGCGGTAACTCCATTCGTGGCAGCAGGCTTCCTGCACTACCATTTTCAATAGCATCTCAGAACTCAGGTGGAGTGGTCGTCCGTGTTGGCCTCTCCGGGTCTATCATTTCTCACCAATCATTTAGTGTTCCATAGTTTAAATTTAATGTTCTGGAATCATTAGTCTCGTTTGCATAGCCCGGGGAAAGCACCGCTCCACAGTCTGGTCCGTTTTTACACGGCCAGACATTCATTTTTCCATAACATCATGTATGCGTTTCACACCATTTTTACAGCATTAGTGCCCTCCTACTTCGATGGAGAATAATTGTCATAAGTGCCTCGTATGACAGTTTATTAAATAAATCATGTTGTTGGAATGAATTTTGCACGTGTATTTATTTACTGTCCATGTCTCTCTTACATTACCCGTTTTAATGTAAGTGTATAATAAAGTGTTAAGGTGGACTGGAACAATCTTACGGGAGTGAACAAAGCAAACTAGATTAGGCAATATAAATCTATAGCTCTACATCACCATCAACAGCAACCAGACAGAGGGTCATTGGAGGAGGCCACTCATGGGCCGTCGACACCACAACCCCACAACCATGAACCATAATAAGAAAAATTTTAACATTCTGCTTGTAAGAGCAATTAAATCAATTGAGTCCGAGTCTATCATTAGCATAACAGAGGAACTTTGATTATTTGTTTTTCAGTGGACCAACAAGAAAAATGAGGAATGTGGAAAAACTAAGGATGTGGACTTGGATTTTAGGCCTGAGAAATATAGCACATAATCTTAAAAAAAATTTTTGTTTGAAACAACAGCCAAAAGTTGTCATTAAAACAATTTATTCCTTATTCAAGCCAATTTATAATTAAATATTCACTTTAAATCAAAAACTTCAATTTTTGAAATTGAACAAAATTTAATTTTTATTTATATTAATAATTTCCTTCCCTCTTCCTTCGTAGGCCAAGCCATGTTTAATCCCTCGGTAAAAATTACCACAACTGATTTATTTGCAACAATTTTTGCCAATCATTACCTGCCAAGTCTTTTTCTAACATTTACAATTCTAACCAAACATGCAGCCAATAGCTGCCGATAATAATTAGGCTCATTAAATTAGCACCATTTTAACCTCATTCCAAATTCCATTTAAAATAACAAGGACATGGATCGTTAGATACAGTGTCAGAGATAGTGTGATTCGTTCTCATTGCCGCCAACCTAAGAGTGCAACAAACAAGTAAGAATATGATTTTGAGATGGTTTCTCATAGTCGCTAACCTACAAATGCAGTAAAGTCACAGGAAGAACAAGGAAAGCTATTGTGGAATGTAAACAATACTATCGATAGCACCAGTTATCGATTTTCCGTGTTGTTTTACATTCACATAGCGTTAAAAAATGAATGATAATCTCAATCTTTGGCGAATGTACCGAAGAGAAATATGTAAATCGTAAATAACTGGAATGAATCATCGAAAATCCATTGTAGCTAAACGATTCTGCAGAATATATTTTGGTTTTCGGACAGAATATCTGATGGATGGATGCGGGTAAATTAATGATTTAAGGGTCGTAGCATGCAGGTTTTTTAACGTAGTTTATATAGGATATTTCTCACGACCATCTAAAAAAAAAAAGACTGAGATGGGAAAATGAAACAAACAGGATCTCAATGAGGTTTCACTGTATTAAATCAAATGAATTGGGCTTTCCTGCTGGTTGTTTTAACCTTGGAGTTCTTATTAAATTATGCATAAATCAAGTTGGGATAGCTGTGGGTGTAATCACAAAGTTATTTACCAGGGACATTTCCACATGATCTTGCCTGACCTTATTATCCAAGGTGATTATCCTAACATCAAACCACACAATACAGTGTCTTTATGAAAGACAATATACCAAATATGGTGAACATATTGATATTATATCTAGCAGTAAATTTATTACTAACAAAATAGACTGAGGAGAAAAATTTATGTTCTTACATGTGGATCATCAGGATGTATGACACCTGGTTCCGACATCTATCACTACGCAGAATATGCATAGGTTTCACCACTGAAACTTTTCCAAGTCCTGTAAGCAGCTTAAAAGACTAGGAATTCCTACATACGAGCAGAATGACGCGACTGGCTACACAGACACCTAACGTGTTGTTAGCACACTGTGACTACATAGAAATTTTTACACTTTTTTTATTACATAATTTTTCTCCCCATAATTTCATTTTGCAATTATTTCATTTTAATTTTGTTACTATAAAAATATTGTGATATTGCAAAATATCTGATGATTGCAATAACTAGTATAATGAAACTGAATAAAATACATCAACATCAGCATTGTTAAAATTGTAGTACAAATAGCTTTGTTTAAAACTGAATAATAGTGAGCAAGTGTTATCAACTACACCACCATTTTTAAAAACCACTTTTCTTACATAATATCTAATATTAAAATAATTTTAACAGTCTGACAAAACAATTATTCAAATACTCTCAATAATATCGTACTCATACTTATAGTGTGATGAAAATGTTGTACCAATCAAATTATAATTATATAAAACTCAAACACAAAAAGGAATTTATATTCAGACAATAAAAAAAATAAATACTATGCAACAATATAACGTAAAATTTTACTAACTCATATAAAGAAACTCTGGAGGACCGGCAGGTTACTATGAATGCACAGAGTAGACGAGATATGAGGACTTAGTCACTACTTTTTGAATATGTCCTTTCGCTGTTTCGTGAGTCTGTTCTTGAGCCAGCCTTCTATGCTTTCCATAGTCACCTCCAGCTTCTTGGCCAGGTCACTAATGCGCTCCTGGCTCAAGTTTTTGTCCTCCACGAAAGCTTTCTCGAGCTCTTGATACTGCTTTTTGGAGAGACGCTGCCTTCTCCTCGGCAGCTGGTACACGCAGATCTGCGACCAGTTCCTCTTGCGCAGGTTTCTCATGCAACCTGCAACATGCCCCGCACATGCCTTGCATCATTTCGTACAACATGACAAAATACTCTCTGAACTACACATACATGACTGTGGTGCACTGCCTTCAATTACAGGACGCCCCTTGTAAGAGAAATCATCCACATACATCACACACCTGTAAAAGGGCACTGAATGTTAAGTTAAATGTACAACAGTTACAGCTGTCATTTCAACTGCAAGATGCGATATTAGTGATGTTGAATGGGCATGATTATTGGTGCCTACAGGTTTGGTTTGGTCAATTTATAAGCGACACTTCTGGCAAGTTTCAGAATCCCTGCACAACAGTGGGTGATGAAGTGTGTAGTGGTGAAATGTAAATGTAATTTAGTTACTGCATGTCAAACCAAACATGTGTATGCGTTGCAAATGACAGGTGAACGTTACTTACTGGGATGTACTGTTCACATTATGACATTTAGAGGCGATGGAGTCATAGCATTAATCCACTGGTTTAAGTATCAGGATCCATGAATGTCAAGACTTATGAAGCAATTTTGAACAACTAGTATTAGCCATGACAAGAAAATTACTTGGAATACACTAGCATTAGCATGACAATGCAGACATCCATTAAACAAAGACTTCCACCAAGCGGTTTGATGACATGGGAATTAATTTAAATAACCGGCCCAAATTCCTAACCTCAACCCCAATGAAAACCTTTGGGATGAATTTGAAACACTGGCTGAAAACCAGAATAAAATACCCACAAAATTATTTATCATGTTAAAGGTGAAATTCAACCCAATTCCTGCAAAAACCTGCTGCAAATTAATGGAATATCTTCTTCATCAAAGAGCTGTAATAATGACAAAATGTGGATCTTACTAGGAACACTTGATTATGGTTTGTGTATTTTACTAAGGGTGTCCTGTGATTGTCATATAGTGTGTATATGGTTAAATGCTGCAATATGCATTCCAAACCCAAAATGAATCTAGTACTAGCTACCTATACAAAGAAAAACCTCTATGAACAACAAAAACGGAGGAGGGATGGGCTGTAACCGCATAATGCAATATGAATGGCACAACTAGAATAAATTCACACTGCATATTAGCACTAAAACAGAAATCAGAAGTATTCAAAAACATTTTAACTGAAACCCAGGCAGGGTTATAGCAAGCTGCCAGTACAAAATAGGTTTTATGCCAATGAACTATAAACAAACATACACTGGACTGGAAGTTAACCCCTGTAATTTTCACAACCACACTAACCCAGAATTTTTAATACAATATCAGAAAACATAAAATACATACACACAGTTCACTAAATAGCACCATAAGATAAAAATTAACATTCGCTTTACTTACATTAAAGGATAAAATAAAAAATACTCTTCAGCCATCCACTAAAAAGAATTAAAACATTTTTGAAGAAAAATCATTGTCTATATTTTTTTCATGGTGCGTAATACGAGAAATCTGCACATCATTAATATTGATCCTTCCACAGTAACAGCCAAACCCCCTTTGAACTTCATGCTACTTTACACAGAAATAACAACAAACACCAGAACTAACTGTAATGGGGCCAATAATTGAAATATAGTTCAAATAAGCAGACAGAAATTGGAATTTTAGTTTTTGAATGCAGTTCTTACAACCGTTTTTAAAAGTGCCAAATGGAAAGTGAAGAAAGTAAAAGTGGAGAGAAGCAGACAGTAATCCACCTTTAGATGAAGGATTTAAAGAACTGTCAATAACAAAATTATAAAATTTAAAAAAATAAAAATTTTAATACTGATACTTGAATGCCAGTGCAGATAACAGTACTACCAGCAGAGTAGCTATGAAATACAAACATCTTCCCCTGCTCTCACGGATTGCACTATGACGAAATATGCAACCATTTCCCAACGTGAATACAGGGGATCTTTTTCCATTTGCTTGTACACAGTAACACAATGAATGTGACTGAAATATTCAGTCACAGAGGTTACTTGCACTGAATAAATAACTGAAAATATATTTTCGAAGAGTAACAAGTGTCAAGATTTTACTAGTTACGAATTCCCAATTTGTATGTCTAAATTCAAGGTTTTGAGGGCACAAACACAGAAAGACAAGTTAAAAACTTTCAAGGACAATGCACATGTTACGTAAGGACAATGCACATGTTACGTAATCTGATTTTCGTGAATTTGAATGTGATTTTATCTTCTAAAAGGGGTATTAAAGTATTGGTATTTTGGTGATTTTGGATGAATTCTCTTAACAGTAAAAGTGTAATGTGTACATAAGTATACGTACCAGCTTTGCCAGCATCCGCCTTCAGCATGGCACATGAGTCTATCTCCTGTAGCCTGTCCAAAGCCATGCGGATACTCTTCAACTTCGACTCCACCGACTTCTGTTGCAGATCATATGTATCCACTGTCTCCTCCCTTTCTTGCTCTTTTGCAGTGATGTCTTCTGACACAGCCATGTTGTTGCTGTGGTCATCCATTGGCTCCTGTTTCACAAACACTCTATTTGAAAAGTTTCCATCTGCACTTTCCTTGTAATATTCACCATCCTTATATATTTGTGTATAATCTTGTGATTCTTCATCATAGAACTGGTCAACATCATCAGGAATCACGATGACGACGAGCTCTGGTCCTATATGAATACAAAAAAATTGTTCTAAAACATTCTCACATCCAACACATAATTAGAAGACAATATGAAACAGAAAGAGAGAAATTAAGTGTAACAGAGAACAAAACAGCTTAAACATGCAAAAACAAGTCTTGTTAACGGTAACAGAGCTGCGCTCTTTGTTTTTTAAATTTGAAATTTTAATTGTTACTGAGATAGGTATTAATGTGACGCATGATGCACTCCTGTGCTACTGATGAGCACACTCTACAATACAACTTTGCCCCATTTAGAATAATATCAATTCTTATGGGCAAGTCCAACATCTACTAAAACAGTAATGGAGGCAGGACACATGGTATAACCAGAGTTGACAGAGCCTCAACAGAACCTTCGAACCACATGCTCTCAGCTTTTATTGTTCACCGCCATCACGCCAAGAAACCGTCCTGTCAACGCCCCTCTCGGAGGAGCAACCAGTTCAAATTTGCTGCGCCCGCAGGACAGCCGCAATGTTCAAATGTCGCGCCACTGTACAGGTAGCAGGCCATCCAGCGGAGAGTCACGACCTCTCCGATCACACAAGAGCAAGATATGTCATCACCTTGGCGTCTTTGCGCTGGCGCCGCTAAGAAAAGGATCCAGGAAACCATGTGTGAAGTCTGACGCTCTACCCCAAGAGGCTGGGTTGAACCCCCTGCACCCTTCTGTGTGCCACCAAGCTGGCGATATTAGTATAAAAGGAATTCCAGCATGAATTCAAGGTAGTCTGCTACACCTCCCACCGCTGCAAAGGTGTGAGAGTATTAGCTAAGGGCAGAGACCCTTACCGATGCCGGTGATCCCGGAAGAACCAGGGTCATCAACGACTCCACCAGCTCCGGAGGACCAGCTGCCTTCCAGAGGCCCTCAACTTCTTCGGCAGCCGCCAACAGCGTCCAAGAGGACCTCCAGTTCCAGAGGCCTTCTACCTCTTTGGCATCCGCTAGCAACTCCAGAGGATCGTCAACACCTACCAAGAGGGTCCTGCCAGTGTCGTCTCTAACCCATCCTCAACCTCTTCCTACCACTCTACCCTTCACAATATTGTTGGTCACCGAGATGTCTTCTTTGCCCTTCTGCTAAAGAGTCCTTCATTGATAACTAGGTCCCTTCATGACCTGTCACTTTAAATTCAATTAGGGTTATATAATTTTTGGCTTTTCTAAATTAATTTTTCTTCGCTTAATTTGTTACATTTTATGGTTTTAACAGGTTGCCTTCACCTGGTATAACCTAAAATCAACGTAAGAAATTAATTTATTAAAATTATTTTTATTGTAATATATTTTCATTTAGGAGAGAGTGGAGATCACATGCTTAGTTTTACGTTCAACAAAAGATAGATTTTTCACATGAAACTTCCGGGTTAATAATGCTGATTATTTTAGTTTTGGTAAACCCAGTGCTTTATACCTTTAAGATTTCCATTAATTGCTTATCAGAATTTGATGTGCTCATTTTCAAATTAGGGTAGAGCCATATGCGTATATTACAGCCACCAAGGCAGGCACAGTACAACTTAGAGACAAACTGAGATCTGGCAGCAAAATACATTACATATCTTGCTGGTAAATCTTCGGGAGCCCCTAAGAACTACGTACATATTTCTACCTGTGGAATTGAGTGTCTTGGATAGTTCCTTACTCTGAACCTGCTGGATAATGGCCAGGTTTGGAGAGGCGATTGTCTTAGTTACTAGACCTATAGTCGAAAACTCACCTAGATCTGTTGGAGTGAATGTGTGAAATCCGAAGCTCTGTTTCACCACAGGCGATGGCCGATAATTCCATCCACCGCCGCTAGTACGACCCAACGCAGAATACCACTGTGAGATTACATGTTGAAAACCCAACTGATCCAGCTGTACACAGCTGGTGCCATGTGCCAAGGAAAATAAGTGGGAGCACGTGATCATTGGTTGGTCCCAACGGAGATTCTCTCCAGTGACTGATCATTGTGGTTGGACTCGTACTGGCGGTGGTTAACTTCGCAAGCTGGAGGAGGTCCGGAGAGATACCTCCTCTTGCTGAAAGACCGGGTGGTGAGCGGCAACTTGCTCCGGTTGTGCCCTGGAGAGGCACTAGGAGTATGGATAGAACCCTGGCTAGACCACATGCTTGGTATCTGAGGGCGATGGTATCAAAACCTTATGGAAGGCTGTTTTCAGCTGTACTTGGAAATTAGGTCGGGGCTTTGGGTCTGGTCAATGCAGGTGAAAAGCTAAGATGCCTACGATGAGAGGGCGTGATCCCTCACCCCTGTCTATTGGAAGGCTGTGGCGACTCTAGGCTTTCGTGGCTAAGAGCACCACATTAAATATCAAATTATTAAACCTGCCTACTCCACCTGTAGAGGAGGAGAATCCCTTGTTCTTACCGCCTACCAGACCTGCAGAACATATAGGATTGGAATATTCACTAATCTTACATTTCGACCACACACTCGTTGGCCTAGATCACAATCTTACTACCTCACACACACATATTAATCCCTCCCCATCTACCTCAAGAGACGCTCGTCTACACCGCTCCTCCGCAACCAAAGTCGGCTACTGTCCACCCGCCGGCCCCTTCTACCAGCCAACCAGCGAGGAGAACCGCACTGCTGCCGAGCATTCCCCAGGTAAAGCAACGGAAATTTGTAACTCCTATATCACTTGACTTTGTTGCTACTAACTTTGTACATGGGAACCTTGCCTAAACTGTCTTGAGTTTCTAAGGTATGCTTCTCACAACTCTGGTGTCGTAAATATTGCAGGCCTCCTCTCACAATAAATCCAGATCCACTTACCACAAAACAAATCAGTGTAAAATTGGTTATAGGGGTTGAATTCCCCTGTTTGCAGCCAGGAAAGAACAACCCCAAAACCCCACTTTGCTAACCCCCAGTGACAGCGGGATAACCTCTGCATACCATTCTTTGTTATAGTTGATTTGAATTTTGAGGTTTCAGTCCTCATTATTAACTGTGCGTTAATCTCTATTCAATCCAGAGAGAGGTTTGCCCCAAATGTTTTATGCATTTTCACCTTGCAACTTTGAACTTATTATGGAAACATTAATTCCTATAATGTAGTTATTACAGAATACAAAAAAATGTATATGTTAAAAAATTAACTTGTTCAATTGTTTTCAAAATTACCCCCAAATAAATTTAATGTTTAAGCAAAGATGCATCAAATTTTAGAGTTTATTTTGTTTAGAACTTCTGATTAGAGAAAACAATTTTTTTGTTTAAAACTTCTGACTAAAGAAAAAAAATCACATTTGACAATACAAAATTATCATATAGTTAAGTGTTTGAACTCTGAACTCTCTTCAAAGTTTTAATCAACAGTTTATTGGTATGCTAAAACCAACAAAACAAGGACTGCATCCTTGAGTTACAAAATAACACAATCATCTAGTATCATACATTTCACTTTTACACGATAACTCTTAAGATACTATTTCATAATACATGCTGCCCATTTGCCAACATTGCAAACTATACAGGCATTTCAGAATATATTCTAACACTTCAATTCCTCCCAGACTTGCAAAATTCAAATTTTTGTGAGAGGTTGTACTTTACGTATGACCACATTTATTTCAATTTTCCACTGGACCAGAGTTTGACACAGTCTGATTGACTTTGACACTAATAAACACTTACCAAATTATGTGCAGTCTCATCGCAACTTAACCACAGTCAATGAAACAATGATGGAGACTGAAATATATACAAGACTGCAAAGCCTAGCCTGCTGCATGGTAATAATGCACAATTAGCACGTTTCTAGCTATAAATAAATAATTACTATTAAAACATACAAAACTTACATTTTATTAGGATATTATAACAAACCATTACCTATAAATCTGCAATTATTGCTACAGTCTGGTGTCGTGCAAGTTACTTACAAACACAGTTGCCTGAACAAGTATACAACAGAAACATCTGGCAAACCAACATTACTTGCAGACAAAACATGATACAAATGTTCAGAACTACGACAAAAAAATTTAATTCACAGTAATGGACTACACTAGATGATTTTATTACTGCATAACAGCAGGGTGGAATTAAGAGGATGTAATACCTAGCACACTAAAGATACAGGGTAAATCATAAGTACTTGGGATGCACCTACATTACTGCCATTTCACACATTTAGCTTGGTTGGACAGTGTGTTTGAAACAAATACACGCCAACAAAGCTCTGGTTAACACTCAAATCTACCGTGGCGTGTCACACAAGTACCACTCCAGCACCTTGTCCTACTCAGACCAGCTTCTTACACCACATAATGCTAAGTCACTAAGAAGCAAATAATGGTGAAATACTCATGATTACGATGATGGAGCATTCCTTATTTCAACCCCACTTTACTCTTTACACTACAACTGAGGACCCACAGGGTAGGAGACTAATGATGACCCACTTAAAGGCTCATCGTGTGGGGATAAGCGTAATATGCCAGCAGCAATGCTAAAACGATACAGATGTTGTTGCACAAACTGTGGCAAGAAATTGTCAAAACTTGAACCAAGTCTTGTAAATTTGATTTTGAAGAACTAAATGCCTATTTTTGCAAAATTCCTTTTCATGTGCTTTCCATTTGGATTTGCGACTGACACTATGCAGACAATGTATTTGTCTGTCTGTCTGATTGTTTTAAAGTCAAAATGTACTATTAAAATCGTTTATAAAAAGAGCAGCTGCTATACGTGCATTGAAAAGACTGTTGACATTCACTATAGCCCATTCAGGTAAAGTGAGCACTTTTGAAGCCCTAGTTACTTTTTTCTTTCTACCAATTTATAACATTCCACCACTTGTTAATGTAAACCCTGCCGTGTGAGTAATAAACAGTGTGTATACATTCACCATACCCAAAACCAAAAGTCCGAGTCCACAATGAAATGTATTTATTGGTCATTATGTTTGATAAAACAGCTTCAAAAAGTGCTCACTTTACCGTGAACGACCTATAAATAACTATACTGCTTTGTTGGGAAACTAATAATATTACATAATTTTAACAGGAAAAATGTATCGTATAGACCACGATGTTTATTATACCATTGCACAAGAATGAGTCTGAAGATGAACCGGCCCTGTAAAAAGAGCATAATAAGGCTATGCAAAAAAAAAAATTAGTCTAATCCAAATAAAAAACACTACCATTCCTTACTGCATATTTCATCTTTGCAGATATTGTGTTAGAATAAGCTAAACTCCTAATACCATAACTCATTTTGAAGTATGTCCCAAATATAGGTACAGGGTCCATGGTTTCTCCAGCACTTTTAAAATCAACCTTTGAAAAAATTCCCCAAGTGTAATTGCACACCAATGAAAACTGTAATACTGTTGACATAAAATTAAGGGCAACACCCCGGTAGGCTGCCAAACGATATATACAAGTTCAGATAGTAACTTCTCATTCAAAAACTGTCCCACATCCATAAAAGATGTAATCTCATCTGGGAATAGCATTTAAAAAACATTACAAATCCAACGAGAGGTTTAAAATTTCTATTTCTGTATGTAATGTGTATTTTTGAAAGTAAAATTGGCTGAAACAGGCATTTCCATAATAACTTTTAGGTATGAAAACTTAAGAGTTATTCCGATACAATGTTTTCCAATATCGATATTGATGCCCCAATACCAATTCCCTTTGCAATGAATTTTAGAAAAAGTGTTACTGTAAATAATACATTAAAAAACATTTCTCCTAAAATTGTTGAAATAAAGAAAATACACATCTCAAAATACCATATAAAATTTATTGTAATATGACACCAAATGCAAGCTCACCTAACTTTCTAACTCACTGAAAATGAAAATAATACGAGATAGAATGCTAGTCGAATTTTGAATGTCCCGCATACACTCTTATCAGCTGAGAGAGCGCGAAGAAGTTATCGATCGAACAATGTGTTCACGACGGCTGGAGGAGGAGGGGTGGCAGTGGAAAGATTACCCCTCCACATCGCTACTTGTTGCTGAGTGCCGACACCTTGCGCGCATGGCAAATGTCTGTCTTTTAAAGTAATTAATTATTTTACTTAGTGATGGGTCGAGTCTAGATTTTTTCCATTCCGGTGCAGATACCGATTCTTGTTTTCATGTACTTAATTTTTCAAATAAGGTTCAATTAACTTAGTAGGCCTATCAAAAACAAAGATCTATGCTTTCTAAATATACATTTAAAATTTTAAAATGTAACATGACACGCAATAAATTTTCTTTAATCCGTTATGTGTTTTGTACCAACTTGTCTCAAATTTTATTACAAATGGAAGGAAAATAATACAAAATATGCCTAAGTACATTTGTTGTCAGTTTCTAGCATCATCATAAAAAATATTCATCACACAACAATTAGAACATCTGCTTATACTAACCGAAACCCTTACCCTAACATCGGCACAAATAAAAAAAATTGTCCCTTTCCCAAATCCTCTCATTACTATAAAATAGTTGCATCAAATTTAACGTGGAAATGACAGTTCCGCTGCAACACTCTGTAGCATTAAGTGTTACGGGGAACTGACATTCCCATGTTAAATTTGACACAATTTTATTTTAAGTTTTTAGTAGTGGGAGCATTTGGATCCTGGTTTTTTTTTTTATTATTATTTTTATGACCACCGATTGTGATTCCATTTCACTTACAGAAAAGAATTGATTTTGATCCCGGTACTAAGAATCACTGATTCTTAAGGATCCAAGAACAGACTCGACCCATCACAAATTTTACTGCAAAGAAAACTTGTAATTTTGAGACAGAAATGAATAAAGAAGGTGATTACAATTGATTTCTTCACTGTCTTTAATCTTTAGTCATTCAAAACCACATCCTCTGATTTTCTCCGTCGCGAGTTACAATGCACTCGGGCTCGGTGCTTACCTACCCATTAGTAGATGGCAAAAGGTGTCGAATAGACCCTTAAATTTCATCATCAGTTTATTAATAAGATGTGTCTTTATTGAAATAAATTAATAAAAATCCTCAGATTTCCCCGCAAGAAGTTACTGAAAATGAACTTTACACTTATAATACAAGTTGTCCAATGTTCAAACAATTTTTGGTGACAAGGGATTAAGTATATGCTTTTGGACATATAATTTTATTCCAGAAGATGCTGCCCTTTCAGTTAAATAAATGTTACATTTTAAAATCATGTTAATTTTATACCAGATACAATAAAACATGAACCTTATGGGAAAAACCAACCATTAATTACAAAAGAAAACATATTTGCAAATAATAATTCCTCATTAAAATGTTTTGCGTTAACATTTTCAGGCAAACCCATTTTCTTTGAAATACAAGTGATGATAGGCGCAACTATTTTGAGCGGCGCATAATCTTGGTAAAATTTATACTTTTGCCAGGCACACATTTGCTCTGTGGCCGGTGTGCTAGACACCAGCTTCCCCTCTCGGCGGCGTGTATGGCATGTAAGGGGAGAAAGGAATGGGCATTGCTGAGAGAGGCAGAAAGAAGGGTGAGAGAGAGGATATTAGGATGCCACCCTGGTTGCTTTAGGTAACCACTTCCCCTCTTGGAGGCATGTAAGAGGAAGTTGCATACCAGTCTTGCATGCCGCACCAAGCCAAAGTGTCGACACACATGTTGGGAAGACAAGATGCTAGATAAAGTGCTGCATAGCAGTTATAAATGGCGGCGTGCGTGACGTATTTCACATCCAGTTACTACACATCTGCATAAACAACCAGCTTAAAATCTATAGTTGTGAAAATATTAGGTGAAGGGACCCGAAATATACTTTGATTGCCACACCATGCGATAAATGATACAGGAGGTTTATTTTAACATTATTTAGATAGGAATTTCGCCAGGACCACAAAAAATTGTTGTTGGATGCAATTTCTTTCTTTTTTTTTTAATGTGTGGCGTATACACATCGAAAAACAGTAATTTTTGCATCTAAAGAAAGTAATAACACTGCCTTGACACACTTCCATGGGTTCATATCCAGCCCCGCCATCACAGGGCCTTAGATGTAGATATAGAGCACGCCGGTACAAGTGCTGATTTCCCTGCAAGATATAATTGGATTGGCCCTTCTGCAGTAGAAGAGTTTTGAATGAGGTTTTTGCCTGGTGGGTCGGGGTTTTGCCCATCTTGGAGTACCTACTGGGATACAGCATGGTAGAAGGGTTCTGATAGGTTGGAGAGGAATCAAACCCCTGGGTGAGCTTGATCGTGACTGACTCCCTCCCAGGGAGCTTGACCTTGCTCACAGAGGCCATCAAAATAGGGGACGCCAATTGTCAGCAATGAAACGAAGTTAAACGAGTACGATGATGCCAACGATAATGAAATGGGAGGTTTGAGATGGGTTCCTCGATAGCGTCCTACATAGCCTATCGCTCGCTTCCTGGGCGCCTATATGGTGTCGGCCTCGTGAACTTACGAACGGGTACGAAGTCAAGGGTAGGAAAGCTATCCGAGGTTTGCGCGCTGGTTTGGGCCGGATGATAATGTAGAGTACTTTCCCAGCTGCAGTGTGGATTCTACACGTGGTAGGAGGTGTAGTAATGCTAGGCTGTATATGTAACGGTTTCACTACCAGTGTAGAAGCAAGTGTAATGAGATAACTCACGTGATCGTAATCGATCCACGACCAACAAATTCCTAGTAGCGAAACCAAATAAGTATTCTGGTGATCGTTTACCGAGGGGCTTCTCTACTGGGTACTGCAGCTCTTATCTCGGGTAGGGGTAGATGTGACACAGATTCACTAAAGGGTTCAACTGGAGGGATATCCTCTAATTGGGTTCACTCTCGCTGCAGGGCTCGTCGAGTTAGGCGATGACTACGACTGTGTTGTCCACCTCCCTTAGGCATAGGAACTCTTAATGTCAAAAATATTGAAATAGAAATAATGCAACTAATGGAATAATTTATAACTTCACTAGGCTGTGTCTAGATACCAACTGAATGGATTGGCTCACTCTTATCCTAGCCGTCGGAGTCTAACCCTCAGGCAAGTGTCTTCCTCAGCCACTCTGACATGCTGCACGTGAGATGTGACTTGCTAGTATCAGAGAGCTGCTGTAGGTATGTTCGGGTGTACTGGACAAGCCACAGGAGTCCCGATCTTATTTAGACCACAGCCTTATGCAGGCTCCAGGGAACCTAAGAGGTTCAGCCCACTCATCTGTACTCTGCAGAGGTCGCGTAATTGGTATTGTGAGCCGTAATTTATTAATAAATTCACAATTCAAAACTAATAAATTACAAAAAAAATTAATGGGTAAATGAGAAATGACTTACTCACCAAAGCATTATATTTTACTAAGCGTGTTTATTAACGCTTCAGAAAACAGTGGAGATAGCGGCTCGGTGGAAGCCAAAGTTCAAAAAAATTAATTAATTAATTATTACGCCAGGTGAAGGCGAATCTGAATAGTATCGCAACTTTCAGATAAAATTTTTCTACCAGCTAAAGTTTCAGAACTTACAGCAAAGTAAGTGAGGAGTGTTTAACGTCCGGAAGCGACATCGATCCGGCCTGCTACCATGGAAGTCAAAGAGTGACTTGAGTAAAGGTGTGCAGGGGTGAGGACGTCGAGGTTACGTTCGGATCTTCCCTCAGGGGTTTTCTCCATGGGCTGTGGGGTAGGTGCTGAAGAGCAGTCTGCCGACTACTGGAGCTGGAATTGAGAGCCTTTTCAAGCTGCTGAGCATGGAAACAGCCTTCTTCAGACTTGAAGATATTGGCCTTGTTCAGACTCAGGAGAGCCCCCCCAACCTCTGCGGTCGGTGGGCCGGCGAACTCTGGCAAGAGCATCTTTGGCTCTCCTTATATAGTCGAAATCAGAGCTTCATGGCCATCACACAGGTGCAGGGGTTTATAGCCTTCCATCGCAGGGGTAGATTATTTCAGGTTAGTGCACGGCACCGCTCATTTCTTATCGCCCTGGATGGAGGCTGATGACATACTTACCGCCTCCTCTCGAGGCTTGGCGGCTATGATGTCACTGGTCGCAGGGGTGCAGCCATCCTGCGGTGTCACTGTTAAGTTCTTTATCTGCTCTGGCATGTCCGTGACTTGGTGGATAAAACAATCTTCGTTCGTAGGAGTGGCAACCGCATGCTTAATTTCTGAGCAGGCAGTACAATTTCATAACTAGCTACGTTAATTATTTACATGTCTGTAGTTGTCCAACACATGGAGTCAACCCTGTAGCCACTGGAATAATTGTCTGCCACTTTAGACTTGCCCGAATTGCTCTCAGCACTTACTGATTGGGCGAAGTCATCGAGTATGCAGGTGCGCTGTGCAGTAGTGTGGCATGTGTGAGTCTGATTTCATAGTCTACAACCGATGCAGGTACAAAAGAGGTGAAGTATCTGCCGATACTGATACTTGGTATCTGTATCGAAACAACTCTAAAAAACATACGTGCAGGATATTTAAAGTTGTCAAGGGTCATGCAGAATGCTTTACCCTTTATTACACCATTAAATAGTGTCCCTGCTGAGAATCTCAAGAAATGAGCTGCCAATGCAATGATTGCATGGCAGTTCAGAGGCAATGAGGCAGATGGGCATACTTGGGTCACCTGTAGCCATCATGCAAGTTTAGGCATTGAACATGCAAAACACCTCCAACTAGGTGGGATCCTTATAATAAATGTGCTTAAGTGTGTTAATAAGGGTCTGGTTACTGAGGTACTCAGCTAATTGGAGAATGAAGAGATTTGAGCTGATCTTAACATTGAGGTTTTGAGAGCAGATGAGTGTGAAGCTATGCAAGTATGAAGCAGTAGCGAAATGCAAGGGTGAGGGAAACAAGAGACCCCCAACACAACCTGCCAACCAGCACCATCGTCCGGCACTATTTTCAAGTGCGCAAATCAAGGGGCCACCCTGCTAGGAATCGAACACCGTGAGCCTTGGTGGAAGGCGAACAACCTAACCATTACACCACTGCTGCTCCATTCGCATTAACTCACTCAGTTGTGTTCTACAATTAATTGCTGTGGTAAACCAACTGATTAACCTTGCCGAAATTTTTTACTGTAAAGGATACTTTGATCTTGTGCAGTCGTCTGGGTAATTTGTACTACAAATAAAGAGCATTTTTTTTCATCTTCTGAATTGGTCTGATACACACTTCTTTCAGAGCTTAGATATTGCCATTAAGTCATTCATCACACTCACTAGAACTGTAATGTTTAAATAAGTTAAATTGGTTTTTCATTTGGTTTTATAGACTTTAAAGTACATGTGGTTGCAACAATAACATAGTATTTGCATTTCTAAGTTTCACTGTGTTACTTGGTTGGTGTACAAATAATAAGTCATTGTCACTTTCCAGGTAAAATGCCACTAAAGTAATGAAACTAAACTTGTACTGTAACTCATTTAGATACATTATCAGCATGTTATTAATCATAATTGTAATACTTTGTGCAAGATGGTATTTTATGTTGTTCAGTAATGATTAAATACACTAGCCTGCAGCCAACCCTGATGCAGACATGGACAGCCATAGCATATGTACTTGGGTGAGGATCCACCCACTACATAATTTTTTTCATTTTTCACATTTGTGTTTAAATTATTATTTTATTCATACATGCAGTACAGCGCTTTACAGTGCAAAATGTCATGATGTTGGGAGCACCTTAGCAGCCCAGGTGACTTTACAACAATTTCCTCTTTCTTGGCCTGACCTACTGAACAGCTTGCACACACACAGTAGTGCACACAACTTGGGTGGCAGTTCTAACCAAGTTGTTGACTTCCAAACAAGGAGAATGTGTGCAACCACCCTATGGTTTCAAACTTTATTTCAGCTGCGTTTGGTGCAGCATGAATAGCAGTCCCCCAAATGTTCACAGGAGTTGCAGTTGCAATACGTTTTTATACAGGCCTCAGAAACACTGAGGGTTATGTACTGACACGTGCCACTTATATTACTAATAAACTACGATTACGACTCCGCTTGCTCTTTACGTGAAGTATACCCTTATTTCAAACTACATAAGAGTTGTTGCAGCAAACCAATACATGGTTTTTGCATGCCGTTTGAATCTACCGGGCGGCCGAACACATGGCTACAAGGTTATGCAACCAGCGAGCATGCCGCTTCCACCCCTCTTCCCATGTTAAGTGCCTACAAGCTGTCAGCCACTTCGGGCACAGCCAAGCGCTACCGAAGATCCACAAACCAAGAACGCTGACGAGAGGGTTCCCACCTCCCAAGCCAGCCTCATGGCAGAAGGATGTCACACGCCTTCCCCACACCCCACCGCGGCAGCCAAGACTTCCAGCTTCCACGAAGCCAACCACTTGTTCCTGCCTCCTACTACCCAACACCTGGTGCACCTCCAGCAGTCGAGGTCGAGACCTCTCTCTCTCGCACTGCCTCGCCACAGAACCTAAACGTCAAGACCGTCGATGCCTCCAACAACCCGGCCCTAGAACGAGATGCACCACTAGTAACAGAGGTCAAGCATGCTGCCATAGCAGGCGCTGAGACCATCGATGCCTCCTACTACCCCTCAACTGGAGCAACACCTGCAGTGGAGGTTGAGAGTTCTCTCCCTACCACTGCCTCATCGCGGGACCTGGTCATCGAGACCATTGATACCTCCACAACCCGGCCCTGCGACGAGATGCGTCTGCAGGCAAGGTGGAGAGTGGTCCCGTGCCGCAACCCCCTTGTCCTGCGCTAGCTGAGAAACGTCCTGCCCTATAGATACGAACCCCCATGCAGTCGGGGTGCAGGACCCTCATGTCACTCCCCCGCACTGCCTCAACATCCCTTGTAGCTGTGCCCTCCCCATCAGTTCCGGCAGAAACAGCCGCCACGACCAAACCTGCTGAATCAAGATGCCTAATGCCATCTTGTGCTGGTCAAAAGACAGACTCAATGCCTAGCCGGTACCGAGAATCACCATGGCGACCTACGTCGAGGTACACATGGTCGTACCCACTGCATGCTGCGCTACGTCCCAAAGGAAGGCCAGCTAAACCAAAGCTCAATGAACACAAGTAAATGCAGTGCTCAACGAAATTAATTGCACACGTAGTTGTAAACCACGACAGAATATTACAGGACTTGTTATAGATCTATAGCAAATACTGACATTTAATCCAGCCGACCGGTCGGAGACTGTGAGATAGGCAGAGTCACACACATTTAGGCTAGACTAAATAATGTGTATCCAGCAAAAGTGCCTACCCAGCTGTCATCAAGCAGGGGAAATGTAGGAACCGGTGAGGTAAATGCAAAAAACAGATATTTAGACACTCGACTATGTGCAAACTGAACTTGTAAATACGGCAGTCATTACACTGTACGTAATTAAAGACAGTGAAAATAGACGTTTTACACCACACCGACAACAAGGTTCGGTAAAATAAGTGGCCAACAACAGCCCACATAAAAAGATGCTCCCCACAGTGCCGGTAATTACTACCCACAGTGTATCACATATAGACGCTCACCACAGTGCCAGTGATAGTTGAAGACAGACTGACTAAATACATGTTAAGACTTAGCCTACGATAAAAAATGACTCCTGCAAAGGAATTAGTAATTTTAGATTTTTGTAATAATGATTTGATGTGTAGGTACACCTTTAAATATTACCTCGACTTTGAACAGTGTACGTGTGAAGATCGACTACAAGAAGAATGCTGTTTTGTAGGAATGCATTTTCCGCTCTGTTGACTATTGTATTTATTGCGTACTTACCTTTGAACATTTTATGAAAATACATAGTGAACATATTAGAATTTAAATAGACAACCGAAAGGTAAAGTAGCAATTAGATTTTTGGTAATGATTTGATGTGTAGGTACATTTTTAAATAAAATTATGAGCTTTTACATTGTACATGTGAAGATCACCTACAAGAATGCCATTTTGTAGGAATGTATTTTTATCTTACGCTATTATTAGCTCATATCTTTCCAGTGTATTTGTTTTGCTTGCAATATCTTGTACACCAACTCAGTATCAAACCAAAGAACTCTGAGCCACAAAGCTCTCATGAACTCACTATGGTGAAACCAGGTGCAAGATATTTTTAGCTTCAAAAATATAGCTGTGTTATGTATGTATATTTAGAGTGACCAACGTGCGCCAATTGCCCCCATTCATGCATGTTTTTAATGTGTACTCGCATTGTTCATTTAGCCTGACAACCCAGGTGTTGAAGGGCCTGCGGTTGACAAACTTTTATCCTGTCACACGTAACTGTTTAGCTTGCTGTGCAACCTAAGGTTTCCTAAGAGATTTTCCTATCCTTTTTAACCACCACAGCAAGCTTCAGGATAGTTAGTGACATCTCCCTGCCTTCCGCAAATAAGGCTTGAAAATACTTATTTTATTCTCCTTCGTTTTAACGCATGCCGAAATTTTCAAGTACTTTTTATTTCAGTTTCATATTGTATATTCTCTAGTAAATATCCACAGCACTATGCTTAGTGTTTGTCAGTGACATGCAAAAATAAAGTAGGCCAATGGGACACCCAATAAACCGTGGCACTCCTGACACAATAATCTCTGCAACAGGGGAGGAAAAACATATTCACAGCATCAGCGAGCACCGCACTACCTGGGCAAGGGGCAGAGAGAGGAAGCCCGCCCACCACGAGAGACAGAGCTACGGTCTCCACATCCCACGCGTCTCACCTGCACCGGCCGGCTCGAGAGCACAGAGCAAGTGCCGCTACAGCGGTCAAGCATCCAAAACTAAGGGTCCCGCCTACCTGAAAGAAACATTTTATTTCCCAACTTTCTTCGCTACTCCAACCTAGACTTTCCAGACAGGAGGCCTACGCCTCACTCCACCACCTTTTCACGATGAGTCTTCATTGCAACGAAGTGGGGGAGGGGGAGGATGAGAATTGACACGTACCGCTTATACTACTACTAAACTACAATTACGACTAATCACTCTTTATGTGAAGTATACACGTGCTTCAACCTATGTAAGAGCTGTCTACATCAACCACTAACGAGTGTTCCAAGCAACATTTTGAACATAAATTCTCGGCCGCTTAAATCTCCTAGGTGCCCACCAAGCATGTGGCCACAAAATTACGCAACCAGCGTGCACGTCCCACCTACCCCCCCCCCCCCCCCCCCCCCCCCCCATCGCTGCTGAAAGACCACAAGTTGCCAGCCACCGGGCAAGGGCAAAGCACTACCGAAAATGAAAGAAGCAGTATTGCTGACTACTGCTGACCAGAATTTTCAACTCCTACACCATGACAAAAGGATGTCACGCGCCTTCCCGCAACTCCGCTATGGCATCCTAGACTACAGCCCTATATAAGTCCATGCGCAGCGGAGCTCCAGTAGTCGTTCTTGTTTCTTCTCTCGCAAAATCTAGGGCACTGTCCAGTGCCGGGACCTACAGAGATCTTCCAAGTCTTAAGTATGCCCCAGTGGCTACTTCCAATTACGACGACCAGTCATCCAGCGAATATGCTAACACCCGATAACTTCATTTTGTCTCTTCTAGACACCTGCTCTCTCCAGTAGTGAAGTATTTTTCATGTCTAGAACAATCTTCCCCTTTTTAACCTAGGACCAGGCCGCCTACATCTGCCTAACATAGGTAACCTTCAGCACTCTACTGTTCGATAGGAGGTAGCACAAGTCAAGTGTTTATAGATTTTTCAATAAACATAATTTTTTTCTCTATCCTTACGATTTTCATTTCCAGAGTATTTTCTATTTTGCCCAGTAAGAACAATTCGTCATGCACTGCCAACAGAAACAGGGTATTTTCCTAAACCTAATTAACGCACCCATCAGACAGCTATTTCTTCTCACCACCTGAGAACTGTTAGTGCTGGAGGGGAGGAGCAGAGGAGCTACAACCACTAGGAATACCTTCATCCAAGGAGGGACAGCAGGCCCAGGTTATTCCCTTGCTTTGAGCACTGTCAGTGCTGAAGTGACAATAGCCCAAGTCTTGCCGTTCAACCTTGCCTGAAATCACATCCAGTAGAGGCTTTGGTGGTCCAAATGGCTCTCCGTCTCTGATCAGTCCGTCAAGCATGGGGCACGAATGGAGTCTCTTACCCAGCTCGTGCCAGCAAGCAGCTACTGGACTGACACTATTAAATAGTTTCTTGTCCAGGTGCACTACATGTGTTGTTCAAGCAGCGATACACTGTGCCTTTCAAGATAAGGCACTGCAAAAGGTGAAGGGAGCAAAATCTAGCCTTCCTTGCTGCCAAACAGTGGTCTGTACTTCCCCCTCCTATGAAGGAAAGGCAGGCAGAATGGAACCACGCCACCGCACTCAGGCGTCAAGCAGTCGCGACTGCTCCCGTGGTGTTGTATATTTTCCACCAAATATTCACACCAGCCCAGAGTATCACCTGGTTCCAAGAGGACTGGTTTACGAGACCGAGGCTAGGTACGGCCTGGCCAATTCCACATTCTGGAGCTGGGAATTTGTCGCCTGGAACCATCAATACAGTGTGGAGCAACCCAGCGACTCTTAAGTTGAGATAAAGAGTCGAAACCTCAACTCCATCAGCCTCACAACGGTCTTTGGAGAAAGTCTGTAACTGTCACCTCTGACCAGCCAATGACAAACCTGTATAAAATCACGCTCTTGGTCTAGTGTATAAATACAAGGCGATCATGCTACGCAGATCCTAACCGGGAACAGGTAAAATGATTTTCTGACACCCAACGTGCGGCATCAGACTATTAACTATATGCAGCGAACGTCTGAACTAGACCAACCAGAACCCAGAGAGCTAAGTGTCAAGCCGGTGAAACTGAACAGTCTTCGGGGAGTCCACAAAACACCCCGTGGCACCAATAATCACAAAAATATCTGTCTCAGAGGTAAATGCAGTCACAGGTGAAAACCACGACAATAAGCAAAACATACCCAACGCACAGTTTAGCCATTGCAACTGTCCAGGCAGTGGCTCACTGCAAATAGAATGCACTGACTGCACTAAGATATTCCATTAAACATGCCTAGGCTGGCCAGAAGAGTCACGTGATACAGAAGGATTAGAATACCGCTGTGTCGCTTGCTATCAGCAACCCACGAGCTTCTGCAATGAATCACATTTCCCAGCCAAGGCATTAATCGTATCAGGTGCACGACATGCAGCAAACCCTATCATCAATTATGTATACGGTGGCCCAACGAACGCATCTCTATGCCTGGGATCGCCGCCTACCAGTGCGAGAGGTGCCGACAAAAGCATACCTCTCACTCCCACATATCCAAGGCATCCCGTATCTATATACATCCGAGGACAGCACCTGGCCATCCAGCAACCGGTAGAGATGACGACATTCAGATTACAGATTTCGCATGCCAACCCCATGAGGATCTAGTAGCATTCACGCAAGAATGTGAGAAAGAGTTCAGAGAAACTGACCTGCCAGCAAAACAATGGGTCGACCGGGCCCAATTACATCTGAAAGGTCTCGCCCTCACCTGGTGGGAACAATATAGCAAATTCCTGACTGACTGGAAGCATTTCAGTAACAGGCTCCCTGCGGAATTCGCTGGCGAGGTGTTAGCCAGACTGATGTCTCAATTCTATAGCCAGACTCAGGTACCCTATGACGAAGCTGAAATCTTCACACGGAGGAAGGAACAGATGTTTCGACGTGTGTTCCCCAGAGTCGACAAAGCTACCGCTGTTTGTTCCATTAGTCGGATGTTACTACCTAGTCTTAGAAATGTCCTCCTTATGCCTAAACCTACCACCTTGGACAAACTGGTTGACCGAGCCCGAGAAGCAGAGCCAAACTTTGCAGCACAAGCTAGTCTTGAAAAACCAGTACCGACCAAGGTCCCTGAAGTTCGAGTTCCACCGGTTGCACCCCCTTAAAATGCACCAGCTCCAACCACTCGCAAGGCATTAGTACCATAATGCTGGTTCTACCCAGAGAACCACTGGAATAATGACTGCCCCCCGGAAACCAGAGGGGTCTGCCATTCCACCCCACAATGTTAATTGAACGCCAGCAACTATCCCAGCAAGACCAACTACTGGAAAACCGACTTCCGATTGCAAGACAAGAAACGCCGCCGCAGAGGTGTGAAGCGGGCCACCACCACCGGATACCAAGAGCCCATCATCATCCAGGGTTTAAATGAGGAACCATCAGTTCCCATAGCCCCTCGTATAGAAGTCGAGATAAACCGGAACAGAGTGCTGGCACTACTTGACTCTGCAACAGGGGATTTATCCAAAGAAACCCCCTGACTGCCGAGCAAATAGCGGACATGCGCCCCCAACGGAAAATCGTGCAAATGGCCCAGCATGATACTACCCTCCAGGTTGATGGCCGAATTACCTTACAGGTAAATCTGCAGCACCTCTCAGCATCTACCGAATTTATAGTATCACCGGCAATTTCTGAAACAGTGATACTAGGTTGCCCATGGTTACGGCAACAACAGTGCATCATAGACCATGGGCAACGCCATGTGTACACTAGCGAGAAAGATAGGATAACTGTAAGCTGGCACTAAAGTCCAGACAACACTGTACTTACGCCTATCGAGCCCAACCGAATTAATCATGAGCTGGGCAAAACGGAATTAGGCCAGCTACACCAAGTATTAAATGAACATCCTAGCACCTACGGACAAGGGGGGTTGTTATGCCAGACTAGGTCGATCCAACATGAAAACTGAACAACCAACCCTAAAGGGTGTCAACACGCCGCTGTGACTTAATAACGGAACAAGTAAACGACATGAAGGCTCAGGGGATAGTGGAACCCTCAAATTCACAGTATAATTCCCACGTAGTCCTCATCCCGAAGAAAGATGGAAAACTAGACGCTGTGTCAATTATAAGGGTCTAAACAAAGTAACAAACCCTATTGCACCCCCCCCCCCCCAGCACTTGACCCAACGCATAGCCTGCATGACATTGGCAAGGCAAAAATCTTTAGTACCCTGGACATGGTCCGGGTATTGGCAGATTGCAGTACACCCGGAGAGCCGTAACTACACTATATTCACTACACCCAAGGGAGAAACTCTTCAATTCCGAGTAATGTTGTTTGGGTTGAAGAACGCCCCTGCCAGATTCCAACGCCTCATGTCCACAGAGGTACTAACTGGTTACATCGAAGAGTTGTTTTGCATAACTCGATGATGTAATCATTTATTCCAATAGCTGGGAGGAGCATCTTGAACTCATCCAGCAAGTTCTTGAATGACTAGAACTCCATGGAAAGACTTGCAAGCAGTCAAAAAGATATTTTGGCAAGCCATCTATAGATTACTTGGGACATGTTGTGCCACCAGAAGGGAACTTCCCACAACAAAATTTGATTCGAGCTATTGAAGAGGCTGATGAACCAACAAACAAGTGACAACTATGTTGGTACCTGGGTCTATGCGACCACACAATTTTGTACAAAACATTACGCTGCACATGGTACCACTTTACTCAATCCTCAAGGAGGACACTTGTTGGCAATGGAGACCGGAGCAACGACAAGTTTTTTAATAATCTGAAAGCCAGCTTCACGAACATCGGCAACTCCACCATCCGCAAGGAGATAAACCATTAATACTGCAAATGGAGGCGTGCCAAAACGGTCTGGGCGCAGTATTATGTCAACAAGACGAGAACGGCCAACCTAATGTGATAGCGTATGCCTCAACCCGGCTCAATGCCACGGAGCAGTGCTGTCATATTAACAATTGGGAATGTCTGGCCGTTATCTATGCAGTGAAGAAATATTGCTATCATCTCCAAGGACAATGCTTCATTCTGCGAACTGACTCAAAAACCCTTCAACGGCTACACGAGTCATGGAATGCTAAAGCTAAACTCGGACTGTGGGATATATTCCTCACGGAATTTTATTTTGAAGTTCAACACTGCCTAGGTAAAACGAACGACATGCCAGATGCCCTGTCCTGATTACCTACACTGGAGGAAAAAGTTGAGGAGGAAGAGGAAAGAATGTCCTCTCCCCCCTCAGATCGAGCGAAGTTCGGAAGAGCAAATCCATTTCCTCCAGCTTTAAATTACCCGCCACCAGATAACACTGAGTCAGCACGAGGATCCCGACATACACCGCCTACTACGGGAACAGCCCCAACGCTTTGAATTATGGGATGACGTCGTGTGGACGCGTAGCGGACAACCTAATACGCCCTGAAAGATCTGGGTTCCGCAGCAGTTATGCACCGATGTGTGTCTGCATCACCACGACCACCCTCAAGCTGGACACCCGGGCACAAGGGAGACCCTTTCAAACATCAAAGTTCAATACAGCTGGGGCGGGATAAGCAGCGACGTCCGACAGTATGTAACCAACTGTGTTACGTGCTGTCGTGGCACAGCATACCCAGTTCCGCCTCATACAGCGTGACCAAGGAGACCCAAGACAGCATCGCTGACCATCTCATGGGGGCCCTACCCACGCAATACCAAGGGGAACCATTACCTGCTAGTAGTAACTGACCAGTTTTCAAGGTGGGTAGAGGCCTTTCCTCTACCTAGACAAAAAACTGCCCCAATCGTGCGAAAGATAGAAACTGAGATACTTGCACGATGGGGTACCGAAAGGCCATTTTATCTGACAATGGCACTCAAATCACAATTCGCCAATGGCAGTCAGCATGCCAGGGATAGGGAGTAGAAACCTGGACTACCCCACCATACCATCCCCAGGCCAACCCCACTGTACAAAGGAACCAGGAGATCAAGACGTGACAATGTATCAGTGTGGGAAACAATCACCGATATTGGGACAAGCACATCCCAATAATTCTGTTCGCCCTTTGTCGTAGAACCAATGAAGCAGTTGACACAAGCCCTAGCGTACACCTCCTGGGCCAAACACTCCACCGACTAGGCAACTGGCAATGGGAAAGTGAGCCCACCGATATGCCTCAACCCAAGGACATCCGGCTAGCTGCCCTAGCCCGTACTACTACTGCACAAAAAACCCAGGATGAGTAGATTGGAAATAAGTACCTTATACAGAAGACAGGGATACTGGAATTCTCCCTAGGTGAAAGTGTATTTCTCAGGATGCATCCGCTCAGCAAGGCCAGCAACCAGTTCCGTGCTGGCCTGACTTCCGTACCGTGTTGTTGGCAAAAGAAACTTCTACTTTTAAGTACATTTTCTTTCAGGTTCATGTTGTATATTCTCTTGAAAATTTCCACATCGCTATGCTGAATGTTTGTCAGCGGCATGCAAAAATAAAGTAGGCTGGTAGGACACCCAATAAACGCAGCACTCGTTACACAATCATCTCTACAACGGGGAAGGGGAGGCACATTCGCAGCATCAGCAAGCGCCGCACCACTAGAGCAAGGCACAGAGAGGAAGCCACGAGAAAGACAGAACTATGGTCTCCACATACCACGTGTCTCGCCTTCACCTGCCGGCTCGAGATCACAGAGCACGCATCGCTATAGTGGTCAAGCACCCCAACACTAAGGGTCCCGCCTACCCAATGATGAAAATTTATTTTCACTTCTCTTATAGACTTTCTTCGCTACTCCAACGAGACCTTCCAGAGAGGGGGCCTATGCCCCACTCCACCACCTTTTCACGATGAGTCTTCATCGCAACAGAGGGAGGCGCGAATTGACGTGTGCCGCTCTTACTACTAATCATCTACGATTATGACTCATCACTATTTACGTGAAGTATACCCTTACTTAAACCTACATAAGAATTGTCTACATCAACCACCGACACGAGAGTTGTGGATACAACACTTTGCACATAAACTCTCGGCCACTTAAATCTCCCGGGCAGCCAAACATGTGGCCACAAGGTTACGTAACCAGCACGCACACCACCTCCTCCACTCCCTCCCTGCCAAGAGCCAACAAGCCACTCGCCACCAGGCAAGGCCAGAGCACTACCGAAGATGAACGAATCAGTATTGTCAACTACTGCTGACCAGAGATTTTTAACTCCCACGCCACGGCAGAAGGACGTCACGTGCCTTCCCCGCACCAGCAGCGCAGACTTCAGCCATATATAAGTCCATGTGCAGTGGGCCTCCAGCAGTAATTATTCCAAGACTTAAGTATGCCCCCAGTGGCTACTTCCAACTACAAGTCATCTAGCGAACACACTAACACCTGTTAACTTCACTTTGTCTCTTCCAAACACCCGCTTTCTTTAGTACAGTTTAGTAGTAAAGTATTTTTCACGTCTAGAACAATCTTCCCCTTTTTAACCTAGGACCAGGTCGCCTACACCTGGCTAACGTAGGTAACCTTCAACACTCCACTGTTCGGTAGGAAGTAGCACGAATCAAGTGTTTAGATTTTTCAATAAACATAATTTTTTTCTATCCTTAAGATTTTCATTTACAGAGAATTTTCTATTTCACCCGCTAAGAACAATTCGTCATGCACTGCCAACAGAAACAGGGTATTTTCCTAAACCTAATTAACGCACCCATCAGACGGCTGTTTCTTCTCACCACCTGAGCACTGTTAGTGCTGGAGGGGAGGAACAGAGGAGCTACAACCACTAGGAATACCTTCATCCAAGGAGGGACAGCAGGCCCAGGTTATTCCCTTGCTTTGAGCACTGTTAGTGCTGAAGTGACAATAGCCAGAGTCTTGCCGTTGAATCTTGCCTGAAATCACATCCAGTAGAGGCTTTTGTGGTCCAAACAGCTCCCTGTCTCTGATCAGTCCGCCAAGCGTGGGGGATAAGAGGAGTCTCTTACCAAGCTCGTGCCAGCAAGCAGCTACTGAACTGACGCTATTAAATTGTTTCTCGTCCAGGTGCACTCCACGTGTTGTTCAAGCAGCGACACTCTATGCCTTTCAAGATAAGGCACTGCAAAAGGTGAAGGGAGCAAAATCTTGCGTTCCTTGCTGCCAAACAGTGGTCTGTACTTCCCCCTCCTGCGAAGGAAAGGCAGGCGGAACAGGACCACAATGCCGCACTCAGGCTTCAAGCAGTCACGACTGCTCCCATGGTGTTTGTACATTTTCCACCAAATATTCGCACCAGCCCAAAGTATCACCCGGTTCCAAGAGGACTGGTTTACAAGACCAAGGCAAAGTACGACCTGGCCAATCCCATGTTCTGGAGCTGGGAATCGGTCATCTGGAATCATCAATACAGTGTGGAGTAACCCAGTGACTATTAGGTTGAGATAAAGAGTCGAAATATCAACTCCATCAGCCTCACGATGGTCTTCGGAGTAAGTCCGTAACTAAAACCCGACAAACCTGTATAAATCCAGCGTATAAATCCAAGGTGATTGTGGCAAGCAGACCTTAACCGGGCACGCGTCACTCTAACTTCTTTTCTCTCTTCCAGGAACCCGCATTAGACAGTTTTAGATGAGTAGTTATATATTCTGTTTTCCAGTTCTCTTTCCCTCTAGCCTAGGACGTCGCCTACACCTGGTAACGTAATTAACCTTCAGTACTTCATCTGCTTGGTAGGAGATAGCACAAGTCACTGTGGTTATTGAGTCCTCAATAAATACAGCTTTGTTCTCTATCCTAATGCTTTTATTTCTACATTAATGTCTACTTCACCCTCTAAGAATAAGTTGCACTGTGCACTAACGACAGAAACCGGGTACTTTTGTAATTCCGAAGTAGCTTGACTGACGCCCCCATTCTGGGAATGTACAGTCTGGTACACACCCATTACACGCCCGCCTGCTTCTTCCTACTACCCTAAGCACCTAGGTGCTGGAGGGAAGGAACAGATGAGCCACAACAAGGAGACACAGCAAGCCTAGGTTATATCGCCTACCAGAGCACCTACGTTATGGGGGAGGTATTGGCCTTGGTATTGCGGCCTGGCCTTAGCTGGATATCACATCCAATAGTAGCATTGGTGGCCCACATGGCTCAACGTCTCTGATCTGCCCACAGAAGTGGGGGATCAGTACACACACTTACTGATCTTGTGCTACGAATCAGCTAATGGACCGACATTATTATAGGGGAATAGTTTCTCATCCAGAGTGCACACTATATGTTGTTCAGCGACGAACCAATCTCTATGACTTATGAGGCACGGCCAAAGGAGTAGGGAACTAAAGATTGTTCATCTAGCTGCCAAACAGCGGAATACCTTACGCAGGAAAGACAGGCGGAACAGGACCGTGCCGCCTTACTGAGATTACAGGCAGTCTTGAATGTCCACATGGTACAATATATTCATTTTCCACTGCTCATCCAAACCAGTCCCGACTACCACCTAGTGTTGAGGGATCTAGTATACAGGACTGAAGCTAGGTGCGGACTAGCCAATCCTAACTTCTGGAGTCAAGAGTCAGTGGTCTGGAACTTGGAGTATGGTGTGAGACAATTCAGTACAACATATTCTAAATAAGGACTGTAACACCAGCTTCGCTAAGTCAGCCAACCCACAATACCAACTGACCGAAGACCCTCAGGGTGAGTCAGGTTTCTAAAACCCCCCCTTAAGCTACTTATAACCACACACTTAGTCTAGCGCAATACACCTCTACGATTGTGCCATACAGTCAATAGCCGGGCACACATCAGTACCAACAAACCAATATTACTTCATAATGTTTCAGTTTTATGTCCCATCAACAGAAAGAAAGTGCTGTCAGAAGCATTAGACATGTTTAGCAGGAGTCGAGTATGTAATCACGTAAACTGAAAGCAAAGGATTTGTCGACAGCCAACATTACAGTATTCTAGTCACTGTAGTGCTAGGTCACAGGGGAGAGTGCATCACACTACACGGTTGGTATGGAACCTGGTGCAAACATGTGCAGTTCACCATCTACCTACTTACAAACTTCTGTTTCATAACAGGATTAATTTTCTGCAGCTCAGAATCTTTTCTTCAACAAGTAGGGGGCCATGGTGGCTGAGCAGTTAGCCTGCTCGCCTCCCACCAAGGTGATCCGGTTTCAATCCCCGGCCAGGTCACTCCAAATTTTCGCATGTGGGAATTGTGCCAGAAGATGCCATTGATCGGCGGGTTTCCTCAGGGATCTCCCATTTCCCCTGCCCTTTCATTCCAGCTCTGCTCCATACTGATCTAATTCACCCTCATCAGCTCTCAAGACCTTGATGTTAAAAGCCGTCCAAATATCTTCACTCGCTCACTCGCTCACTCGTTCAACATGTAGGAAAATACAGTCTATCTTCAAAGAAGCTGAGATATCCAACTGGTATATTAACTCAGAACAGGTTAGTCACAATAATATTAATCTACTTATCTGACCCAAGATGCTAAAATATTAAACCGCACAGTATAAGCTGAGCAGCACAGAGAGTACAAGGAAGTCATCTGAATATCAACCAATAGTTTAGGGTTTGCTTGTTCATTATACTACCTACAATAAACCACGTTCATTTTATACTTATTGTATGTCATCTTGCCCCTGTCATAAAAGCAAATTCTCAGCAACAGCTTAAGTTCAATATAGTAAGGGTTTATTTTTTTACCACATATTTCAACTCTCTTGCCAGAACTAAAGTCAATAGGACAATGCACAGTGCTGTTGGCAGGTATGTTTCTCTGGAATCCCCCCTTGGCCATACAGGGATGTCTTGCCAGAGAAACTAGATCCATGGCATGAGACCAACTGACAAAAGTATTTTAGTAAATAACACACACAGGCATTTTTCAAGTTTTTATTACTACACAGAATATAATCACTCTCATACGATTCACTTCAAGACAGAACATAAAATTTCAAAATTAGCACTCCTATAAATGTCTAAAATCAACACAGTGTCATGGATAGGTCTTCTACACATTTTGCAATATTTTAATTCTGATATTTGCAAGCCTTGTTCATGATAAAATTGGGTTTACAGAGTAATTGTACTCATTTAAATTAAAACACATGTCATGATTAGCGAGGAGGAGATTTAGTTTTAATGTTGGTTATATCAGATAAAATTTTTTTCACATGTACATCAGTACAAAAGTTCATATACATCCATTGCCTTAAAATTTGATTTACAATGTTTAAGAACAGTTTACATTTTTCAATAAAATGTTATGCATAAATATTTACAGTATGTTTTCATCTGCAGTTTACATGAAAGCTAGTGAATCTATGTAGTTAAAAGAATTACCTACAATTTGTGAAATATGAAATACACTGGCTTGCACTGACAAATTCACAAAAACACTTTACCTGAGTTTTTCATACTATTACAATGTCTGCATCCTTTGAAGACATTGGCAATGTAACATTCACAGGAAGATAATATTACACTGGGAGTACTCACTGTGTTAATGTATACTTAACATGTAAAAGCACACACAAAAAATTGCAATAAAACATCTAAGAAAAATATATACTCACGTTGTTGCCACAGAATATTTTCCCACACAAACATTACAGAAATATACTGCCCCAACACTGATGGCAAGCTTACTGCATAGCTGTTAATTGTGCAAGTGTCTGCTAATTCTTTTTTATGTGTTTTATTTTAGACGGATGCATATGTGTACCATGTACCTTGAAAATAAGCATATGCACACAAGTGTATATATGCATGTTCACATGCATGCGTGCATGCCTGCATGTGCACATGCAAACACAAGTGTATATATGTGAAGACCTGTACAAAAACACAATATCCTAGAAGATCTACAAACACACTTAAAGTAACTCACACAATATCCAAGGTCTGATCCTCAATACACAGCCATACAACAGACCAAGAAACTATCCCACACATTTCATTGTGATGACAATATCTAAAGTATACAAAACATTTAGTGTATAATATAAATACAGACATGAAATTTAACTTTTCTATGCTACCAGTAACTATTCAAACTTCATAACCGTTCACAAAGAGAGATAAATCGTAATTAAAAAATGTAGCATGAATACAAATTCCAAATACAATAACTAAGAGAATCATGTTACAAAATACTATTCATTTTTTTTTTATATTTTAATACAGCTAACACACACTTAGAAAGTTACCAAATCAAAATTATAATCTAAATATATCTTTAAATTCAGACACATTATGCAAACACACACAAGTGAAATAGTTACCTCAGATGCTGTAGATCATAATAGTAGACATGGCCAAGTACTGAACTGACTAAATATTGTTAGATACATAACACACAGCTGACAATACTCGAGGAGATTTAGTTTTATATTAAGAACTCCTCTTATGAGAGCTTGCAAAATCTTCCCGATGTACAATATGAATCAGGTTTACATTTACAAATTAGCAATGTGTTCTGTTCCTTGCAAGAGACTCAATACTGTACATTTCTCCATATACAGTAGAACCCTATTGTTAAAACCATTCATGATTTCCAGGAATAGGATTGTTAGTGAAAGGAATAGTCTTAATACAGGATTTGCAAAATCTGACAGATTTTGACCCACCCCGACATCTATACGTGAAAATGGGGGTGGCAATTTTTAGATATGTACTGCTTGGAGTACAGTGTTTGACAAAAGAAACAATGCATAGCGACTTATTTTTTTGAAAATTTCCCTCAAATTTCTAACTTATTTTTTTTACAGAATTTTTTGCAGTTCTTCAAAGTGGGTCTTTAAAGAGAGATGGTCTTAGCTAAAAAAAGGCTGCAACAGTGAGGTTCTACTTTATACATACAGTACATAATTTTAATGAGGAACAGAATCACTCAGTATAAGAGAACATGCATGCAGATACAGTATGTTAAACATGATACTTTAGGAAACTGTTACCCTGAAGAACTTCTGGTGTATTAGATTATCTTGATATATAAACTGTTTTGTTAAAAAAAAAAATACACGCAAAACTTATTTATAGACCAGGAAACATCAAAATTTATCTTTAAAAAAAGTGAGTAATTTTTAACTTGTTAATTTTCCAACTACTTTAAACTTTTAAACATTACAATATCTGGTTAGCTATTAAAACTAACATTAGTAAACTCTGCAATTATCTGGAGGCCAAAGAAGACAACAAAAGATATGCAAATACCATTAATATCTTGACAAACTTCTGAAAACACGCAATGTATTTGACAGCCGACGAGTTGTTCAGATACCGTTTTCCAATACAGATACAGATAAAGATACCCCAATACCAATGCAGATACCAGTGCCCTTTGCACAGAATTGTAGAAAAAGGATTTCTGTAAATAATATAATAAATAAACATTTCACCTAAACTTGCTTAAATAAAGAATATACTGTTTCAACATACTGTATACAATTTATTGTAATCAGACACAAAATGCAAGCTGACCTAAAACCTCCAAACCCCCTGAATATGAAAATAATATGACACCAAATGCAAGTTAAATTTTGAATGTCCCGCACGCATTTGTACAGTGAGATCACACATAGAAGTTATCGATTGGGCAGTGTGTTCATGGTGGCAGAGGTAAAGGGGGGGGGGGGGGGGGGGAGACTGAAGGATTACCTCCCCACATGCCACTACATGTTGCCGATGCCTTGCATCCGTGGCAAATGTCTGTCTTTTAAGGTAATTAATTATAGCAAATAAAACTTGTAATTTTGAGACAGAAATGAATAGATACGGTGGTTATTATTGATTTATTCACTATCTTTAATAATTAATCATTCAAAACCACGTCCTCTGATTTTCCCTGTTACGAGTTACACTGCACCCTCGGGCTCAGTGCTTACCTACTAATTATTAGACGGCAAAAGGTGTCCAATAGGCTCTTACATGTTATCAGTTTATTCCAAGACGTGTGTTTATTGAAATAAATTAATATAAATCGTCCAATTTTCCTACAAGAAGTTACTGCAAATTAACTTGACCCTTGTAATACAAGTCGCTCGATGTTCAAACAGTTTTTGGTGACAAGTGGTAGAGTACATTCTTTTAGTCACATAATTTTATTCGCAAAGATGCTGCCTTTTGAGTTAAATAAGTATTACATTTTAAAGTCATGTTAATTTTACGCCAGATGCAATGAAACACCAAGCTTACGGGAAAAAGAGACCTTAAATCACATAAGGAAACATCTTTCTAAATAATAATTCCACGTAATAAATTTTTGCGTAACATTTTCAGGCGAAACCATTTGCTTTGAAATACAAGTGATGATAGGTGCAACTATTTTGAGCGACGCGTCATCTTGATAAAATGTTGATGTTTGCCAGGCGCATTTCATTTGCTCGCTGCCGGCATATGAAGGCAAGCGGGCGTGGCCGAGATTTTGCTAGACACCAGCTTCCCCTCTCGACGGCAAGGCATGTGAGGGGAGGCAGGAAGGTGCGTGACTGGAAGAGAAAGATGGGAGAGAGAGACAGATGTCGCTAGGTCACCATGCTGGTTGATATAGGTAACTATTTCCTCTCTCATCGGCGTGTAGTGGAAGTAGCAAGCCAGTCTTGCACGCCGCACCATGCTGCAATGTACTGTCAGTGTAGGAATTGGACAAACAGTTACTTTCATGTAACATGTTCCATCATTCCAGTTCCAAGTAAAAAGTTTCAGTAACATGTTATTTTAGTAACAGGTTACTGTAAAACATTTCTCGCCTATCCAGACGTTCCAGGAAATAACAATTATGTTGTTCAATGTTCCAAAGCTTGGCATTCCGAGAAATAATGTTCACGGATGTGCACTGTTGCAAACCAAGACGTTCCAAAAAAGGACTTTTTCGCACGCGCAGTTGCAAGGAGAGAAGTTCCAAAAATTACTTTTATGCATGCGCAGCAGGTAAGCGTTGGTTTTAAGTGAAGCACTTTAAGACGTTCTAAAAGTAACTGTATAAATAATGGTCTAATGGAACGTATTATTCTTCTAACACATTACCAAATTGTAACAATTTTTTTTTTTAACTGGTTATTTAAACAACGCCCATCTCTATGTCAGTGTCGACAGATATGTTGGGAAGACAAGACACTATACAAAGCACCGCAGAGCAGTTATGAACGGCTGTACACGTGACGTATTTCACATCCAGTTACTAGACCTATGTATAAAAAATATAGTTGCGGGAAATCTTCGGTGACGGGACCCGAAATATACTTTGATCAGCGTAACATGCGACAAACGATAAAAGGTTACGTTAACATTATTTAAACATGAATTTTGCCGGGACCACAAAAAATGTTGGTGAATGCAATTTAATTGTTTGTATTTGTTTTTTAAATAAGCCGCATATACACACACACCAAAATACTGTAATTTTTGTGTCTAAAGAAAGTAATAACCTGATTTCATTGTCTGCAACTGATACTAATGTATAGGCCTGATACCATACTTGGTATCGGTATAGGAACAACTCTAATAGAGATTGCTGCACTGACATTAGCTGCTACCTACGTGTACTGAAATGCAGATTATTAGTCACACACAATGCAATTGTGAGTGTAGGCATGGTTCCACTGTCGGGATCTATCAATACAACCTCTCGCTACATGAATAGCACAATTGATGGTTCTTGTGCAACGTCTGCAGTTTGTTTTTGTAGTAACTGCAGTGGTCTGGTTTCGTGCTAAGTTGTGTTATAAGAGTTTAGTTAGAAGTTTTATTTCAAATGGTTTTGAAAAATATTGTAATTCATCATTTTGATAAGTAGGCCTGTCTGAGTCAGCAATCTGCAACAATGTTGTGGTAATTGATTTTTTCTGAAACTGTAAACTGTAATTTTTTTGCATGTTTTGAAGAAACCTAGACGAAAAACTTTTCTGAGAGTATTTTAACAGTAAAATTTTTTGTGGATCTTTAACTTTTAACTTTAAAATCAATTAATTTGCATGGATTTATATTTCTGACTAATCAGTTAATTGTTTCTGACTTTAACTTTAACAAGTTAGATTATTTTGTTAACTTTCCTAAGTATGCAATTGCTACCCTTCCTCAAATTGCTGTAACTGACATGTCCAGCCCTACAATATGTCTAGCAACCACATTGTTAATTGAAATTCATAGAATTTCCTCCAGACTTACTGCAGTTTGTTGCACCCACTGAAGGAATGGACTGCCTTATACTACACTATGTGAATCATGCAGAAAATGTAACACACACTTCATACCATGCAAGTTATTTTTAACATCACCTGTGCAGTGTACATCGAACAGTTGGCTATTCAAAAAATAAACAAGAATCCGGTGGATTTTAGGAGAGAAAGATGGGAGCAAGGGCAGGAGCACATATGGGAAATACTGGCAGCACCAATGGGAAATACCGGCATTATTCTAACAACTCCAGAATTATTCTAGGTATATTCAAAGTTAGTAGTAACAAGTTGACATTGAACCTCGTGCCTCAGCCACTAAAGGCCATTGTGGGGCGTTTTGTGTGTATGCAGTAGTGTACATGTAGTAGTGTACAAAAGGTTATGTGCAATGTGTTAATGTCACGTACGTAACTTACTAAGGGTTTTTGTGCATCATTTTGTCTTTTTTTTATCATTATATAATGTGTATTAATCCCCAGTGTTGTGTTTATTTTGTCCCGAACGTGTTAGTTGCCACAACATTAAATTTATCATACTTGCATGACTGCTTGTTTTCCTGCAACAAGATCGACATTAACAGAAAACAACACTGTCCAAATAAAGAGATTTAAATAGCCTTTAAAATATGTGAACCCAAATACTCAAATAGCATACCTTGTTCTGGAATGTAATAAATCTCAGTACATACTAACTGATTTGGCAGAAAATTCCCACTTAATTTGAGATACATACACACGAGCACCCAAAGAAAAATACTAGTGTTTGCATTCCACCCAAAATTTTGTTAAAGAATTCAACTGCGTTCCATATAATTATAAATACTAACACCTTTTTCAAAAACTCCTTGCAAACAGTTTTACACCACAAGACTTACATGACCCCCATGTAAAAAAGATTGTTGTGAGAAGTAAAGCTGCTACAATCCCCAACGTGATGCTGAGACTAGGTGTTCAGGCTTTCAACAGAAAATTCAGTCTCTTTTATAACCACCCAGTAGAGATGGCATCAGACGACCAGGCAACGGTACACATTTGTTCCAGTATTAATACAGCATCTCCATAATGCACGTGAAGTGTCAAATACACTGCCTGAAATAGCTGTCCACAAAACAGGTGGCTCACACACACTGCAGCCCACTTCAGCACATGTATCCTGTATAGCTAAAAGTGGGCATGTTCGCAGCACGGTTCTGCTGGATGCTCTCTCCCCTCTCTACACAGATACAGCCAGCCCACCTGCAACTATACTGCAATACACTCGCCACTGAGATGCCTAAACTGATATTCGAATGCCGCATAGCCTACATTCAACAGTTTAATACAAACATTATTTTACTTTAAGTTCACTATCATTCATCACAATGTTAAACAATATGACTAACCCACCAACACAGATCGGCACACAAGACGATGGTGGGCCTGGGCATCTTCCGTGCTACTAGAATAATACAGCAACTCTGAAGCATGGGATACTTTCCTGGAACTATGCAGACTTGCATGGAACCATACATAACAGCCAGTCATGTCAGCACAAAAATAAAAGTAACACAACCTATATGCACTTATAAGAGTCCAACTATAAAAATACCACAATAGGCACATATACATGTATAGTCTCAACATGTTCAATACAACTGCAGTTGAACTTAGGAAGGTGAAATTGAAATTTATCACTAAGCATTACCACATTTATTCTACAGAGAAGTTTCCCTCATCTGCTGCTCACTATTTAAAAATAAGTCACACAAAATATGGGAAAGACTGCAATGTTACAGAAAATAATATTAATGTGAAAAAAACAGATGCACTAGTACTCATGAGTTAATATGCACAAGCAAGCAAATGCATGCACACACACAAATATAGTCAATATTTTCACATGCACCAGCTGTATTTAATGGTAAATAGCAGCCTACTGAATCAGTTGATAATTGCTGCCAAAGAGGCATGCTAGCATACACAGCAAAACATTGCTATATTAGTGCATCCAAGAACAATAAGGTGTGTGTATGTATGCATATGTCTGTGTATGTATATGTAGAGATCAAGAAAAATGGTGAGATGCGAAATTCACGAAATAATGCAAAATGTGAATAATTTAGATGAATTCCACAATTTGAACTTTTTTTCAACACAAATACGTCTTTGTGATATGAATTCTATTTGTTTACGCTATCACGATCGTAAACAAAAAGAAAATGGGCCAAATAATTTAGGTGAATGTTATGGTATTGCCTTAGTTTCTACACATTCATGAAATTCACTCATTTTAGCACAAAAGTACGTCTAGCCGAGAATTCTGTTTACACTATCGCGTATCACGATTGCAAACGAGAAATAAAAATGGAACAAATTGATAAATTGAATATGTCGACAGTCGAAATGTGCACAATACAATCTCAACATAAATGGCTCGCCACAATTTCTGCATGCATGGCCAATGCTTGGTTGACCCATTCTCCATTGCGTAAAAGCAGAAGCATAGGCAACTGTAGAAGTGATTGTTCAAATTTACCATTCTGTATGTTAGTATTTAGTAGAGTTCAATTTGAATGCCATTGATAATCACTTGTTCAGTAATGGCTACAATATGGTAATTTAGTCTTTTAGTAAGTATCGTTACATACCAAAAACTAAATACCACAATACCAATTATAGTCCATTCACGACTGGAACAGACTTGTGAAAATAACTCTCTGATAAAATGCCCTAGCCATTAGCTGCATGCATAGCTAGTAAAAAAAAGTGGTGGGTGCGGGTACAGTACCTGCCACTTTTTTTACTAGCTATACATGCAGCTAATGGCTAGGGTATTCTTTAAAAGATTGATTTTCACAAGTCTGTTCCAGTCGTGAACGGACTATACGTCATTATTGTAGTCGAGTGATTCGGGTTACATGACTTGGCATTTATTTTTAATTGTATTTTTTTTTTTCTGAAATAGTTATATTCCTAACACCGCTTTCTTCATTTGTATATACCTCTCTGAAGTTCTTTTTACACCGCTGATGGCATGCTCTATTCAAGATTTTTTGGGGTCTTTATGTATATGTATATTAGTGTGAATATCTTTATGCATGTGTGTGTTTATGTACATATACTTTATGTATCTGCAAATATCAACCTGAGAGTGCTTGTAACCCTGTTTATATCACCTGAAGAACTTTACCTTGAAATGCTGAATTTTATCTTACATTTTTAAGGTTTAGTTACCATTCCAATGGACACACAAAGTTATCTACACCAAATGCTAATATAGTATATTCTCAAACATGGGCATTGTTATAAGCGCATAAACACACATAAGGGGCAGCAGAAGGTGTTCATCATTAAGGGGTCAAGATGTCTAATAACAGTGAAAAAACAAAAACCTTTTTTGTGTAGTTAATCCATGTTGAAATGAAAATTAACATATATCACAATATCATAGAAAAATCTTACATGTTTAGTATTAAGGCTTGCTCAAAACTTTTTTATTGTTTTAACATAATAACTGATACTGTTTAAACACAAACATATCACAGAAATTCTAGAGATACTGCACCATTCAATTGAAAACATTTTAATTTTAAGCAAATTATATTTTTTAATTAAAAACAAACTTACCTTAATGTATTAATTCACAACTAAAGTCATAGTTTTAGTGAATTAAACACAATTTAGATGAAGATGTGGCCAGAAAATAATATTCTAGATTATTTTGAAGAAATGAATTTGAATATTTTTTGCCAGATCTCAATTTACAACCATGTGATTAAAATGTTCTTGAGTCATTGTCGAACAAAGTCATGTTTCAGACAATCAAGAAAACATAACAAAAATAAACAGTGAGTAAAACACTGACGGATGGCACAGACTCACAGTAGTGTTGCCAGTTACAGGTTGCTAGTTGCTGCAGACTACAGGTTTATTATTTCTTCTGAGAATCTGACCCTTACAGCAGATTATTAGTGTGTTATATGACCTTCTGACCCACTGGTTCCGCCGCCCATGATACACATGCATGAAAATTAGTCAATTAAGATAAAAAATTATTTATAATAAAACCTAAATTAAACAACTATTTTAACCAATATGCTAATGACAATACCTTAGTTTCATTTACAAGAGCTAAAATTGAAGGATGTATGTGCAAGCATCTGAAATATGAGTCTTAGACTAAAATTTTAGTATATCCCTTACATACAAGATAAATCATGATTTGATAGAACATATAATACAACTCCTTTTTCAGACCCCCTGATTTTACACTTCCCTTTATTTTACACTTATTTTCTTTGGTCCCACACAAGCATAAATTTCCATGTTTTGCACTTTCCTGCATTTTGCAACTTATTTTAGTCCCTTGAGAAATTTAAAAAAGGGGTTTCACTGTATCTATAATTTCACAGTAAATGTAGACTGTATTATCATGTAACCAAGCCACACACACACTTTTCAAGAGGGGAAACATTTCTAAACTCGTCACCAGTACTAAGTGCTTGTAGACAAGACAATACATGCAGTCTTTTTCCACCTGGTCAGAACTACTATGCATAACATCATACAAGAAAAATTTCTGTAAGGATATCTAATATTTATGTACAAAAATTACAAAACATTCCCTGTTACAAACACTATAAATTCCTGTTAAAAGAATAATTTATACGGAATGGAAATTGTAAACCTAACCTAATTATTCTAATCACTGTATGTAATTTACAAACTTGACGAGGAAGCCACCTGATAGCCGATAGCAGCAGACTTGAAATATGCAGTGACTAACCTCTCTTAATATCTATGAGAATGCTGAGTAATGTTACTCTAGATTCGTTAATCACCTGAATATTATTCCCCAAAAGTGGTGACCATTATAAACTTAGAGGTTATGCCAAAGACAGCTAACAGTTTCATAATAGGTATCAGTTCTCGAATGTTATAATACTTTGTCAACAGGCACCCAGCATACACAGACTACCACTCCACTAGAACACCAAGTTAAATAAATCTCACCCCACGCTGCCAAAAGAAGGAACCTCTTCCTTTACACTGACTGTTGGTGCAATATCTATTTGTGGCACTGCTCCAAGCACATACTGCTTTTTAGCTCTTATTTTTTTCCTTGTGGTAGTGAACCAATTTTTTATAACTTTCTCATTTAATTTCAGTCTTTTAGCTAAAATCTTTTTGTATTTCGCTGAAGGAGATGGATTTTTTAAAAATTCATACTCTAGAAACTTTGCGTTTTCTTCAGATAAAGATGTTCTGCCATTTTTCTTTCTTGAGTAAGTATTCTCGGCTAGCTGCTGAATATTTGAATCTGTAAAACAAAACAAATGTTACAGTAGGTTCTACCAAAATCATGCATCAAACATAAAACAGCCATATTTTTTCAGATTACAAAGACAGTGTAAATTATATGATATGTACATGATAATTAACATTAAGCAAAACTCGCATAGCTTCAATTAATATTGCTAGATATCACAACTGATACTGTCTCTCTCCCAACATGTAATACAAAGGAAAATGTCAATGAAGAGAATAAACAACTGTTTGTGAAGGGCTTAACCTGTATGTTATGGAAGAATTTAAGCAGATGACATCTCACCGCTCACGAGTGGGTAACACCTGCCTTGCGGCAGTTGTGGATTTGGTAACATCTTCCTCACTGCATAGTACCACTAATCAAACAAATCAGCTATTTGAGCCGTCCACTGTATCTCCTGTGAGAGTGAGATGAAGAGCAAGGTGGACATGTGTGCTCAACGCATCAGGGTTTCACCAGACACTGCCTTACTGCTGGCATACCTATTTATTTGCACCGGGTCCTTTTCACTCCACCATGCCACGCTTGGGAATATGAAAGACAAAGGGTATATGAGCAATGGACCAGTCCCTGATGACTGTTCAGTCAGTCTGGGATCAGTCTTTTATCGGTCCTTCACCAGCATGTAATTGGTTTTGCAAGGCTAGCTAAGTTTATATCAATCCACGCAGATCATGGTCGACAGCTGTGCAAGGTGGCCAGGTAGGGTGTGTTGAGCGAGGCTCATTCCCAACTAGGAGTGGGGACACATCCTACTTGAGCAGGGACTGCGGGAGCCGTATTTAATTGGGCCACAGGAGGGGTGCATGCACGCAAAAACAATAATCTGAGGGCGACAACACAACTTTATGTGAGATCAGGTGTTTTTTTTTTTCACGCACACACGCCACGCACACGCATGCACGCACGCGCACACACACACACACAGTGTTTGATCAATGACAAGTATCTGATCCGTGGGGACACCCGTAAATGGTTAAACAGCACAAGATGCTTGTTTTGAGGTAAGAGCACAGAGTAATTTGAGCTCATAAATAAAAAAAAAAGTAACAATCTTCTTTAGTTAGGAAAATAACCAGTTGTGCAGCACATTCATTAATGTTGCTCTAATCACTTTAAATTACATTAAAAAGAAAGGCCATAAACATTTGTCAGAGAAATGGCACACAAAATACCAACCTTCAAAGAGCTACATTCATGTTTGGATATTGAATCTGGGTTTTCCTCCTCCAGATGAAAATGATAGAAACCCTTAATGGCTTTACAATCGTGAGTAGTCAAAATACATGCCAAACAAACATAAACGGCATTCTCCATTAACAATAAACTTTATTGACTTAAGCGGTAGGGCCTAAATGTTAAACACACTACCATTACTACTCAAACTCAATCCTGCTGTGATTTTATACAAACATCCTGTTCTCATGAAATGGCACTCATATACAAATCCATCTGCACATCAATTAAATATCATTATAGAATACCTGTTACACTGTTATTACCTATTCGTACCTATAGAAATGGATTTCACCGGAAGTATTTAACCGTCTCATTCATGTTTCCCTTTACACTGCTTGCTGGGAGAGTCACTGCACCAACAGTGGCATACAGTTGAAATGTTTGCAATTTTACGAGTTTTCCTTCAAGTTAATAATTACATATCACTTTGGTCTTATAACCACAAAAGACACTGCTGTCTGAAATCCCACAAATCACTTTTAAAGATACCATATTAAAATACTTTCAGCCACAAAAAAAAACCAACAAAAATTTCACAAACAGGTGTTACCAAAAACTCCTGCCCAATGCCTTTCAAAGTAACCAGGCTGGACTCAAACCAGCAACCTCTGGCTTCCCAGGATGCTGCTTGTTATAAAACAGCCAGAAAAAGATTTTCAAGAGAGCGTACCCAAGACATGATTTAACAAAGACATTAATAACATAAAATGAATTATGCCAAAATGTACTGAAATAATTCTTTACTTAAACCAATACACCATTTTATTCATGTTTCAAACTTTTTAATGCTATAGAATAAAAAAAAAAAATATGTAAGTAAACTTTGTAATTTAGTTTTACTTCCTAGCACAATTTTATATATATAACCACACACATGCACATACATACATACATACATACATACATACAGAGTGTATCTTAATTTGACCGACAAACTTTTACTGTAGGTTAATAACGAAAAAATAAGTTGAAAACATATATACAACCTATGGTCTAAAGTGAATACTAAGTGTAGTACATATCTTCGAAGTTTAACCTGGAACACTTGTTTCAAATATTGGAGGAAATATTTAAGATGGAACACTTATTGTCTGGATAAATGTTAACTGAACAAAGATCTTCAAACACCACAACACTTGTTGCTGTCATCAAATTTTTCATGTAAATAATCACTGTTACTACCTCTATCCATGTTGCAGTAGTATATTCGGGATTTAAAAGATGAATTATTAATCCTCATATCACAATTAACAAAAAATGCCACATTGTATAAATACCCTAAACCTCACAGTCTGAGTAATTCGTGTTTTACTTTCAAAATAATATTTACCAATAACTTGCAGGTGGGGCACACAGAATACCCAATAACACCCTGTTGTGACTATTAATGGGAGGAGAGAATTCTGGAGAGAGGTACATTACAGTGGTACTGTAATAAACTTTTTCTACTACCACAACTTCAAAAATGTGTACCGCCTTTAGAATTAATTTTAGACCATATGTCGTACATATGTTTTCAACTTCTTTTTTCGTGATTAACCTACATACGAAGTTTGTTGATCAAATTTAAATACACATTGTATATATGTTCCTAATAAGGACTCACACTTTGCTCGTACTAAACTTGATGCTTCTCCAAACCAATGACCAATAAACACTGCCACCAAAGCTGTAATACACAACCAGATCCAACAGACATCTGGCAAATTGAGCAAGTCTCTCAACCTACTTTCCCAGAATCTAACCAGGCGACATCTGGCTGGGTAACACTTCCAAGAAACAAACAAGCAAGGATTAAGTCTGCAAAGATAATGGAATGGATTTCCCTTCATTAAACAAATGGGACTTGAATCCAATTTGTAGCAAAACCTGCGGTACCTAAGAGTGCGTCCGATACAATTTGCTAAGTGGGCAAGCCCGTTTCATAGCCCACAGCAGAGAGGTCCATACACATTTACTCTGTACCATCACCCCGGAGTGGGAAGTAGCTCATCCAGAGAAGTGCTCCGATCCCAACCCGCTAGCAAAGAGTGGCCAACATTTGGATACTTGCGCCCGCGCCATTCACCGCCACCGGTAATCCCTGCATCTTCTGAGAGGCTTTTCAGCAAAATACCTGCCAGTGTAACCAGCAGCCTAGAAATGCTCTCATCCCGCAATGGTCCTATCTGGACACCTACTAATGTGAAACCATTTGTTACCTACCCTAAACTGTCGCTCATCTGAGTCAAGCGAATTACCATCACTTAATGACCAAAACGAGAGTTTGTTCTGTTGTATGTGTTTTGTTGCGTATTTAAAAATTTCAGCCCTATAATACATTTTGTTGGCTCTATGTAGCTGCCCCAGGCATCCTCGGCTACAGTAGTAAAAAGACAGGGATTCTGTGACAATACACCACGTGCGGTTCATTTTAACTATCTCTCTCTAGAATGAAGTCGGTAGAATATTTACTTTCGTACTTCTAATTTTAACTAGACTCAACCTATTTACATACTGTCCTTCAGACAGGGGGATAGTGCTTTCGAGTACTTTCTGTACTATCTTGCACCCTAAGATCCAGACCGGCAACACCAGACGGCTTCTCCAGCTTGGTGCTCCATTAGTCGGACCCTTACCCGGTCACGTACTGAACTTAACCTCATTTGTTCTTTGCATCGTAATATCCCTTAATAATAAAATAACTTTTCTAAACCTTGCATCATTTAGATGCAAGGTTTACCCATTGCCACATAGACACACACATTCTGCGGCCAGCCTTCCTCTGACGTATCACAGGAAAGCCCCCCTATTAGAAACACTATACACCAAAGGGAAGGCCATCCAACCAGACTGCTGCATTACAGCTTGCCCAGCTTTCATCAGCTCAAGGCAGTGGAAAATTTTCTGAGTTGATCACCTCTGCTTAGCCTACACTCAAGTTCATACCAGGAGCTGTACTCCTCTAGGTGAATTTAGCTTTTGTCTTTGAATCATCCCAGTTGATGCCTTATGCTCCCTAACATGGAGATTCTGTGAAGCCCGTAAGGCTGAGGCAGTAATCCAGCAATCGCTTGTCTACCATACTGGACAAAGCCCAGCAAGCCTAATGCCAAGCAGCTGTAGTACAACTGACAGTCATGCTGCAAGGACTCGTTACGTCAATAATAAACAACCCCCAGACACAGCACCTGACATATTTAGGCAAGGCAGGGCTTAACCCACCAGTCGAGAGGTGTGCCATCTTAATTAGAAACCAATGGGACTACTCCCATCTAACCAATAACCAATGGAGAAAAGTGGCTCCACGTCCAGTCAACAACCCCCGAAAGAATATGCGACACAGATTGCCCAACCCAAATAAACCCAGATAAGAAACTTGGCCAAGATATTTTCAGAAGAGTCAGTCAACTGCACCGCCCAGTACAATAGACCTCAAATTGTTGCCCAATCCCAGTATATCAGTGACGTAGCCCCCAGCAGCCACATTCATACCTAACTGAGGCAACCCGAGAATCCAATTGTTCAACCAGACCTTACGGCTACCAACTACACTGAACTACTAAATGCTTCCATTAGCCCAAAGCAAGTCCGCAACGGATTCGCCAATGAAGGCTTGTGCTTACCAAAAGACATAGTTCTACCAAGGAGGTCGTGCATCAACCTGCACTGTTGAAATACATGCATTAATGACGAACCACTCGCACACACTACTCAATACAGTTGTGCAAACCGCTATCAAAAAGTATACTTCAAAATTAATTAAAATTTTTCCACACATGAAATTCTACAGCATAATACGATGATGGGAATGGTTCTAAAATTTCTGAACAGAAATGTGTTGAACATGTATTCATGTGAAGTAAACTTTTTTTCCACGTATAATATTCTGTTAACCTATGTGTGTATAATGAGCACAGTATAAGTAATTGGCAGGTGGGGAGAGAATAATTTAAAGCTGTCTGTGGTGGTATGCTGAATAGTAAGCTGGAAAGTGTTGCAAGTGTCTACATTTGGCAATCTAGTAACCAGCCAGGAACTGGCTTTCACCCTTTCATTGATTGGCAAGCACAGTATGAGGTGAAGTCTTTCAGTGAGACATTTAAAAAGAATCTATCATGGTTTTCCATGTAGCTGAGCATCCTCCTCTTCACTCCTGACACATTGAGAGCGTAAATAGGAGAAAGATTGCACTGGCTACTATTTCATCTCATTAGCAAGTGAGAGAGTGAGAGTGTGTGTGAGTGAGAGAGAGAGCAAGAGAAAGAGAGAGCAAGAGCTAGAGAGAGCAAGAGAGAGCGAGAGCAAGAGCGAGAGTAAGTACGAGAGCGAGAGAGCGCATGCAAGGACGAGAGAGAGCACACATGTACGCGCGCACGTTGGTGTGTGAAAACAAGTGTGGAGAAAGATCAACATGAGAAGCAGCAAGAAGAATTTGACAGTGTGGGAACCATTAGACAGGAAAGAAAAGTGCCAGCCACAAGTTACCAGGGAGATGAGAGGGAGGTGCACCCTGATCGGCTATTGTACACAGCCCATATGAGTTCTTCCCCCTCCCACAGATAAAGTATGAAGAAGGTTGTGTGACAATCTATAGGGGCAAGCCAGCTGTGGGAAGCAGGACATATAACTAACATGCAAACTAATAACAGTGGTAAGCAGTGGAGTGGAAGACAAACAGTAAATGAGCAGTAGCAGCAATTAGGGGCCCAGTAGATGTACCACATGCAACTCGGCTCACAAAAACTCTGGCAACACACACAAATGGAAGCAACAAAATACCCCTCTTCCTTTCCTGAATAACATTGTAGTGCTAACAAGGGTAGGGGGGGCCCCACGACAGAGTCGCAACCAAGTCAAACCCCCTTGCCCAGCCTCTTAAAAGTCAGTGCTGTAACCAATGGTGCACCAAACCATAGTCATGCTTGGGCAATAGGCATGTTCAAGAGGTGGTCTGGGTATACAAAGGACCACCCATTATGAAACATTAGGAAAGTGTTAAAATACACAAACACTCTTCCGTGTAGCTAATAATTTCAAAACATGTGATAAAGAGAGCAATGATTACAATATTTTTTGTTTCATTTTTAGGTTTCATGGTACCGCAGATGTATCTATGCTATCTTTGGCCAAACACCTTGTTCAATTGAGGTGTTGACTCCTGGCTCCTTGAAATGAGACCACCTATTTCTAAAATAGTGGCCAATACTGGCCACACCTACGAATCTGGGATAGGCTTTCCTCCAAATAATACACTCTGTGAGGGCCTATTCCCTGTCCTTGAGGATCCCTGATGCGGCACACACACAACTACACCAAAAAGTGGCAGTCAACAAATATTTAGAAACCTTCTTAACAGCAAAAACCAGCGTAAAACTTGTGTAAAAAAAAAACGCCAATATAATATTACCTCTCAACATCACACATAACGTGATAGCTACAAAAACAGCAACCACAAGCACAGACTTGTGCTACCAAAAATGTTCATCACATACCAGCACTCTCATTGAAACGTGTGTGGGACATAACATAAACACAATACAGGTTAATCACCTTTTACAATTTTACTGAAGATAATACACAAAAACAAAGAAAGGGTTTAGTTAGCAAATAGTTTTTACTAACCTTGCGAAGAAATATTTTACACAAGTAATTTGTTTCTGTTTAAGTAGTTGGAGTTAATTTATGTCCCAAGCCCCCTTAATGCAAAACCAAAGCACTCAAGGCAGGAGGGTAAGCAAAACAAACCAGAAAAAGTAACTAAAAAAAGGGGTTACAACAACACAGAAACTAACACAAGCATAGAAGAAACAGAAGTAATATACATGAAAGATGGAGGACAAAGTGCACTACAAAAAAAAACCAGAACAAACATATTGGAAAACTAAAGGAGGCCAAAATGCCAACCTTCACATTTGGGCAGTGTTCCGTTCCCTGCACTGATGCGACCAGCTGCATGGTCGCCAGTTCTTGTTCCATTACTCCATGTGTTTAATGCTAGGCTGGGTAATGCAACAACTTCCATGCTCTATTTTCGGTGCATAATTGAGCATTTTATGTATGGCAAGAAATTTACATGTACGGCGATAGTAAACCAGTGATTCTGTCATATGGTTTGACAGAGTAACGAGTTCACAATGGTATATGTAAACGAGGCATAATGAAATTAATCGAATATTAAATATTTAACAGCCACCACCAGTAGATATTAACCTCAAAGTCGTAACAGCAGATTAACATGCCAAAAAAATTTAGGATATTATAGTTAGGTTGGCATTACAACCTGTTTTATTTTCACCCAGTTATTTTGTTTAAGTTCTGTTTACTGTATTTCGAGATAAAAAAGGTAACATTTTGGTAAAAGGGAGGGAGGGATGGGGTGTTTTAGTTTAACGTCTTTCGTGAGCCTGCATTGTTTTGATTTTCTTATGAATGTGTGGCATTCCAAGTTGCATATTGATTTGATGGAGGAGTGGAAAATTTTGCTTGTATGGAAATAATATTCAAATTATTTTAACTTCAATAAAAGAACACAATGTGATATATACACCGCCGTTCATATTCGTACAGTTGCAGCAACTACACACACACTTTGGCCGAAGTTAACCTTACACTCTAATTTATGATATAGGCAAAGATATAAATATTATTTACACACTACAAAAGCATTAAAAGTGCAACTTTTTTTAGGCCACGTGCATTTCAATAATTACAGTAACGGTTTACAAATACATTATTTACGAAACATGCAAACTTACTGTTAGTTAAATTAGCAACCTCCTGAACACGTGTTTTCCTATGGAAATCCTTACAAGTTTACTAAACAAAAATCACGTTTGTTGCTCACTAGCAGTATATACGTTATTTGCAGAATCATTCAGTAAAATCAACACTGCGCACATTTCCTAAAACAGACAAACTTGTAATTTGGTCGCTGCCGAGGCTAACCTCCCAATTAGCACGTTTCCGAGATGTTCTTGTCACTGCAACGTCAATGCATTAAGCATTTGTGCTTTCTCCTCGCGCAGCTTATGCGTGAGATTGGCCAGAAGTAGACTGATGTAGGAGGTGCACCGATGCGCCTGTGAGAAAGGATAGGAACTACTTCTCTGTGCATATTTTGCATTGTGAAGGTAACGGAATACAGCCATAGACTAAACCCAAGATGGCTAAGATCTAAATTCAGCACTAGCAGAAATAGTAAAAGGAATGTTGGAAAAGAAAAAATACTAACTGAAAATATTACAATCACACAAATAGTTCCAATATTTCAGGAAACCACCAAATAACTCTCATGCTATTACACACATGCAATTTTATGTGTGTGTGTAAATAAAAAAATTTTTGCCTATGTAATTGCTACTGTTTTTCAAAAAGTTTACATCAATAACCAACCATATAATATTTTGTGATAAATTACTAGTTTGTGGTAATGATCTAATATGTTATGTTGCTTTTTAATAGATAATGGAATATAGGAATTAAAAACTTGAGTTTTTTCCCTTCACATACATTGTTGCTGACCACAATAAAAATTACAATACTAGGGTTGGCACCTTTTTTACATTGGAAAATTCCCTGACATTTCCCTGATTTCTAGAGAAAAGGAATCTTTTTTCCCTGACCTTTTCTAAAAAATTTTTTTCTTTAAGGATTGGTTCCTTTGCATTATAACACACATTTACACCAAAATACTTCTCAGATCTTACAAAATTGCTCACTACATAGATTGCAAAGAAAAATGCTTAAGGATTTAGTCCACAATCATTAAAACAATTTTATATAATTCTGTCAGAGGTGCACAATTGATGACAGAATTGCGAAATATATCATGCATATCGCAGAATTCCCCAACATTTAGCTAACTTGTTAGAAATTCCCCGACATTTCCCTGATAAGTTTTCACATTCCCTGACATTTCCCTGTTTTCCAGGTTTTCCAGACCTGTGGCATCCCTGATTACATCCATCAACTGAGAACACATCCAAATGTATTTGCTGTAAATTAATTTTTTGTATATTAAAGAAAGTTATAGGTTTTATCTTGCTTTGAATTCTTAAAACTAGTCTAGAAATATTCTTTGATGTGTGCGAAAACAGATTATTCAATGGTCTGACTTCATAAGCCAGTTACTTTTAATTATAAGGGTACACCTTTCTTTAGTACTGTATGAAGAATTTATAGGGAACGTTCAAATGAGTAATATGAAACTGCTTTAGTTGGGAACGTTATATCCATAAGCCTTTAGGTAAATTTTTAGTTTCAGGGTCTACCAGAATTATGTGCATCATCATATTCCGCCAGCTAATTACCTTTTAAATCATATAGGCCCCTAATTAAAAACCTATCAATTAATTACCATACCCATTTTTTTAACAACTCATGCTGTTAAGACTTTAAACAATTTTCAGTACGCACATCTATTTCCTCATATTATTATTACATGCAGCCGCTGAGCATCCTCCCCGTCCCCCACGGGCGAGCAGGGTGTAGTGCTCAAGGGCATCACCAGTAACCAGATATTAACAAGGCAGATTTACAGAGGAGCTGCCTCAAATTACTGATGTGTGCCACTGCCGTGATAATACCATTGACACTCATGCCATCTCCCTTTCTTGAGAGAACTGACTGTCTGGGGTTATTGTTGCAATAATGTTCTGGTAATTGTGACTTCCCTCAGCACGACTTGGGGTACGAGGAACCTCCTGGATGAGGCTAGATGTTATATCAGCCAAGGCGTGCCTCCAAGTCGAGTGTCTAAATCCTTATATGGACTTGTGCCAGGTGTGCAGAACCAGTATAGCAGCAAGCAGCGACAACAGTGACCGGCGAGAGTGAAGCCTGCGAGCATCAATACAGTGGCAAATACGACTGGGACAGTGGGACTGGATGTGTGAGTGAAAGCTATATGGAGATACGGATTTATGGCAGTATACAATTTGATTGAATATGTGCAAACAATAGGTGCAGGTTAAGTGACTAGCAAGTCTAAAGGCAGTGGACTGAAGTACCCTACACAGATGTCTGCCTTGGAACTACATTTTGATGACTGATATTTGTGACATGCCCATCATGCCCAACTGCAAAGTCGCACCCAGTGACCAGGGCAGCCACTGCAGGAGCTATGGAAAGATACTGAGATAGTGTCCACTTATCTCTGGAGGTGAAGTCAACAAGAAAAGTTTCAGCACACTAGCATCCCGTATGTGCAGTGACATTGAGCAAAGACAACAACAGCATCATCACAAAGACACTGAAGAAGATGCAGATAACCATGAGGGACCTTGCTTCCCAGGTCACGCCCAAACGGCCCAGGTGTTGGTCATGTGAAAAACTGGGGCATCTGAGAGCCTACTACCTCGAGTTGGGCTGTTGTGGAATGAACATCACGCTCGTGGCTGCTCACTCTCTGGTATCTGCAAGCCCCTTGGGACAAGCGAAGGCGAGGGAAGGCGAGGTGCTTCTGCGAGTGCAATGAGACCATGACAGCTTAGGTGCGGCAACCATTCCACAACTCAACGCCTCCCCAGGTGGCGGATCAGGGATCCCGAGACTCTGGGGTGTCAGCGAATATTCCAATACCAGACCGTGGACCAAATGGCCGGTGCCACAGCAACGTTGTCGTGGACCTCGGGAAGCTGGGTGGTTCAGTATGAGATGGCGAAGCGGAACTGCTGGAGGCGGCCCAATGATCAAGGCAGAGAGGATGATCTTGAGGTGCCAAAAGGCAAAGTATAGCAAACTTCACTGCTGGATTTGGTAGGCCGTCGACTGTAGATGCGTAAAGAATGGATTCAAATGCATCAGACCTCTGAAGCTCTCCGATGTCAGCCTTCACACCTCGGCCAGCAGACTCACCTCCATCACTGGTAGCTCCTGGACGTCTCGCCGAAGTATGACGCAGATTTTGGAGGAGGGAAGGGGGGGCATCCCTGGGAGACCTACCCACTTTCACCCACGATGTGGAGATCCTGATGTCGGTGCAGACGAGAGAAGATGGCATCAGTGCCACGACTGAGCTGCCCAGTTTTCCGACGCACTCGACGAAAAGCAGGGATGGCCCTGCATTAAATCGCTGCTGCCAATATTGTTGTGCTGGTTCGCCTGCATGGGAATATTGCCAGTAGTTCAAGTCAAGGGTGCCCAATACCCACAGACCATGCCCCCTCTTCTTTCAATACTTATTCAAATGGCACGGATTCCACACCTGCTGTCTCCTAGCAACATTTTCATTAATGTTTCCCAAGTTTTTAACTATTTTCTGTCGGGAGTGTTTTTACAGTACTATACCAGTTTTTTCTCCCCCTTCTTAATTATAGTTTCAGCTATAGGTACACTAAGGGAGGCAGTCATGGTCCAAAACGGCGGCAAAGGCTGCTCAATTCCTCCCCACCATGATGCACGTCTCCTCGTATGCAACTTCCTCTCCTTTTAGACATAAGGGGCACATACCTGAGACACATTTATGTCCCTCCTACCACAGACACACACATAATACTTAGAAATAGAGTAGATTTAGAAGAAGAAAAAATCCCTAATATCCACAGCAGCAGTAGAAGCAGCAACAGAAAAGTAGACAATGTAATGCAGGTGAGAATACAACATATAATGGTAAACTTGTGAACACCAAACTTGGTGAGGAGGGCAAAGGTCAGTGACTGCTGGACAGAAATCACCAATGTTCTTACAAGTACATTAGTTGAAACCGGATTTAGATGCCATATTGGTGGAGGGAAGCCTGAATGATATATCCTTGTCAAATTATTGTTGACACTGGGGTAACCATAACAGTAGTTAAGACCAGATATCCCCTTAGCAATAGCCCCACAAGAGTATGGAACACTGCTATTTGACTTTAGTCACAGGTGAGAAAAGGGTGGACTTAAAGCTTGGTAATGTTACCCTAGAGCATAATATTTATATAGCAGAAACTGAGATGAAATGTCTGTCGGGGGGGTTGATGTTCTATGTACGCTGAAGTGCTGTATCAGTACTCAACTTGGTTTGCTGCAGGTACACAGTACCGAGTTAGTGTCAAATTTTCTTCACTACATGACCTGAGGTCATTCCTCTTCCAAACCAATACATAACTTGCACAGCATGTCTTCTCGAGGTTTGAGATGCCAACTACACATAGATCCAGGGAGAAATTTTGAAGCTGCAGTATTCCAAGATATAGCAAATATTTTGGCGACTACAGCCTTACATCTTCAGTATGATAAAATTTGTTGAGAGGCTTAACCACACCCTTGGGCAGTACCTGTTGATCTTCATGACAGAAAACCAAACTGTTTCGGATTCAAAGGTGCCATTGTTTCTCCTTGCCCTCCGCTCGGCAGTTCAAGCATACAAGGGTAACACTATCAGTGATGCTGGTTAAGAGAAAGTTACACATCCCTAGTGACCTGCTGTTTGGTTGGCCAATAGAACAGGAAGCTGTCGCCCCAGAATATGCCACAGAATTATGTCATGGACTAGACAGCATTCATGATTTTGCTCTAAAGCACTTCAGAATATATGGTGACCGGATGATGACACTGTATGACAGGAGAATGTTGGGAGAGATATTTCAAATAGGACAAATGGTGTAGCTGAAAAATCCGCTGAGACCAAAAGGGTATTGCCCGAAGCTACAGAAGAGTTGGTAAGTCTTCTAAAGCAGATCAAGATGTGGTCGTTCGTATTTGTCATTAAGACATTCAGTGAAGCCTAAGGTTTTCCACAACTGACTGGAACTCTATGAAGATCCAGATGATGTAGTCTTTTCAGAATAAACAGACTTGAATAGAGGAGTGTTAAATGTGGCAGCTTGACATCCTCACCCTTGCCCTGCCCCCTGGACGTGCGAGGCACGGTGCTCAAGGGCATCACCAGTAACTGGAGAAGAGCAAAGCAGATTTTAAAAAAGTCACCACCGATTATTGACATGTGCCACTGCTGTGACAAGCCTATCGGGACTCATGTCATCTGTCGTCCTCTAGAGAACTGAATATCCGAGGTTATAGTTGCAAGAATATTCTGGTCATGGCACTTGCCTCCCTCTGCATGACTCGGGATGTGTGAAACCTTTTCAACGGGACCAGCTAATCTCAATAAGCGATGGCATGCCTCAGATTTGAGTGTCTGGAGCCTTGTACAGCCTTGAGCACTACATGTGCAGAGCCAGTGAAGTAATGAGCAGTGACGACAGTAACCAGTGATAGTGAAACTACCTGAACTGTGTAACTGGATACATGAGTAATAGACATTTGGAATTATGGCAATACACAGTTTGATTGAATGTGTAAATAATAAGCGTGGACAAAGTGACTGCAGCAAGAGTATAAAGATGGTGATAAGGACTTTAATTAGTATTGAAATCGGTATTAAACATTGCACTCACTGAGAATAATATGTATGTATTAATAATAGAGAGGTGATTTAATGTTGTAATTAACATCTGTGTATATTTTATTGCATTATCCAAAAAAAAATTGCAACAAATGTGCCTACCAAAATTAGTTTCTGTTGGCTAGACAAAATGTTTGGCCTTGCATGTATGTAAATCCTATTTCAGTGTACTGATCAATTACATATTACTATGCAGGGCTAATTTTATTAGTCCTGCATAGTAATCTGTAATTTATCACAACACTGGGATAGCATTGCATACATGCAAGGCTAAATATTTTCTGGCCTTGCTAACATGCAATATTATCACAATGTGTACTTAAAACAACAGAAGTGTTACTTCTTGATAGATTGGCGAGAATGCTTCAAATTCGAGTCAAGTAACTGATTGCGGAAATACCTATGAAGATTATAGTACCAAACAACAAAATGTAGCATTACGCTGCCTTTCAGAATATATGGTACAGATACAATGTACACAACCCACTGTAGCAGAGCATCATTAACTTCAAGAAAGTCATAAAACAATGGTTCATGAGTCTTGAGTCAATCCTACACCTAACCTGACTATTTCTTTGTTGAGGAGTCACAACTAACAAAATTACAAAAAGGTATCTTTGTCACCTTCCAATTACTTGACAAGTACCACGTGGTAGCCCTCCAGACCGTTCTCCACGTCCCCAGTTACACCACCAATTCACCCCACCGCCATGTGAGAGCAGTGTTGTGCACCAGGTGTTCCGCATGTACATGCATTGGTGCAGTGTGTTGGTCAGTAATTTATTTGTTTCTTTTCTCATGGTCTTTTTAAATACTTTCAGTGTCGTTTATTTTGTGTGTGCTTTGTGTTATTATTTGTGTGCAGTGTATTTGTCATCATCATAATGTAGTGTGATGATCTTTCACAATGTCTAGTATGGCATTTTCATACAGCGCTTCATAATCATGTGCGCGCAATATTATTCAGGGTGTTTTTGTACAGCACTTTATTATTTATTTGCATATTAGTGTATTTGTAATGATTATCATTTTTGTCCACTGTTTCCAGTATTGTGTTCAGTGTTACCAGTATTCATGTCAGTATCGTACATATAAGTAACAGTCCGAGACCACGGCCGAACATGAACCTACAAACACAGTGCATAATGCAATGACCACGTGGCAGGTTAACCCCACTCTTCAGTGTTTGATGTGTAATGTCTGTACTGTACATGTAAATTAAATTCCATCCAATTTTCAGCGTTTTGACATAATCAATCAGATAAACAGTGGACTAAGAGAAATGCAAGCTCCAGATGAATTAACCTCCAATTAGAGGTGAAGTGTTATGTCAAACCAGTATGCACTAAATGTAAAAATGTTATCATTTTTCTTGATTGCAATGTATTAATAAAGAATTATAGGGTTATTGTGTTTCATCCCCACACCAAGGCCATGTACATCAATTTCATTTCATTGTGTATCATTATGTTTATAATTACGTTTTTTCATGTGTCATGTGGGAATGGGCTACAGGATTAACAATTGGTGTCTCCCAGTGTAATGCAGGTGTTGCTAACGCAAATTCATAAATTTCATACATCATGAATTGCCCAACAACAATTGCTTACCCAGAGTTAATTTCCGATACAAAAAAAACTACTTCACTGTAAAATGTACAACAATGCGAAAATTGATGAGGAAGATACGTTACATAATTTATTGTTCAAATCTGACTCAACTTTCTTCTTGTCTTTGGCATGCAGTGCAGCATGACATTATTTACTGTGACTTGAGCACCCAACTTTGAAAAGGAAGAGGAGGGGGAAAAGAACATCCTACATAGTCGCAGAACTACATTGCCACATCTCTGCCAGCCCACCACTCTTGTTGTGTTCTACACAGAATTTTCTTGAGCAAATAAACACACACATGTAGTAAATGCAGTGCTGAATAAAAAATTAAAATTTGAGAAATTACATTCAACAATTCTTTTGGGCCTCTATCGCATATTAAGTGAGAAGGCAAAGAAAAAAAAAACATTTATTTCATTATGTTTACAAGAATTTTTTTGCTTGCCCAAACTATCTCGTCTGGCATATCGAGAGATTACTGTATTTTTAAAAAGTTAAGATGCCTCGACTAGATTATGGTTCTGTCAAAAAGTCTAAGACGAAAAAAAAAAAAAAAAAAAAAAAAGTTGTTATATAGTTTTAGTTAAAGCAAAACACTTAAATCACTTCACTGTGCACTGCAGTTTTGTGATCATTCTCTGTGTAGCCATAACAGAAAGTCCAACACACACCAGCACAGCTGCGGACACAAGTAAGCAAGTGAAACAGTATTAAATAAGATGGGATGCAGTGGTGGGAGAAACAGGAGTACCTTACATAACTCACTGGTCATTCGCAACGTTTTACATGTTTCTCACACATGAAAATCCAGACTGGACATTACAGAAATCAAACTCAGACAAAGCCACTGAGGTCATAAACAATATCCTTTTTTACTTCTTTCAAAATAAAGTTTAGTTATGCTCAATTTTGCTGTAACAGACTTTTGCCAACATGTTTAAAAGTTATTTGTGAAAATTCGTATGGATATATCAGTTACTGGTGTTTTTCCGGGTCAAAAAATTTAGTAATAGTAATCATGATGCGAGTGCACAAAGCATATTTAACGCTGTACACCGAGGACTTAAATACACAATAGCTGCAGCAGGGACATCTACCATACCAAGCATTACCAAAGGAAGTAGTAATTGTGACATAAGGATTTCACAGACAAAAAAACCTATGCAAAACCAGGATTGTAGGATGACCTGTCAGATGAGGTTCATGCCAAAGGAGAACTTGGGAAGGTAGAACTGTGGGTAGTAAATGACAAACATAATATTGAGTTTCAAGCTACGAACACCTGTACGGATTACTCCCATTAAAAAGGCTAACACTAGTGCAGTAGGAGAATCAAGGTCTTACAGAAAGAAAATTTACACTGTCCTTTCACTTTGCTGGTTGCCATTTTCCTTTCTCTGCATTCTCATCAAACCACTTCCCAACCCTTCCCTAGCCAATTCTACCACCTCGGAAATAAAAATAAGTCACGGTAAAGTATGCACTTATTGAAGCCCTCGCATTTGGAATAATAGTCAATAAATATATTTTACTGCAGCCTTAGTCTTAGATGTTAACTTCGAGTCTGGTGAAATATTTACACTGTGTATCACTTACATTGCAATATTTATTTTAAAAAGTGGTGGAAGGATAAAAAGTTGCTGAGAGGAAAAAAAGTAACTAGACCCTCAAAAATGTTCACTTTATCATGAAAAGCCTACAGAAAAATTACTTTACTCATAAAAAAAACTTATAAAAGTGAACATATTTTCCAAATTGCCGGAACTGAGAGAAAAAATCAAAATTGAATAAACATTCTGCACAATAATTTAACACAGAGTTTTTCACAAGATCTGTAAGTTTAATGCTCCCCTCTTCACTAAGTTTAGATTTTATGTCACATAGTTATGTACAGAAAGGCTAATGATGACATGCCTTCCTGATCACGATGCGCTTAGAACCATAATTGGGTATAGACTCAAAGATAATTCACTCATGGCGGTATTAATATAAACATATCTTGAGCACTAACTTCATCAAGACAAACTTACTAGGTGCCCTAAAGTTCGTATTTACATTTCATGAACATTTCTTAAACTTTTCCAAGCATAAGCAAACAAGATGGTCTTCAAGGAGGATGTCTTATTTTTTGCATGCCTCAAGACTGAATATTTTTGTTACATAGTCACTGCTTAAAGCCGTAATTCTGAACCACGTTTCATAGTAGTTGAGGCCTTGCATAAGACTGCAAATACGCCCCTCTTCACAGACTTCACCACAGAAGTGATTTGAGACAGTGCTTTTTTTTTAAATGGCGGATGCTAATTTGGTAACTTCATGCATCAAACTAGTGAAGAATTCTGCAAAATGGCAATAGCAAATCTTGTTAGGCTGATATTAATGATTTAATTGTGCATGTGGGCAAAAATTCGCATTGCCCTGCTCTAAGAAAGAATTTAGAGCATTGGAATTCCACAAATAACATTAATTTTTGAATATAATTTGTATAATAGCACTTTACAAAACCAATTTTAGTAGTTTTTAATATAAATTTAATTTACTATAAACATACACAAAATAATCAATGAAATATATTAAATCATATTGTATGGTAAATCTGAAATGTTAGTAAAATCACTATATAGGCCATTCACGGTAAAGTGAGAACTTTTGAAGCCCTAGTTACTTTTTGCTTTCAATCAATTTATATCCTTCCTCCACTTGTTAATGCAAACCCTGCCATGTGGGTAATAAACACAGTGTATTCATTCACTAAACCCAAAACCAGAAGTCCGAGGCCACAATGAAATATGTGTATTGGTTCTTATGTAAGATGAAACAGCTTCAAAAAGTGCTCACTTTACCGTGAATGGCCTATAAATATAATCAGAGCAGATTGTATATACAAAATTAATACAAAAAAGATTTGCACTGTATACGGTTTTGATTACTATATTTCAAAATAAATTTTGACAATTATGCACTGAGTTACTTATTGTCTGCTCATGTAAATACATCACGTTATACAGTTTTCGTTCCTGTATCATATACTTTTCTACAATAAGAATTTCCAAATGAAAATTGTTACATTTTAATGAATTAGTATCACTTTGTTTGTTTCCAATAAGTTACTATGTATTTGAAAAACTCCAAGCATATATATTTTTTTTATTACTGACATATAATACAGAACATACATTACAATGTGGTGACCAAAATAGCTATTTATCTCTTGTTTGTGTCTAGCCTCCAAGTTTAGTTTGAATTCAAGCTTTTGTACCTCGCCATAAGCTCACGGTTGACCAAGCCAGAAGTGATATTCATGAAGATTGCTTTATTTGTAGACCATGAAACATGGAGCGAAAATAATATTGTCTTTGAGAAATAAAATGATCTTGACCAAGGCTGTCATAAACCATGAACTCACCTGGCTCCCTAGCCATTAGTGTGATACATAATGATCACAGCCACTGAACACCCAACTTTAAAATTAGTAGTTGAATCCACAACTTCCTGCATGCTCTATGCTGATTGGCTGTCAATCTTATTTATCATTTTCTCTTATCCCCTTTCTACAGGGTAGAAGTAAATGATTTTGTTTGGTTTCATACATATCAGGAAAAACTGCAGTCTTTGTGCAATGCTATGGGTTGAGTATGTCAAGCTTGTTCATAGCCAATGCTCCATTGAGATCGAGATCTTCAGTGAAAGGTAAATTTGACATTGTGCGATGTTGTGTGAGGGTGTTGATGTTTTACAGAGTGTTTGTACGTTGTGTTTCTAGGAACAAGGTCACAGTAGTATACTGCTTCAACACTTTCAAGTTAGGTTTTGATTTGGTAAAGATTTCTTCAAGATATTTCCCAAATCAAGGGGAGTAATGTAGCGTTGCGTTTATACACATTTTAATCATTTTTTAAAATTGTTTTTCAGGTTCACTTTTTGTTGAATTCCCCAGTTTCATTTGTCAGTGAACGTAATTGTCCAAATTTTTCCTTTCACGCCACACGTTAGAAGTAAGGGCTTTATCAGTTTAAATGTGAGGCTGTATTACAAGTTTATCTGTACTACGTGGCTCTTTCAAATTCCCAGACTTCAGAGCGAGGTGATGCAACTTTTGAGATTAAGTTTTTTTTCCACGATTCCCATTCCATCAGAATTTTTGTAGTTTCGTGCGTGCCATGATGTAATGTTCAGTCAATAGGAGGTCGCAAGCCCCGGCAAAATGTGTATTTTTAGATTTGTTTTATGGAGGGGGACGGGGGACTGCTGCACGCACAGAATCGCTGGCAGCGAGCCCAGGAATCGTTCTTATATTCGTACAACCTTTGTAGAGGTAACTACCCAGCTGACCAACTTCGCCCACACCCGCAAGCGCCACCGACCGGAACTTTCTTCTTTTTTCTTAAATTTATTTTCGTTTCAACAACTTCTGTCAAATTTATTTCCGCGGGTGTGGGAGGTCGATAGACGCCGAGGGGAAAGTATTCTTTTTACTCCCCCTTGTCTTCTTAATTTTTCCTCACAAGTAGAAGATATAATTAATGAACTTAAGGTGAAATACTAATGTGATGCTGTACCTGTGCATTTGGATGAAAAGGAAGATGTGTCGGGTGATGTCAGACTGACATAATTGTAACTGTTTTCGACCATCCAAAAACTTTCTGTTCTCATTTTAACAAACCAAGTGTACAAAACAAAGTGTTCGAAGTGACTGAGGCTAGCTGGAACCCAACCCAACATAAGTGTATGGAGAGTGTAAATTGTTTGTGGCACAGCGAGCTGATGCTAAGCTTCAACCTGTTTTGCAAACAATAAACTGCTACGCTGGGAAGTTTGGTCTGTGCTCAACAACAAGGATCTTAAGTGCTAGTGAGGATGAAGTATGATGAAGATGGAGCAATGGCAGAATGTAAATGGCAAGGTGTAGTGAAGAATTTTGGGCGACTCCTAACATTGCTGTCTTGAAAGCCAATATGGGTGAAGCGAGGGGAGTACTGAGCGGCGCCGGCATTCAAGGGCGGGGAAAATGGGAGTTCCCCAAAAAAAACCCACTGACCAATGGCATTGTTCGGCACAATTCACATGTGTAAAAATCTGGGAACATACCCTTTCAGAATCAAACCCAATTCGCCTTGGCGGGAGACAAGTGGTGACAAGTACACCTCCCCAGCCCTGGTGCACTGTAAGGGCTCTTATAAATAATTCAAAGTGAACATTTAGTTTGACCTCAACTGATTACATTCCAAGGAACATAACACACAGTGTTGTAAAGTAAAAGTGCCCAGTATACATAGTAGTAAAATCTACATGTTCAATGTACAGAATTTACCAAATTTTTCTGAGTTAAATTTCACTAAAAAATATGAGGCCTATACTTGCAGAAATCAATTTATTTAGTGTATTACAGTGAGGCGTAAATTGTATTGGGGTTCGAACACATAACATGTACATGTTACCTTGTAAAATAAAATTTTTCTGTGACAATGTACCACGGTCGTATCTCAAATAGCGAAAAATGTGCACTCTCATGCACTCGCACTTGGCAAAGACGTCAGAGAATGCTGTTCGAAATGTTTAACGAAAGCAGGTGCTAGTATGAGTGCAAGTGTTTAAGAGTGTGTGCACACACACATGCTCTATTCATGCTCACAACCACCGCCATTCTTTTATTTGTTTTCTAACATCAGGAAAAATAAATAAACCATCTTAAATAATCCATGTGACTTTCGTAAACAAATATAAATGCCTATTTTGGGTAACGCATGTCAGTTTACGAATTTATAAAGCAAGACTACATTACTGAAAACAGTTGAATGGCACAGGAACAAGCATTCTTTCACTAAGTATTTTCACTAAGAATTTTCAGCAAATATTTAATGTAAAATGTACATATTCGGAAAATTATGTAAAAATTCATAATGTTAGAATAAACGTGGAGCTAAAATTCATAGCTCAGACTGTTGATTGCAAGATAAAATTTATAACTGACTCTCTTCATACATTACTATCATACCCATCACCATTCCTACTAATCACTCCATTGTTGATTGAACTGTAAACGTTAATTTATAAACTTTATTTAAAGGTAAAATATTATTTTGTGTATTTAGAATAATCGATTGCAGATCGTATCAATTAAATTGAAGAGTGCGAGTTATAATATTTCCGTACGGGGGTAGTGTAAGTGCAAGAGTGAGTGCAAGAACAAGAGCAGGTGCGAGTGTGAGTGCTGGCAATTTGGAACACAGCCCAAGAGCCCAACTCATTCAGTTTTTTCTGTCTTCCAGTGTTCATTACGTAGTGTATTTTGCTTCTCCAGCACACACTAGATTCAGACATACATCACTCCCTTTAATCCTCTATTAATTTTCTAAATATGCCAATACAAAACACTTAATGAACATCTTCTCAAATATTATTTTCTGCTGACAGGCATCTTAATATTGAGACTGATGGAGGGTATCGTGTTAACCCATGGGTAGATGCTTGTTCCAGGCAGTCATAGCTATGCCTGCCTTACACACTTTTGCAAACGAATACTGATCAAAACCATGAACACACTGTTAAATGGTAGAGATGGTACATCCTTATGCTCTGCTAGACATCTACCTAGAGCTCACACAAGGACATGGCTCTAGAATGTGAGCAGGGTATAAGAACTGACTGCAAGGTCATCACCTTAGTTTTCTGATTCACACAAACAAGCATAGAAAATATTGGTTTGCAAGACTATTTTAACGCCATGCATACAAACGTTAAGACAAATAGTTATATATTTCAGTTTTAAATGGTAGTCTTGAAATTTATGATTAACATATATTAGTACTAAGTTTATTCAGCATATTCTAATATCACTTTAAAATAATAATGCACAAAGGAAGGTTTACACACCATCACTTCCTGACCGTAACGACATGAGACACCCAACAGTAATTACATTATGTCTCTAACATTGTAGTTGTTGTAGTGCCCTTATAAGTCCATTCAAGAATCAAACCTTTAATTTATGAGGTACCCTAACAACACTTGTATGCATAATACCAGGGCTGTATTTTTAATTTGTACTTTACTTTTTCTGAGGTAGATTATGTATCTGAAAAATTATAAAAAAATTAAACACCAGAATAAGACATTACAAAGTGTCATGGCGCTCTCGTCCCTACACTTTTCTTGACAAAATTATTACTATTCTGTGTGCTCCTTGGCCAGATCGTTTCCCTTCCCCTAGTGGTGACATTTATATAAGCTAGTGGAAACCCCCTCCACCTTTTCTTTAATTTACTCTGTCACATGATCACGTCGTGTTCCTCCGCCTTTGTAACTGATGTCCGACAGAATCTTGAATAGGGGCTTTTTCGAAAATTGAAATAATGATACCTGGATATGTTAGATATGATTATTAGTAATCATAATTACTAGAAAATTTTGAGGGGCTTCAAGTAGTTTCTATAAAAAAAATAATAAAGTTTTATAGGGAGGGAAGTTACGAAAAATGCTGTGTTTATGCTATAAAACATGTATAATTCATGTCAAATATATTTGTATTGGGTTGCTGAATTGTATTACATGTAAGAATACAGTTTGCAATGTATCTTTAATGTGTAAATCCACATTTACGGGGCATATTTATGCTGCGACGCTGAAGTTATACAGATATACAAAAAAGGCATCAAACAATGTCGGAAGATTACGTCAATCTGTTCGCATCACGTATTAACGAAGCATGGAGTTCCCCAAAAATTATTTTCAAGCACAGCCCTCTCGCAGGGAAAAATACTGTACATGCTGACGCCGGCTAACAGCCAGCGAAGCGAGAGCCCATGACGGCGCTCACCACGCACGTGTCACGTGTACCTGCACGTGCGCAAAGAGGTCAATATTTTTTAACTTTGACATAAATATTATTTTGCAGTGTAAATGTGCCTTGTATTTTTATTTTCAGGGTTTGAAATGTCTTAAAATGTTTTAAAGTGTTTGTTGATATTTTTAAAATGTTTGGTTATGAAATTCAAAGCGCGTTGCACGGAGATTAATACACTAATATTCTAGTGTGAACGCTGCCATAAAGAGACACTAAGATAATACAGAAAATTATAAAATGTAAAACAATATTTAATTTATTTGTGCAACTTTTATTTTCAATAATAAAATATTTTATTCTGCGTGCATAACACTTCCGCTCATGTGAACCTCGTAGGCAGCCATGGTAGGTCCGTGCAACGCTTGCCTTTGGACAGTCTGTCGAGGAGAGCTGGCGAGGTAAGACATTGTCACGTACACACTACAACTTTTTGTTCACTGATGTAAATTTCAATAGCACTTTTAGTATACCAGTTAACCTTTGCTTGTGTACGTTTTGGCAGACATTTCCCCAGCATTATGCTTCCGCTTTACTAATTAATTTTACCCTTGTGGCATTTTCAATGTAATCGAGGGGAAGGAGGAGAAATATGTCGGAGAAGTCATGCAACCCGCGAATCTTGAATCAGGCGCCATCCGCTTCTGCTAAATGCATTTCATCATAATTTCTGTATTATTGCTGCGTGCAATTTTAAGGGTTTTAATTCTATGTATGTATTTGAGGGTAATTTTCATGTTTGAATATTTTAAGGCAACATTACGTACAACCACGAGGCTAATCGCTGCCAAGTCTATGTCTGCGCCAGCATTGCGTTTTTGGGGTTTCTATTGGTCAAATGTTGACACTTCTAGTAAATTTTGTGTACTGTGTAATTAGTAGAATGGAATTATACCACTTTTTGAAATCTATTTTCATGTTATCAAAAAAAAAAACACTTATTATGGAATTTTACTGTTTGCAATGTATCGGCTGGGAATATCTGGCCCTGTCGAATCGCCATGACCCACGTTCTCATGTTCATTCGGCGATGGTAATCAAATACAATTTTCATTGATAGCAGAGCTATATTGGGGCAAAGTGTATGTCGTCTCCGCTATGGTAATATTAGTAGGTTATTTTAATTATGCTTTTAATGGTCAGGTTACCTGCGAGCAGCTTTGAAAGGGCATGCAATATTGCCCGCTAGCATCAACGTCTCCCTTCTCGCCTGTAATTCTGGTATTTCTTTCTGGAACATTTCACAGTAGAGAATTCTTACATTTAAACAATATTGAAAACCACTTAAATTACTACATGCCAATTTACCTTGAAAGGCAACTTTTCTACAGGTTGGTCATTTAGTAGACTTTGTTATACCTTTAGTCATGTTAAGTTTGCAATTTTTTCTAAGCCCTGAAAAATTGCTTGGACTGATAAGTTCTGGAGATTGATTGTAATTTTCTTTGTGTTTAACTTAATTTGTGCACGTCAAAGTTTAATAAGGCGCATCACTTAGTCACAGCCTTTAATATGTGACCCTCTTAGAAATGATTGTCACCTTTCGGTGATTTGCGTGGAAGGTTATTCAATGAGTAAACTAAGCAAAGACGTTAGCTTTTTTCCAATGTAATCGTTCCTGGACATGTTAGTTGTTTGAAATGTTTTTACGTGGAGTAGCATCAGCCACATTTGTAAATGGTTGGCTTGTTTGGGTGATTAATAAGTGACTATTTTTAATATGGTATGCATTGGTATGGAATTATTTAATTCATTGAGCAGTTGAATGTAATGATGTCAGTATAAAATATTGTAAATTGTTACCATTTAAATTTGGCGATATTCAAGGTACCAGGTGACCACTCAAGGTCATGCCATATTAAATTGTTTCTTTGAGCATGTAAAGTGAAATTTTAAATATGGCCTTTTAGGGTTCATATAAATTTTACTGATGGCACAATTTTTAGTACACGTATTTTTGATATTGATCATATGTATTTTAAGTAGGGATGTCAAAGTCAATTCCTCAATAACTTTGTATATTATAGGTATCACAGAATTGTGAATCGAAAGGTTAATTGTTGAAAATTCTCGTTAACTATCACATCATTTTTTGAGGTTATGTTACACAGCAACAGGTCTTTGGTTTTCCAAATAGGCTGAACCTGTACCAAACTTGCATGCATTGACTGTAATTAACCATTCAATGATGGTTTGACTATGAAATAATTAAGATAATACAGTAGAACCTCGATTATCGGCGATAATGCAGAAGAAGAGATAGTCGGATAATCAAAACTTGCGGTAAACGAGTCATTTTTATCTTGATGGCTGCCATGTGGGAGAAGGATATTATCAATCAGTATTTGGCTGCCTCACTTCACTCCGACGTCACTCTATGTGCTGTGTGGCGTGGCTTTAATAGGAAAACTGCACTAGTTTTCTATTTTGCTGACTTTCTGACATGATTCAGTACTACGTGTATACTGTTGCAAGAATGCTACAAACGCACGTGGAAATCTACCACACAATATTTAAACCTGTAAACGTGCGCATAGACAAGACACTAAAAGAAACTGTCAGTTACAGATGAAAGACCACCGCCACACACGTGGATACTGTTGGAAATAGCACTTTGTTGTGTGTAAGTGTTGTGATCACGTTAGTTGACAAGCTGCGCACAGCACAGGAAGTTGGTGTCTGTCTGCAACCAAGATGTGGTTTGTAGATAAGAACTCTCACCAGCAGCAAGCTCCTAGAGTTACGGGTCGCTGATGCGGAACATGCATTGGCTTTTAGTCTGTTGGGCGATAGTTTTTAGTAGTGGGAGCAAAAAGATCCTGGACCAGGATCCTTAATGAAACCGGGATTCCTGGCATTATTTTTTGGATTTTTTAAATTTTGTTTATCTATTATTCAATGGTGTATAAGATAAAGAAGAGGTACATTTTTCGTACCATAAATGTTTCCTGTTGTGACATTTTCGTTTTCAACGTAGTCAAAATTGAAAGCATTTTTTTTTAATGTTTACCTTTACCAAAAATATCAGTCTCTTTTTTTCTACAAGTAGGTAGGCCTAGTGTTAAAGTTTTCAATGTACTGAGGATTTTATTTACATAGACGTGAAGAAAATGTCAAACGATGTGTGGAATTATATTTTAGTTGACGTAAATGACGCAAATTACTCATTTTGCAGTTTGTGTTTGGCCAAAATTTCACGAGGTGGGGTTAGTCACATAACTAGTAACATGAGAAAACACTTATGTAAATACGAGTACAGGAAAATTGCCAATAATTATGATTCACAAGATCTTTTGGGCAAATATGCGTGTAGCAGCAAGTCATCCAGTGTCCCTGCAACTTAAAATGTCTGGTAGATGCATTTTCATTTAGCAGTGCTACATGAAAGGTTACTTGTATTTCAGTTTCATTACTGAATAGCATCAATATTTGTGTACATATTGGTTAGCTTCATAAGTCAACCTAAAATATTGCATTGTGAAGATGAAAACTTTTATTTAACTTTTTTGTATGTCTACATTCATTTCAAATAAATCATATAGGTATTAATCAAAAATACTGATATGAACTTGTTAGGCCTAATTTGATGTCTGAATGATAATAAATATAGGAAATTAACTTCACTTAGCATACCAGAAAGTCTTTCCTGTAATTGTCTTCATATTTGTGTGTGTTTAATTAGACCTATAAAACAAAATTTTAAAAGGATACATTGACTGTACTCACATGTTGATAATCACTATATCATAATTTATGGTATCAGAATCAAAGTGGAATCGAGTGAAAGGTTTTGCAGTTGGAATCGAGAATCAGAATAGAGAAAAATTGATATTTTGACATCCCTAATTTTAAGTAATATTTCAAAGATACTCGTACACTGAGAGAATACTCCCATTTGTTAATGCATTTTAATCTTTGTGAATTCTAAGGGCGTTTTGATGAGTTGTGTGCACATACACGAGCCTTAATTTTGTGTGCTTTATAGAGAACTATGAACGTTTATGAGAATGTGGTGAATCACAGATCGGAAATTCAAATAATTGTCTATTGTAATTGATTCTGTGCCATTTAATGATATGACTGTCTTATTGCATTACACTTATGTACTCTTTAATAATTTTTGGTAATGATCTCAAAGCATAGAAACCTGTATATTCTAGTTGCTAATAGTATTTTTTCATGTACCTGATTTTTACCTGTACTTCTTGTTAATTTAATAAAGGTGGTCTATGCTTTAAAATTGTATTGTGATTGAACACTCCTGTATGTTGTGAGTATGGCACAAAAGAAAAAAATGAAAAGAACCTATCACAAAAATATGATTACAAAATTTTCAATACTTTGAAAGAATACACATGTACTACCACAAACAATGGACTGTGTGTCCATAATTCATTCACTTGCAAATAGTTGCAGTATTAAATCAAGTTCTGAACAGAAAAAAATATTGTCATTAAGTCACTGAAGTAGAGTCTCAGTCGTACACATATAGTCTTCTCTAAACAGAGCACTTTTGTATCTTGCCCACAAGTACAGCATCATTGCTAGTCTTCCTTGGTGATGGAGGAAACTGCTTTTCTCATTACTTTTATTAGCTTTGTAAAAGGACAACCTAGAAATATTGTTCTTTTCCTGAAACAATCTCTTTGTTTTAGACAACACCGATTCAAGGGTTAAGTCCACACACACATAAGGGAGACTATGAAGGAACATTGCAGCCATACAAATTAAAGAACTGGTGAAAGAAAAATATTTTTAAAGCTTTTTTTAATTTTACCAATAAACAGAAAAGATCTGGGTTTCACATGTCCTGAAAAAGGTAACACTATTACACACCAACCATTCTACCACTTCCTTTAACTGAGCGGTAAGAATGACTGTCCAGAATGATACATTTTTCCTAGTATATTTGGTGATAAATGATTCAACCCTGACATTAATAACTATCAAATTATCAAAGTCTACAGTCCCAAGACTGGACCGGATGAATCTTCTACACTTCTAGATTGGAGTTATGTGGTTCCTGCAAACTAATACGATGGAGAATGAGAGATCTCAGGAGTTCATGGAGTTGGTGTGGCTGGTGGACATGGGCGACAACTGAGCACATGGTTATGCCTTCACAAACATAGTGTTGTTGGGGCCACTCTGTACACCCGTAACTAGTGGTACTTAACTGATTAGCAACAAAATAACATGAGCATAAACACCCTTTACAACCCTTCACAAGATTTATTGGATCATAACCTTCTTGTATTATATTACAAAAGAGCAACAATCAAAATTATACCATTCCCCTAGCACAAAAGTAGAACTGAAGCTGTCAGTTATGAAACGTGCTTCTGGGAAAGCACAAAAATAGCACTGAAACTGTCGGTCAAGAAACGTGCTTCTGGGAAATAATATGTTTTGTGTCTCATACAAGTGTCACTCAGGCATATGTCTGGATAAAGATTCCCTGGAGTTGGCCAGTCCCATACGCCTGCGCACAGAACTGTCCAGGAACACTGAGAAACTGCCCAAAAACTAGCAATGCAAGTCCACGGTGGGTGAGAAGAAATGTGGGAGCTAAATTAAAATGGTTCCACAAACTTTAAACCGTAAAACTAAATCTAACAAGGCCAGATCACACACAAACTTAAGGCTCCCATGGAATGCATATCTGTCCCTCACCACTGCTTCTTCAAGACTTGCCTCATAAAGGCCAGAAAGGAGACCTTTACTAGCAACACTTCCCCTTCTTTGTTAAATTGTACTATAAAACAATGACATGAAAAAATATAACGAAACACTTCCACACTTTCGTAAATTCCCCTCCCCCCCCCCCCCCCCCCCCCTCTCCTCCAAATCAGAAACCCCCTTCCATTGAACATTACAGCAATTACAAATCTATATTATGGAGGCTTGGAGGTTTGTGAATTTGTGATGTCAGAGCTTCAAAGGGTTTGAGATTATATGACGACGTGCAGCACTTGTGCACCTGGCTGCTGCTGATCTTAGTGACATCACATTTATTGTATGTTTTGATGACCACTTTCCACTTTACTACTGGCCTCTTGAACCCCCCCCCCCCCCCCGCCCCCCCCAATAATTCTGCACTTTTCTTAAAAACTCTGGTTATACTTCTGGCTGAAATTTCCATATAATCTGACACATTTAAACAGGGTTATGATAACACAAGTTTTAACTAGTAATAATCCCTTTTTCCGTCAAATGTGTTTATCACATGTCTAATTAGCTTATTTGCTTTGTTGTGAATGTACATACTTTTCTGTCTTCAGAGACCTATTAAACATGCTCAACACCTAACTGAATCCCACTTGTAACTGACTCGCACTGATACACTACCTCCGAGATGACTAGTGGTGCATGTAGCAGCAACATTACTCTGGAAGTGCACAGTACACCACATTCAGAAAGGATGGCTGTTTCAACTTGAGAAATGGTCACATACCAGACCCTGCCAATCCACATACCATGTGGAACATAACTTTCCTAAATTGATTTTCTGTCAATGTGTTAGATGAATTATCAATAACTGTCTTAATGGTTTGTGTATGTTCTACTTCAAACCAATAGATAGCATTATTATATTAGCAATACACCACCAGATGTGATGTGTAGTGAGGACAGTTATGGTATTTGTTCTGTCCTTGGCGTGTCTCCTCCCAATAGCACTTTCTTTTAAATTCAAAAGTTTACCACGTCCCATCAGCTAAGTGTCATCTATTGACCTTAATATATATGTTTCTGAAACTCATTTCAATGTTGAACATAAATATGTTAATTTCTTAAATGTTGCTCAGCATGCACAAAAGAAACGTAATTTCACATTATATGTATCCAAATAACATGTTATTAAATTTTAAGTAATTCAAATGATATTCGGAGTACTTCTTTCATAATTTTAGGCTACAAGCAGTCAATTACTTCAAAGTTGTTTTAACTACAGTTTAACTAAAAAATCATTGTGTAATTGCAAGTCATTTACCACATTTTCTTTTTTTGTAAAAAGACCAAGTTTTTTGTTATAAAAGACTTTGCAAAGACTTTCTACTGAGCAACTGACATTCCTGGTTTTAATCAGGAATTCTTAGGTATCTATTTAGTTGTCAGTTATTTTTATTCTTGATAATTATTTGCTTAAATCATTTGTGCAGTTACAATTTTTACATAAAAAAGGAATGAATCAGTTGAAAAAGAGTGTTAGTAATGCACAACCGTCAGTCTGGTATTATTTACTTCTTGCTAAACAAGTTGAGCATAATTAATTTAATACATACAGCTTCCAGTACATTTATTTTTTGTTTGAGTGCGCAGTCCCTCTGACTAAGTTTTGTTATTTGTTGTGCCACTGATATTTGTTCTTTTCAAAGCTTTTTGTGTGATGTTTTTGTGCCAAGGGCCCACTGAATTTCTCTGTCGATAAAATCATTAGTATTTTATAATGGGCATTGTACACGGACACACGTCTGACAATAAACTGATAGGTTAAAGCAGCCCAGCAACATGGCCTCCAAATCCTCAGAACTCTCAATGGCTGGAGACAGACCTTGTAAAGAGAACAGTCACACCAGATGCAAACTTAGAGCAGTCACGCATTTTCCTACATGTCTGGCAGATCATATGAGTCAACAGCTACCACTTCCAAAACTTCTGTGACAGTACTTACTAATAAATATACCAGTATTCAGCAAGTAAAATCATGATCATTTATGTAAGGGATGTGTGTGTGTGTATGTGTGTGTGTGAGTGTGCGCATTTTCATGCACACACACGTACCATTGTGTACTAGGAATGTAGGAGATTATAACAATTAGTATAACTTTGCTGGACATTACCATTCACACAATATTTCCCAGCAATATGTACACTAAGGAATGTAATTGTTTTGAAGCATTGAACCTGCATTATAAACTTTTTGATGACAGAATACTTGGCAATATGGCACATCTGTATGGCAAGGTTCACAGAAATAAAAATCTAAAGCCCAAAACATAAACTGTTTCAGAAAGTGAGAGTATCATCATCAAATAGTAAAGGCTGTTCATGATAAGTTGAGCACTTTTGAATTCAACCTTTGAGAAATATCACTGCTCCTACCTGCACATATTGTTACAAAGTTATTTTTTGCGAGTTCATTTTTTGTTCGAAAGCCCTTTATTTTTTGTTATGATGCTTTACATATTTTATAATTTTTCTTTGGGTTTAAGGGTTTTAAAGAATTTTGTTTGGTTAGGTTTATTCCTCTTTTTTGTTCGGATGAGGGTCTTTTTTTTAAATGGCGTTTTGATAATGATTTAGTAATTTTATTTTTCATTCAGATTTTGGTTATAATTTTGGAAAGTAGTGTCACTTTTGTTTTAGTGTTCGTGTACTTAGGACCTTTTTGACCTCAACATAGTAGTCATGTTATTGTTTGGATTTTAACTTGCAGTGCCTGTTTAAAATTTCTACTTATTTTTTTTCTTCTGTGTGCCACTTTCTAGTTTATTTACTAAATGATTACGACTCGTCAATCTCACGTATTTCTACGTAACCTGAGGAAGGGTCAAACCCGGCAACATATTTCACGAGTGTCCTTGGATCACCAGTACCTTGGAAGGTGATTCTAAACACATGAATATAAGGTTGCGAAAGTTCTCAAGAAGTACTGTACCCATACCAGCCACTTTTTTTACTAGCTATGTATGCAGCTAATTGTTAGGGTGTTTTTCAAAGATTGATTTTCATAAGTCTGTTCCAGTCGTGAATGGACTATATTTACCAGACTAATTGGTGTGGGGGAGGGGGGAGGCACAGTCCAGTAAACCAGAAAGTCCGGTAAATGGTGAACTATGGAAAAAAATTACAGGTATCGATATTTAAGTGGGACACTTTAGCATGGCAAAGATGTTTGTGCAGCCAGAAGGGACAATGAGCCGCAAATATTTCTGGTAATTTATGACTGACCATTAGCTATACCAAGGGAAAAGAAGGAACAACGTGAGATTGTGCAGTTAACATATTTTCTGGGTTTCGGCTGAGTAGTACGTTTTTGAGACAAGAGCATCAACATACACTGTGATGCTTTTTTATTATTTTGCATACTGACTTGTCAACATTTATACTCATGTGCCTTTCTTTGTTTTTTTAACTTCCTTGGGCTTAGATGGTAATATGGAAATGGAAACAGGCCATATACCATCCCTTACCCTACAGTGAATAAATGTATATGTGTGTGTGCGAATATATATATATATGTGTGTGTGTGAATATATGTGTGTGTGTGCACGCGTGCGTGTGTGTGACAGTTACATTCTGTATTTACTGTGTACCACTTGTACATTTTTTCTCAGAAATGAGAAAAGTACAGGTCTTGGTTGTTCTTTAGCGGCAAAAATATGATAATTGGCATACTATATATGTATGTACATGATATAAATAGCAGCACAATAGCTGTGAAAAGGGCAATGTCACATTTGACCACACACAATGACACGTGACGCCCTGAGGGTAACTGAGAACGTCATTATGCAAAGAGGGTTTTTGGTAGGTGCTAGATCAGGTTGCACCCAGTAGCAGGGGGTTCTGGTTTAATTCAGTCTTTACATAAGGGCACAAAATCCAGTTCCAGTGAGAGTGATCTTACGTTTGAGTGGATCGGCTCTAGACGCTATACCTGGGCGACCCGTAATCTGTGGAGGCTCCTTATCCTGGGTCAACACCGGCTGGCGTGAGAGTTAGGTTGGTTGACATACAGCAGCTCAAAGGTTGTGTCAGTCAGCTGGGTTGGTTCCGCTGGCGCATATCCCCCAAAGTAGGACATTGGCAAGTCTCAAGACCGGTCCTGTCCACTTAAATATGCTGCAAGCCGGGGATTTGTTTCCTCACTGAGACAAATGGGGTCATGGAAGAGGTCCTTAGGAATCTTTAGTGTGACTGGTATCTGAAGGTGGCACAAAGCCTGGGCTAGGTACCTCGGTGCGAGTTTTGAGAGTGCAGTCAGGAGAAGGGAAGTAAGCTCCTGCAAATGCTCAGAGGCAGTAAACACCTATCTAACCTTCCCTCGGATACCACTCCGACAGGAGTAGGGAATCTGGACTGAATCACATACATGTGAAGAGATAGCAGGTGATGTGTTGTCCTACCTGGTGTACAGCCATGTGTAGCATCTGCCAACCATAAGCAGTAACCCTACCCCAGGGCTTGGTGTCTTATCGTCGTGAACTCTGGGAGTCAGGTCTCACTCATCAGTTTCTGCACGTGGGCAAGCGTCTCAGAAGGGAAAAGTCTCCCCCAACTCAGAGAACACTAACTCCAGTGCCATGGAGAGAGTAGCCACTGAGCAGGCAAGCTAGCCTCAAGGGACAGAGTACCTAGTATCGGGGCTCTACCGTTCTGTCCACCATGGTGATAGAAAGGGTGGCCGTCCAATGTGCATGTGGGTACTCTGTTTGATGTATTTCATTTTGAGTAAAGTCCTCGGTCACCTGCAATCCTTTGGACGGCGTGAGGTCCACTGGGAGAGGAATTATAACTACGGGAAAGATACCCTTGAGTAGGAAAAATTGTCTATTTATTCCTTTTTATGGGAAGTAAACAGAGTGGTGTTGCAATAACTCCTAACAGTTTCAAGAGCTTACAGAAACTTAACTTACACTGAGCCAGGTGAATGCAACCTGGTCCTAAGCTAACAATGGCAGTGTAGACAAGCATTATGAAACTAACTTAAACTGGTACTACTACTACTAGTGTTGCACAGAAGAGGCTACAGTGTCTAGGCATGTAGACTACGTTGGCATTGGTTGGCTCTTCAGCACGAATGTGGTGAAGACTAAGCTCGATAGAAGGATGGCTCCGGCAACCAGTTGCGGTGGAGACCAAGGAGCAGAGGTTCCTTCAGCACGAATGTGGCCAAGAAAGGTCAGGTGGAGCTAAGAAGCAGGCTGGTCACGATCTCTGGCAGTCTGCAGTGGAGATGAAGACTGATCACGAGCGGGCGAGCGGTCCACTATTATACTCTGGCTGGTCATTCCCCTTCCGTCAGCTGGATAGGGGTGGGTAGCAATGGAGAGAGGTAGCTGTAGCATAGCTTCTTCAAGGTGTGATGTCACCGGCCGGCTTGGAGAATCGAGATGCGGCGGAACATACTAGTAGAACCATCATGCAGCATGTTGTGGTACTGAAGTGCTTGCATGTATAGCCTCAGTGGCTCAGCCGGTGAACAGTACAATCTTCAGCTGGAGCACCCATTCTTAAGCCATTGTAGATGGTACAATCTTGCATCTCGTGACGCGTAGCAACAAGAAAAACTCAAGTCGGAATCAGGCAGCACGGCTTGCTCACTGATGAGGCAAAGTTTTAAAATCATTTGAAAAGACGTTATGGATCAATTCACCCTCTCCATTGCGACGAAGGTTCATCCTTGAAGGAACAAGACGAGAAAGAAATTCTTTAGAGGGAATGTAGGACTGTCTCTTTAAGAACAATTTTTTTCTCTCCCAGTTGGCTTCTGTATTTGCCTCTACTCTATGCATTGCTCTCTGCTCTGTGCTTGACCTTGAGAGGTGAAGTCAGCTGGGTTTGGAGGTCGTCGCCGCAGGTGGCACATGGCTCTTATTTGCTTTCTTCGAAGCGCCAGGTAACTAAGACATCTCCATCTCTCTCTGGTGCATAGTGAACTGGCATTCTCTCTCTTTTCCTCCTTGGAACGCAGCTGTGCCAAGGCTGCGAAACGAAGCTCTGTGTCTTTTTTTTCACGAGTTTTTGTCGGTTGAGTAATGTCATGGTCGCGAATGGGAATCCCTGGCGGGTGTAACGCAAGCATTCTTTCAATAATGTGTGTTGCCCTACAGAATAGCGTTACCACTTGGATGTGTACAGTAAAAATATTTACACAGTATTATTTGTGGAAAGAATGCAAAGACATAGTGGATGGCTTGTGGAATAGTATTGACACTTGGGGAATCAAATTAAAAAATATGATTGTTGCAATTAATACTAAATGAAATAATAAAAATTGCCCAAAGCCTCACTTGTTAGGCTTGTGTCAGCTAAACTATCCTGCTGTGGCCGCTTGTTGCGGAAGTAAAAAACAACCTCTACCTGGTCTCCTACATGTTACACAGCAGGGATATAACATGTGTAAAAGAAATAAGGCTCTTCAACGTTGTCCAGCATTTTGGAGATAAAATTGATACAACGGTGTGTACTTTGGATGCAGGGGATTCTCTGAGCCTTACATATACTTCAGCTGCAGTCCTCGGACCAGTACACATTTTCTTGGCGTCCAATAACCTTGTAGGGACCCTGCACCAGAAATAAATTCCCATCGGCACTAATTAGTACTCTTAACGACATGTGTGGACAGCGCCACTTCAGTTCCTCGCTGGACATGTTTCTCCCCTCCCTACTCCGGCCATTTCCCTACCCTCTTCCCCTCCTTTGGTGTGATACACTTTTAATATTGCCGGTGCTTGGATCACTTTTTCACCTTCTCTGCTAAAACCCAGCAGCCAGCACCAGCTTCTTGTTGTGTAGGAGCGGCAACGATAATGCTGGGCATTATCAAAGTTGAATATTTTATAGTGTATAAATGATAAAGCTGGAAGGTGTCGGCTCAATCCAGAAATCTGTAAGTAGTGGATCACGTCTCGTATTTTTATAAAATGGGCCTGTTTGGTGTAAGATTGTTCAGTGTGGTAGCGAGTGCTAGTATAGTCGTGGGCATGCTGTCGTTTTGTCAACCTTTTTTCAAATGCCTTTTGGGTTGCAGTGTTAAAATTCCCTTTTGGTATAGTGTTTGTTTATTTTTTAAGAAGTGCGTGGTATATTGATTGATTTGCTGGATAAAGTTTAACTTTGGCCACCCCACTTTCTTGCCCAGGTTGATCATGGTACTTGCGACTTCCACTATTCGCAGGATTTTGTTTTAGATGTGCATTATGGTTGTAATATTTCACAGCGGAATGCTTTACTGAACTATTAAGAAGACACCATTCTAATAGGTATAATTTTAAATGCAAGTTTTAGAGGTGTTTTAAAGTGTAATTTTAATGTGGTGTGTCATTGATAGGCATAAGTTGCCGTACCACGTTTCTACGTGCCTTTATTATTAAATCGTTACTATTTTGTGGCACAATTTCGATTTACGTTTGTCTTTGTCAAATGAAAATTAGTCTTGGTTGCAGATGTTTATTATCGATTGGAAATATGTCTTGGCAACATGAGAGTTAAATGGAGAGAACAGATTCTAGTCATGTAATAATTCATATTATCAAGCCCTTTGTAAACTAAGCCAAGTATTAAATTTTATGAATCACCATAATTAGCTAATGTTTTTAAAATATTTTCATTTTGCTGGAAGGTAAACATATTCTGGTGAGAGAAAGCTATTATTTAAATTACTGTCAATTCGATGATTGAAAGTCTTTGGTACTACTAAAATACCTGTTGTTTTTTAAATGACAGCCTTGAGTAATGATTTTTAAATACACCTTTCATTTTGGTATACTTGTTGACAGGCATGAATCAATTTTCAGTAAATGATATAAATTTATTGTTTGTATGCAGATAACATATATTAATTAGTGTTTCAAGGTTGAGTTTTTATAGAGCGCCATGTTGTACATTTGTATTTCAATTTTCGTAGTGGCGATTGTCGACTACGAATTATTATTGTAATTCTCAAGTTCAATTGCTGTGAATACATTAATCTGCTGAGAATTTACTTGCAGTGTAACCTAACCCGGTACAACCCTCCCACTTTCTTGCGAGTCCCGCACTGAATTGATTGTAGCCCCTGCTCAGGGGGTGGCCGGTAGTAGTAAGACAGCTTCGCCCATTTCAATTGCTCATATGCCAGTACGTGGTCGTGGGTACTTATCAATGTATGCCTTTTAGGTGTCCTTTGCTTTATCCATCCAGGCCAGGGCAGCTAAACGAATGTCTTCAAGACGAGGCATTTCTGTCGGTTCGTGCTCCCATTGCCAATCCCCTGGGCGTCGTAATGTATGGGCCAGTAGGAGTTGGCTGAGGCTGGAGTTAATCACCTCGTTCGTGCATCGTCGCAGAGCAAAGAGACATCTGGAAATGTGGCAAACCCAGTGAGTCTGAGGCTTTTCTTAAGCTCCTGGTTCCTCCGCTCAGTGGGGTTGTCTTGAGTGTTGTATGGCAGAGTTGTCTAAGTCTCAGCTCCCCATTCTTGGCGGGCTAGCAGCCACTTCTCACTAATGAACTGGGTCCCATTGTCGGTAAGAATACTCTGTGGGTAGCCCCAGTACGGAAAAATTTCATTGTTGAAGTTTCCAATGATGTGGTGGGTCTCTTGGCTTGGCAGAAGGAGGGCTTTTACCAACCTGGAGAATAGGTCCGTCACGACCAACAGGTACCCGTTTCCCTTGGTGATGCTAGGATAGGGTCCCATCAAATCGGCAGATATGTGCATCCTCAGGGTATGCAATCTGCAAGGTTTGGCTGTTGGTTGTCTCATGGGATACACTTTGTTTCTGCAGCATATTGTGCAGCCATGGAATTATTGACAGACATCCCTGCTCAGACCGTTCCAGATGTAGTGTTTGCCTATGTCGACTAGAGTTTCCCGGGTGCCTGGGTGGCCTGCTTCGGAGTAGTCATGGTAATGCCGGCAGATAGCATGTAACTCCTTCTATATCCAGATCCTCTGAGGATGCTTCTGCAGGAGGTCTTTTACTTCAGGGTTCTGTTGCTGGTAGCATTCTATCTGACTTCTGCTAATTTTAAGCTGAAGAAGCCTGATCTATTCTTTTGAGCTGCTATCTCGAGGTTGAGGTGACGTGATGTGGTTCACATCTTCGTCTGGTTTGGCCTCGTCTTCCAGGTCTGGTTGACATGACAGGACATCGGGGAAGTCATTGTCCTTGCCTGAGCAATGCTGCACTTCGAAGTCAAACTTGAGGAGAGAAAGAGGTACCATCTTCCAAGCTTGGCCTTGTTGTTCCTCGATTTCCGAAGCCACTCGAGAGCTTTGCTATTGGTTCTCAAAATGAAACGATTTCCCTCCACGTAGTAGTGGTATTTCCATATAGCCCAAATGACCACGAGGCATTCTTGCTCATTTATGTAGTACTTCTATTCCGTGGCATTGAGCATTGTACTGGCGTACACTATAAATAAAGGATTGCCCTCTGCGTCCTCATGGTACATGATGGTGCCGAGGCCGTTCTGACAAGCATCTGTCTGTAGGATCAGAGGTCCTTCTCCTTGTGACTGATGTAGATGCTTGATGTCTTGAAAACTGGTCTCAAGAGCTTGAAAGTCCACGATGTTCGAGTCTCAATCACCAACGGGTTTCCTTCTCTAACAGTGGGTGTAGTGGTGCCATGAGGTCAGCAATGTTGGGCACAAAGTTTCCGAGCCAATTACACAGTCCAAGGATGCTGTGGAATTGCTTCTTGGTGCAGGGTTCCTCAGCTTCTTGAATAGCCCATATTGAACTGGCTTGAGGGTAGTGCTTTCAGTTGAAATTATGTGACCCACGTATTCGATTGACGACTTCCCAAAGTGGCTATTCGAGAGTTTTGCCATCATACCATGGAGTTCAAGGCATTCCAGTACTCTTTGTAAGTGAATAAGGTACACCTCCCAAGATTTGGAGTAAATGATCAAATCATCTAGGTACGTGAAGCAAAATTGCCTAATGTAGCCTGTTAGGACTTCAGCCGACATTAACCACTGAAATGTGGCAGGTGCGTTCTTGAGTCAGAAGGGCATAACTCTAAACTGGAAAGTTTCTCCTTCTGATTAAGTGAATGCTGTGTATTTATAGCTGTCTGAGTGAACTGCGATTTGCCAATACCCAGACTACATGTTCAAGGTGCTGAAGAATTTGGCCTTTCCTATGTCATGCAAGGTATGCACCAGTTCGAGGGCTGGTGGAGGAATCAGAAGTGTGACATCATTCAGAGATTTGTAGTTCACACAGAACCTTAGCTCTCCGCCCTTCTTCGGAACTAATACATGTGGAAGTTGTACGGAGAGTCTGGCGGCTGGACAATTCCTTGTAGTTTCATGTCTTCCAGTTGTTCCATGATGAGGCAGTGTAGCCTGGCAGAAACTTTGAAAGGTCTGTTGTAGACTGGTGCAGGTGTATTCAGCAGTATTTCGTGCGGGATGGTTCTCGTCTGTCGAAGCGTTCCTCAAGATCTAAAAGCACAGGCATGCTCGTTGAGGACTTCATTCAATTGCTAGAACTGAGCTTCCGAGAGTTCATGGTTTATCTCCTCTTTGTTGAGAGTCAAAGGCTTGATGGCATTGGGACCGTGTTCCCAGTTGACGGTTACGCGGTGATTATCGCCCAGATATACTTTCCATTGCCCATGGTCCATAATGCATTGTTGATGCTTGAGCCAGAGGCCTACTATAGGCTATTCCTGGATGTCAGGTGACACAATGAATTCCAGGGTGCCTTGAGCTTGTGAAGTTCAACAATGAACGTCATACGACAGTCGACGGTAAGCGTACAGTCTGGTGTAGCCAACCTTACTGTCTTTGAGGACGTAGTGATGCCCTTTGCTCTTCCATAAGGATGTTGCTGCGAGCGAAGTAGCCAGATGCAGCCGAGTCGAGCAGTGCCAGTACCTTTTTCTGATTAACACGACTTTGATGTGTGGGGCTTCGGGTGACTCAGTCTCTTCATCTAAGAACTGAACTGCTTGCCTTTCTGGTCCAATGGAGTTGCCCCTTTTTGCCCGCTGGCAGCAGTATTTCCCATCTGCGGGACACTTTTCTTGTCTGTGGCTGGTTGGTTGGTACATGGCATACGTGTTGGACCCCCGTCTTCCGCACGTTCATGTCGAGCCTGCCGCTGTGGGCAATCCTTACTAAAGTGGTATGCAGGGCAGTACCAACATTTCGGTAAGCTGGGAGCGAGAGGTGGGGGTAGTTGCGTCTTTGTTCATTGTTCACATGGTTTGTATGACTGTTTATTGGGTTAGCTTCGGGCAATCGAGGATAGCGTGCGCTTTAAAATTGGGCTCTGCTTCCCACGCACGTACAAGTTCGTCTACTGTGAGTGGCGTACGGATGTGTAGAAGTTTTCTCAGTTTGGGCAGCAACATGCGGGTTACATGTCGTACACAACTTTCCTTATCATCGGCTAGAAAGATATGGTGGTACATCTGTACCTTGTGGTGGACAAAAATTTCAGTTTCCTCATCCGATGTTTGCGTACGGCTGTAAAACTCTGTAGTAAGGCGTCCCAGTACCTCCTCACCAGTGAATTGTTGAGCAAGACAGCTATTGAGTTAGCTCCACTCAGGAAAAAATTCCCCATACTTCCGCCACCATTCAAAGGCTTTGCCCTTTAAATTGGATTGCGCTTGTGAGACCCATTACTTTTCAAGTACTTCATAAGTGCGAAACTCCCTTTCACAGTCGGATGTGAATACTAGCAGGTCCTTGTAAGGACGTCCACAAACTTTGATATTTGTGGCTCTCCCATGCATCAAGCGGTGCTGGTGTGGGAGGCCAGCCCTGAATTGTGTGGTCTGTACTCTGCAGCCCACCGACAAACTTCACACTGATAGACCATACCTGATCGGGTAATGTGCTCATCTGGCCAACCAATACACCCATGGTGGTATGTCTCCCCACACAGTATGCAACGCAGTGTGTGGGTACCATGCCCTGGGCAGGTTATCCAATTGCAGAATCTGGTCTGATGTGTCCTACACTCATTACATCTGTATTCGAGGACATCGGTATAGCGTGGTTCATCTGCCCAGCCTAGGTAGGTATAGTAAAACCATTGTTGACAATGACACACTCAATTCTGTGTGTCCCAGTGCCGGGTCAGTTAGGTTTCGAACAGCAGCTGTGTTCAGTTATGACTGCAACAGTGCCATTGAGCTCATGCTCACTCAGGTCGGTTTTCGACATTCTTGATTGCTGATTGAGCGCCATGGGGTGTTTAAAGGGCTCCCCGAATTCCATACCACAATTGCTAAAGTCTGGCTGACCTGGCTGTACTGCCTAGTCGTTACTATTGCAGTTTCGCCCCACGCTGGGTGCCAGAAACCCCTTCCATATCTCTTTGATGTATGACGTCCTGAGGGTGACAGAGAACATCAGTACGCAAAGAGGGTTTTTGGAGGGTGCTAGGTCAGGTGCAGCTGGTGGCGAGGGGTTCTGGTATAATACAGTCTATGCGTGGTATTGGCACACATCCAGTGTAAAGTACTGGCATGGTAGCTTTACAGCAAGGCACAAAATCAGGTTCAGTGAGGGTGATCTTGTGTTTCAGTGGATTGGCTCTAGGTGGTATACCTGGGCAACGCGTAACCTGTGGATGCTCCTAAACCTGGGTCAACTCTGGCTGACCTAAATGTGGGTTAGGATGGTTAACGTACAGTGGCTCAAAGGCTGCGTAGATTGGCTGAGTTGGTTCCGCTGCCGCAAATCCCCCGAAGCAGACATTGGCGAGTCCGAAGGACCGGTCCTGTCTGCTTAAATACACTGCAAGCAGGGGATGTGTTTCCTCACTGAGACAAATGGGGTCCTGGACAAGGTCCTTAGGAATCTCTGGTGTAACTAGAAACTGAAAGTGGTGCAATGCTTGGGTTTGGTTTCTCTGTGAGAGTTTTGAGAGTGTAGCAAGGAGGAGGGGAGTAAGCTCCTGCAAATGCTGAGAGGTGGTTAGCACCTGTCTAACCTTCTCTTGATACCACTCCGACGGGAGTAGGGCATTTGGACTGAATCACACACGTCTGTGAAGAGATAGCAGGTGACGTGTTGTCCTACCTGGTGTACAGCTACGTGTAGCGTCTGCCGACCGTAGGCAGTATCCCTATCTCAGTGTTCAGTGTCGAAACGCGGTAAACACTGGGAGTCAAGTCTTGATAGTTGACAGTCCCTGCACGTGGGCAAGGGTCTCAGAAGGGAACAGTCTCGCCCAACTCAGAGAACATAACTCTGGCACCGTGGACAGAGTAGCCACTGAGCAGGCAAGCTGCCTCAAAGGCTGAGTGCCTAATGCCAGGACTCTACTGTCCTGCCCACCATGGTGCACAGAATGGGTGGCCGTCCAATGTGTGTGTGGGTACTCTGTTTGATGTATTGCGTTTTTGAGCTATTTCCCCAGTCACCTCCAATCCCTTGGATGGCGCAAGTTACAATAGGAGAGGAAATACAGCTATGGGACAGATACCCTTGAGTTGGTAAAAACGTCTGTTTATTCTTTTTTATGGGAAGTAAACAGAGTGGTGACGCACTACCTCCTAACGTTTTCAAGAACTTACGGAACATTAGCCTATGGTGAGCCGTGCGAATGTGACCTGGTCCTAAGCTAATAATGGCACGTTAGACAAGCGTTATGATAATAACTTAACTGGTACTACTCCTACTAATGTTACCCAGAAGGGGCAGCAGTGTCCAGATGAGTAGATGACATTGTCATTGGTTGGATCTTCGGCACAAATGTGGTGAAGACTAAGCAGCATAGAAGGATGGCTCTAACAATATGATATGGTGGCCAGCTTGGAGAATCAAGATGCGGCGGAACGCACTGGTAGAATCATCTGGCGGTGTGTTGTGGTACTGAAGTGCCTTGGATGCATAGCCTCGGTGGCTCGGCCGGTGAACAGTACAATCTTCGGCTGGAGAATCCATTCCTGGGCTGCTGTAGACAGTACAATGTTGCGTCTCGTAATGTGTTTCAACAAGAAAAACTCAGTTGGAATCATGCGGTAAAGCTTGCTCCCTGATGAGGCGAAGTCGTAAAATCATTGTTAAAATGAATCATGCGTCAACACTAAGCTCCAACAGTACTCATTCACCTTGAAGTTCTATTGTGTTATTTATCATCCGCTTGCTTGTTCTATCTCATGCTTCATGCAGGCCATCATACAGCTGCCAGATGGCTAAAAATGCATCACAACAGGCAGACATTGTATCATCACTCTCTAAAATTCATTTTAAGCACTTTTCCCTATTAAATACAATGTGACACTGAGTGCTGAAACGTGGCGTGTAGCCCTGCCACTGAAACACCTTCTAGTTTTCCTCCTGAGGGGAAAGCCATTTCACACAACAAACATGCACAATTTAAATTCAGGACTGGCTATAAAAGTTGCACATGGTATTTCCATAAAAATGTATTCTGTTACACGTGACCAACACCATGCACAATGACCATATCACCACACTGTTGCACGATTCTAATAATAGCTTCCTTCTTCCTGCCTTTCAAGTACACAGATTTATCTTGCCGTGTACAGTAACAACACATTTCACATCCTACAAGTAGCAAGTAAATATGTTGATAAAAACCATTTACAGTGGAGAATAAAAAATTGTACGTACTTCTTTGTGATTTCAAAGTGCAATGCAAGAATACACTTTAAAATAAATTTAACTTTCAAAAAAATTTTTAATTTAGATGTAAAGTACGATTCCGTTGAAACTGAACTTCCTCCCTGAAAGACAACTAACAACAAAAAAACTAATTTCTTTGCAGGAAATATGTACCTAATTTTAACATATGTATGCCACACCATTTACACTCATTTATCATGTGAAAATATGGGGTGTGGCCAGGACACAAAACTTTCTTTGAGGAAAAAATGGATAACGTGTGAAAATGTTTCTGACCACAATAAAATTACATCTAAGGTCACGCATAGTCAGGGAATAGCCCAGAGTGTACAAGTAAATTATTTATATGTGCTATCATTGCACTGAAAAGCTGCTACAATTGTGTAATTGAGTCGCCGGAAAATTGCACAATTGAGTTGCTGACAAACATCCTAGTAGCGAGCACGTACTGATACAGCTCTTCTTCCAGTTCCGGGTATTTACCCCATTTGCCTCGCAAAGCACATTTGTTTTTAGGCAAGTTTTCCCACATATTTTTTCCCCTGCACCAATGCAGTATATATTTATAGCAGACATCAAACTGTCAACCAGTTGCGATTTTTCCATTTTCATATGCATATTCCACAACTTTCAACTTAAATTTTGCATTATAACTTGCTCGCTTCTTTCCCAAAATCCCTCACGTTTGTTTATCTGGGAAGAATGCACAACATGAGAGAAAGTGAATAAATTGAAGCAATCTATGCTGGCACAGCTGTGCATAAACAGCCTAGCAAGGTCGCACGCAAAATGTCAGTTGTTACAGTACGTGAATAAACTTAGGGTTTTAAAAAAAGTTTCTGTGGGCTGTACACCAGATTTCTGTTTTTCCAGTTTCAGAGGCTCAAAATCATGGTGTGGCCTGTACACGCACACGGCCTATACACGAAAAAATACGGTACATATTAAGGGTTGTTTGATTTATTTTCCTACGCTTTTTTTTCATGATAACTTTCTGCTCGCTGTAAAGTAGCAAATTCATGTAAAGAAATACTAAAACACCCCGAACTTAAACACTTGCACACATTTATTACCTCAAGTCTATAATAAACAAAATAAAAACCAACAGAATGGATCACTAATGACCACATCTAGGAGTAAAAGTTATATGGAAATGGAGCAATTCACAGGAATGTGCTTTTCAAAACATACAAAATTGCTTGTGTAATAAGAAACAGAGATATTGGGCAGGGCGTATTCATAAATTATGTACACACACATAGAGATTACATCGGACACAGGAAATGTTACGTGTGTCACAAATTATGGTCACAGCTATAGTAGATGACCGCAGCCGAGCCATTGCGAGATTCTAAAAATAACTTCCACCTACCTGCCACACAGGTGTTTCAAACATACGCATATTTCACTGCTGAACAACACTTTCCATGCTGTACAAGTGGTAAGTAGTCACAGTAATAATTGTGGCTTCAGATTTTGTCCATTAAATACAAAGTCCGTTCATTAGAGATCAGATAAATTGAGGCATTGCTGAACTTAAGTATCTTTCAAGTGACAGAACAACTATTCTGTGTTCTCATTTTTGAACATACATCTTCAGACCACAAATGGATTTTAATTTGTAAATTTGGAGCATTTTCAAATATAGTCAAGACTAATTTACAAGTCCTGGGCATGTACTACTTGTGAAATTGCTAAACTTGTCAAATCACTTTTGACCTACATTTTGACTGATTTTTACTCTCAACACCCAAACATTACATAGCATTTGTTTATGTTAAGTTCCATATTTAAAGAATAGACAAAATCACACTTCTCTTAAAAGTGAACTATCTATTTATTTCAATCTGCAGATATCTACAAATAAAATGGATCTTAATATAGCATACAAGACCTCCCTTGATGCCAAAAGAATGTTAACATGAATTTCTGCGTACCTGTTAGGAGTTGCAGTACTGCAGAAAGTCAGTTCCGTTTTGTAATTTATAAACGTATAAAATATGAACCAAAATTGAAGTTATGGATTCTGTATTATTTTTCCATATAACCAGTTGAGGTTAAATTTCCATAATTACAAATTCTGACGACTTTTTGTAACAGCAAATTAAAATAAAAAGCTACGTTAAAAAAAAGGGATGGTAAAATCGCTAAAATATATTTTATTACCTGCGGTACAGTAACACTTCCTGTAATGAGATATTGGCACACACAAAAGCACAGCCATGAAACATAAACACTCAAATGTGACTCAGTCTCACTGTTGCCAACATTTATTGTAATTAGCAGTTTAACTGTTATCATTAACTTTAATTCTGCGCAGGGTAATTTTAAACTTCAATTGGGTTTCAAATGTACAGAAAGAAATCGTGTGCTTCCAGTTTAAAGTAGAGCAGAGTATAAGATGTTTGGGTGGCTCTTAACAGAGGTCTTTCAATGTAAATACTGCAGAACTTTTTATCCATAAGGTTTACACCAAAATTGGTCACAATTAGTTTGTCTAGTTGCGAAAATCAAGAACTATAAATTATTACCACCATAACACTTAATATAAACTTGCGTGGTGTGTTTTGCAGTGACACATCTATGACAGACTGCCAGTCCTGAAAATATTGAAATATTCATGTTTCCTACTGCAGCCAACACTTTAAGGGTGGCACCACTACAACCCCTAGAATTTATTAATAATAAATGGGAAATGTACTTAAAAATTTGTCATAGTAGTTTCTCCCATACGAGACCTCCATTTTTAGCTTTTTTTAAATATAATTCCTGTAATCTAATTGTGCAGTTGCTGTAGTTGTTAAATCATGGACTGACCAATAAGGCTTTAGACCATATTTATTTTCTTGCACTAGGGTCACAATAAAATACCCAGACATTTTACTGAAGTAACAAAATATCTCCAGATTACCAAGTGGTCAGCTTATATAATTTCTCTGCTGCTGCAATCTGTTTAATGTGCATGTTATTTTCCAATGTGTGTGTGTGCACGGACACTGCTTTAAGTTCGGAAGTCCAAATATAAACAACATTTGGAATAGATACTGCAACAAGCACTTTACCATTTCAAAAATTAATGATATCATATATGTTATCAAGTTTGCCAGCGTAGACAAGTATTGTTCATACAGTACAGTCAATTTCCGAGATGATTTTACAGGGTGGTCTCATCTGTGCTGAATGCCCTAACTGTGAAACAGTTTTGCAGGGCCAACATGAGTACCATCATATATTAAATAAAATTAAATGCATAAACTATGCCTGTACACTGTTATTCTTAAACACAATGCTAGATACTAGTAACTTAATGTGAAGGATGAAAACAGTATTATAGGATAATATACAGTTATAGACTCATTTATGCTTTAACATACAAAAAAACCTGGGTAAAGTTACACATAATGTCATGAAACATGACCATTTGTTGCCAATGTTTAAACTTAACCAGATATATTCATATTCAGCAATATGTTCATGTTTCCCTGTATGTTATTTAATTTCAAAAATGTAGTCCAAGAGGCATTTTGTAAGCTGATGATTTAAGGCGGGTTTACAAAGAGAATTTACACTTTATGAATTATACAGTTCAATAAAGTCCTCCATAATAAACAGTCTTCTGTGTTTACGATTCACAATTTAAATGATTATGATAAATTCCAACCAACTCAAATTTTTGGCACACCTGCCCTATTACATGTGATTGACAAATAAATCTACCCCAGCTTAACCCAGTCTGTATTCACTACATCGTTCTGCAGGACACTTATATTCTGGTTAAAATACTGTGATTATGAATTTAACTTAAGTTGAATGAAAATGAATTCGAGCATACATTCCCATTTTTAATATTTTCAATAGGGATGGAATCCTTGATACTGCGATACCTCGATACTTTATAGTATTGAGTATCGCATGAGAATATCCAAAAGTATCTAATTTTAACATTGTTTTTCTCATGTCATAATTATGGTACAAGCGTATAATAACTTTCGGAATGCATGCAATACTTTTGAAAAGCGTACCATAATTTAATCTGCATCCTTCGAGCATTCCAACGCAACCATAAAATTTCACCTAGGTCCAATGGTTTGCAAGATATTTACAGCAACTTTTAAATGTGTACCACAATTATCTCAGCTGGCAGCGAGCATTCCAAAGCTTCCTGCAAGCATTCCGAAAAGTTATTGCAGTTCGAGATCAGATAAACTGTTTACAAGTTATTAAATTTTAAAATTACAAGTGTACTGTAATAAACAATTATTTTTATTCATAGCACAATATTCACACAGCTGCGAGCACCTTAAGGTGTTTTTAAGCAACCCATACACAACACAATTATGATTTTTTAACATTTACTTTTATGGTATATAATTGAGGTACAATAAAAATGGGTTGAGAGTTGCGAGCTAGCGCCTATAGGTGCGAGTGAGCAACTTGTGTAAAGGCTGTTCACGATAAAGTGAGCACTTTGAAAACCCTGCTTAAGATCTACTTGTACAAACATTGTGTGTTCTTCTGCCTCATGTAAAATTAACATTGCCATGGATCTCATCACTTTCTTCATGTGTTGGTCAGGTGGAACTGTAAAATTATTATAACAGTAAATATTTAAAAAATCTGCTCATTTTTACACTTTGACACATAAAAAAAAAAAACACAGAAAGCGAGAGAAAAAATTTTGATTCTCACAAATGGTTACCTTACACTTTGTATTCGACGTTAAGATATGGAACTACTTTCTCCTCCATCATTACCAACTTTTCTGGGCACATGTCACTCAGTGCACCCGTTAAAATATATGCAGGTAGGAGCGGTGACTTTTTCTAAGATTGATTTTAAAAGTGCTCACTTTATCGTGAACAGCCTTCAGTTATTGTACATCTCACACATACTATAATTGAATTATCATTTTCCTCAAAGTTTGATTACAGTGTTTACTCTGGGAATGTGATTCTATAGAATCAAATAAGACTGTGTTGGTTTAACACTGGTTAAGGATGTCTGGGTTACAGGCTGGCCACCATTTGTTTCCAGTGTAGTGTGGGTTTTTATATAGTTTCAGTGTGGATTTTTATATAGTTTCAGTGTGTGTCAACGACAATAGTAAAATGAGTAATTTTCTTGGCCAAGTTGTTTAGTGTTCATGACAATTTAAATTTAATATTGAGAAAAGTATTTGTATCAAGTATTGTGAGAGTGTTTTGGTATCGAAACTGGTATTGAGTATAGAGAAAATGTATTATCGACCCATCCCTAATTTTCAATGCCTGCTTCAAGCAGATACCAGACGCCCACCAACCCTTACTGCCCTGCCATCTATCAACCGTCCTTTAGGATACAAAATATACCACATTACGTATCTTGATGCTCCAGGAAAATGCTACAACTACATACAACATTAATTCTGTTGAGAGCTGGTACAGTGGATATAAAATACTCATTTCAAAAGTACGTACAGTATTTAAAATTTTTATGTGTATATTTAATTTTTTTCAATCGCAAACTCAGATCAAATATCTTTCTAGCTGAATTCCAGGCATTACATGGAAATATTGATGTTACAGTGGTGTTTCTAAACAAATCAAACTACCAAATACGAGGTTTGTCAACACTGGTTATGCAGCTCCAACAAGTCAGAGGTCACTGGTTGGCTGACAGCACACTGACAGCATTCAGGCACTGATTGTGGCAGTCATCAAAACTACACACCAACTTCCCCTTCCTGTTCTACCACGTACAAATGGAACTCCTTATGAAAAAATACAGCATATTATTGAGTGTTTTACTCACCAAGATTTATGACTGTTTCAGTTCTTCAACAGTTCCTTCAAGTCTTGCCCATCTTTCTTCTTTACGAATTAGGAAGCTGCTTACAGACATCGAACAGAGCCAAATTTTTAGGTGTAATGACAACCTTGTGGCACCCAACACGAAACCGTTTTAACAGAAGGGAACGTAGAATAATACTTTCCATGATGATACGCTCCTTTCTGAAAGACTTGCCTCGACTCACAAAGGCCGGGGCTTATATGTATAGCGACACAGCTCACAGAAGGAACATGCTGCAGTGACAAGTCATGAGAGTGCATGCACTATATCCTCTGATCAGCAAACAAGAATGAGTGGTGGTCTACAGACTGTGTGGGGCTTATACGCGTGCACACATACACTTAAGTCTAATACAGGAAGGATTGTCAGAAAAAGAGCCCTCTTTTAGGTGACACTGTTAAAAAGCCCTCCTTGCAGCTCAACACGCTCTACAGTTTGTTTACACACAAGTTTGTATGCAATTTAAAGGAACGCATGCTGAAAAGAGGCAGAAATTTATTCGTTTTAGACAATAGAGACAAAAGACAACAAAGTATTGGGTGGTAGAATTTATACCATGTATGGGTGCTATAATAGACACACAGAAGAACCCTGATCATTTAATACATTTCTTGCAAGGTAAAACCTGCTACTATTACTCGATAACTGAAAGTGTCGGGATTTACTACTGATGTAAGATCATGTTTAATTATGTATATTTGATGTCAGTGCTTTGGTAATTAATATTAAGTGTAACATTACCCCTGGAGTTACAGGAACTGGTTCTTATGTAAACAGTTCATATTATTAACCACATATTATGTTAATGTTTAAGAGCAGCATTTGCTTTCAGTTATATGTACTTGGCTGTCTAATACAGCGATTTCAATGTTTGTAATCCTTCCTGCTAGAGTCATAATGTTGTTATTAAAAGATTTTTTTTAATGCATTCCTTCTTTTATTTCTGTTGGCAATGGAAATGTGTTTACTAGTTTCATTGACTTTAAAGATGATTACCAAAAGTCAATTTTGAAAATATAAACAGACACTTGATATGTAGAATTCTGGGGTTAAAAGACGAAAATTTTCTTGTGATTAGTTGGTTAGACTGTATCCTGTTAAAGTATAAAATCTGCCAGATCTTCCTGCTATGATGATATCTGGTAACATTAAAAAATAGCCTATCAATTCTGTATCACAGGGATGCCAAGAACTTATGTTACTGGCTCATAGTACTAAACATTTTACTGCCTGAAATCTAAACTACGAAGTGATACTGCAGTTTTTATGTTATATTTACTCTCTAAAAATCATGCCAATGTATAGTGTTCAAAATATTGCAGTGCCTGGCGAGTTCTAGAATTGAATAAAAAAAAAAGGACAAAATCTCTATTATATTTCCAAACAATGACACTAAAGGAAACTGCAAACAATCTCCTATTAGTTGCTTGAATTCATGGATCCATGGTATATAAGAAACATTTCCATCTGAAATTATTTTATTCTTTAACATAATTGTATTTACTTTTTACATAATAAATACACAAACTCAAATCTCTGTCTTCAAAATTTTTTTCTAGATGCATAGTAAAATGTGTAATCCATTATATTTTCGTATTTAAGTGGTATTATTTACACCAACTGCTGAACACTGAGCAGTAAGGTAATTAGTCTCAAGACTTAAAAACTTAGAGGATAGGTGAAAAATCAAGTTTACTACATATCTTAAATTTCAATACAGACACCAATCCTTGGGAAATGAAACAATACGTATGCAATAGGAGTATTTACTAAAGTTTGCACATTTTTGCAACTACTCTCTGCAGGATCTTAGCTACTGGGTTTCAGCCACATCAATGTCAATGTTGCTCCTGACATTTAGCCAAACATTGCAGTTGCTATCTGTCATAAACTGGCAAACTCTGCATTGAGAGTGGGTACAATGGAATATTCTGCTACGACAGAATGTGGATTTTTTTGCTTGTAATCACTGACGTGTTCTTTAATTCTTGTGATGATTCTACTGCCTCTTTCGCCTATGTATACCTTACCATGAACAGGGGATCGTTTTAACTCCTACTAGGTTTTCTACCAACATCTTGTCCTTCATTGATGCTAGAGACACTCAATTACATTTATGGGTTTGAATACAGTGTAGATTTTAAACTTCTTGAGCAGTCACGTCAAATGGTTGGATATATTCTTAATGTGAGGAATATGTGCTTGGATGTAAAGTTCTTGGTTGCTGTTCTGTACTTCAGATTGCTTCATTACTTTTTATATTTCAGTTTTTGGGTAGTCATTTGCTTGAAGGGCAGTGGCAAGGTGTTTCTAACTCCTCCTTAAGGTCGGCTTTCTCATAAATAGTTTTTGCCCTGGTGACCACAGTAGAAATTACCACTTTCTTCTATGATGACTGGTGGCGTGTACTGTGATGTATATACCCATGTGTGTGTTGGTTTACAGTAGATGTTCTAGTCCAGGGGTACAAAATAGTTTTGTGTGGCGGCCAAATCCAGATCTCAAGTTTTTACTACAACCAGACTATTAATTTTTATTGTTGAATGAGTTACCTTGTTAGAGATACTCGTGTCCTGGGGTAGTTGTTTATGGCACAGCACACATTTATGTCTTACGCCTTTACTGGCCCCATACTCATAATGGGAAGAGTAATTTCTCAGTCCAAGTAATACAGTATTGGTCTGAATACAAGGCAACCACTTTTACAGAAATGGGAGTTGTGAAAATTGGCCAAATTTGAGCACTAGTCGTGAACCATGTATAGTGATGTGGTGAACTTGAGTTACATAACAAGAACTGAACAGTGCGCACAAATGGCTGTGCCCCCTTGAGCAAGGTAACAGACAGCTGAGACACAATGGCAACTGTTTTTTTTTGTTCCAGCATGCTGCGTTGTTTACAATTTGCCAGATTACTTTTAGCACAATAAATTTTAATGGTGTGAAAAATCTACTGCTAGTGAAATGAAAAGTTAAAATATCATCTTTAATGTAATTCACTAAAGATGTGTATTTACTACTTGTAAATTATGGTAGTTTATTGAAACTGGTGAAAATGATAGTTTGGTTGTTGCTGGAACAGAACGGAACAAGCGCAAGACAAATAAACCGTGGTTGTGGAAGAAGTTATGATGCCCAACTTTAAACAGTGGGTCATTAATATAACCATATGGACCAACAATAATTATGTCACTGAACGAAGTAAAGCATCACAGAAAGCAATGTCTGACGGTGGCATAAGACTTATGACAAGCTGCAAAGTCAAGTGCTCATTCATCATGGAAGGCACTCCGTAAACAAAAAAAAAAAAATGTTTTCCCGAAGTTGACAAACATATAGCTTTGTTTCATCAGAGAAAAGCGTGATGGACAGCCAATCGCACAGGAAACGATAGTTATGAAAGCCATTGAAGTGGCGGCGAATTTGGTGTTCCAAGGTCAGAATTCAAGGACAGTATTGGATGGGGCAGGAGAACAATGAGAGAACACTGTCTACAGGAATGAGAAACAATGGTTGTCAGTTGTGTGGTTAACTGTGCTAGCAGATGGAAAGAAGCTGCCTACTTATATAATTTGGAAAAGAAAAACAATGCCAAGGGAAAAGCCACCTAATGTCAACCTTAGAGTTCAAGAAAACGGATGGAGTATTCCATGGTACTTGACTGGATTAAGTGTGTGTGGGGCAGGAGACCAAGAGCATTACTGGGCCACAGAGGCATGCTCTTCTGAGATGACAATGATGTAGCTGCATCGGAACAAAACAAATGGCAAAACCCATAGTGCTTTGCTTAGATTTTTTTTTTCTTTTAACTGTTGGAATAGGGACTACTAACTATTTTACAGATGTGTTGGTGATGTGGATTATTTTTAATCGATAAACATCATTAGAATTCACTAATAAAAAAAAGGTAGGTATAATATATTTTCTTAATTTTTACTGAAATAGTGTTTTACATTTTTCTGCCGCCTGAAATTGTTAGGTTGCCTTATTCAAATTAATATGGCATGCAAGATTCTTTTGCTATAAATTTCAAAATATAACATCGGACATGTGCTGCCATGCTTGCATTTGGTTTAAAGAAATATATTTAGTTTGAAAAGTTAAGTTTCATTGTAACAATTGCAATCTCTCTCTTCCACCAACCAATGCAAGCCACTTCAATTATGTTTGCAGGGCATTTTCAATGTTTTTTTGGACAGTTGCTGCGTGCCACTTAAGTGAAGCGCACACATGCTGCTGTTTGCCCATTGCTGTTCTAGGCAGTGATGGGAAAATTAAATTATTAATTTTTCTATTCTACTGATTGCAGCTAGAATCAAGGAATAAAAATTTTTCAATTTGTAACCTCAACAAATTAGATTAGATTATAAAGATTATTTGATTTGAATGCATTTGAGAAAAAAAAACACACACACTCACACACACTCTCACTCACTCACTCTCACTCACACTCACACTCTCACTCACACTCACACTCTCTCTCTCTCTCTCACTCTCTCACACACTCTCACACTCTCTCTCACTCTCTCACACACTCTCCCCTCCCCACACTCTCACACACTCTCTCACACACTCTCACACTCTCTCACACACTCTCACACTCTCTCACACTCTCTCACACACTCTCTCACTCTCTCACACACTCTCTCACTCTCTCACACTCTCTCACACTCTCTCACACTCTCTCACACTCTCTCTCTCTCACACTCTCTCTCTCTCACACTCTCTCTCTCTCACCTCTCTCTCTCTCACTCTCTCTCTCTCTCTCTCTCTCTCTCTCTCTCTCTCTCTCTCTCTCTCTCTCTCTCTCTCTCTCTCTCTCTCTCTCTCTCTCTCTCTCTTTTCTATACATATATATATATCTGTGTATGTGTGCACGCACGTACACGCATGTTGTGTGTTTATATATATTATATAATTAGATTATGATAGAGTCCTAATTTTGTACAATAATTTTACATGTGCTATGAATTTTTTTGCAATTTTCTATTGTGATTTGCAATTACCAAGTTGTAAATTTTCATTGATGCTTACGAAATTGAGAAATTCCGGCAGCAGTAATTTTATATGCAGATGTTGGTTTTTCATGATGCTTATGGAATTGAGAAATTCTAGCAGCAGCAAATTTATATGCAGGTGTTGGTTAACCCAATTACATTTTTTGTAGTGGCAGCAGTGAGGCCGAGGTACTTCACCTCATGGACGACGGTGAAGCCGTGGTCGTCACTGCTTGAACGGGGCGTCGTTGCCTAGTGCCTGGATTGTTGGCTTTGGCCACTTCTATGATCGTGTATTGAGCGTTGGGTGTCGCGTTTGCTTGCGAGCGATGGGCGAGTGGGATCCCTGGTGGTAATATAAGCTGGTGTGACGTTAAGGGTCCCAACTACCCTGATAACGTTGGTCGGCCGGACAAAGGTTGGCATCTCCTTTGGCGGTGTAGGTGGCAGCGGAGATACAGCAGATGCACATGCCAGAGGAGGTCAGAGGTGGAGCTTTCTGAGATAGTGGAAAACCTTATCTGAAGTGCAGATTTCTCTTTCTTTCAGGAGTATACCTGGTTGCCAACTAGGCCACCTCCCTCAATACCCCAGCCTGAGCTAGCCACTGTTTGGCAACTTTGCCCCGCCCAGACCTATAATGAGGCATAAGGTGGTGGGGAGTAACCAGTTAGGTTGATAGTGGGTGGCCAGCAAGGCGTAGACACAGCCTGATGGAGTGAAGGATGCAGAGGTAGGTGAGGTGGGAGGCCTGTTCTAAAGGTCTCCTGCCCAATGACTTGGCATGCGGGATGTTGCAAACTGGAGGTTACAGTAGGACACTAAGGATATCCACACCCATGGTCCCTGGGGCGCGGGACATCGCTGTCTGACCCAGGCACTTACTAAACGGTCGATAGTCCAAGAGACAACTGCCCTAGTAAGAGCTAAAAAGCAAGCTTCCCAAGCTGTACCTCGAGACAGTAATCAATAGGAGCAAGGTTTCGGTTCATGGCTAACCCTAGAAGAGTCTTACTATGACAGGTGATGAACCATAAAGAGATGGGACAAGGTGTAGGAATTACAGAATGTAGGAAGAGACAACTCGACCAAGTCAGATTAATGCCTGTTTTATTGATTGTTCAATTAAAACACACGTAAACCAGCCTATACCCTGAATGATGCTTAAAGGGCCGGTCTTAAGTTTCTAACTGGTATCTTATCTAGTCTCAGAATGCGGCAGCGTGTAGGGGTGACGGCAACCCTAAGTCAGCGGTACTCGCACTCGTGATTGCTAAGAGTAAGCTACAAGGTAGCTGAAAGCGCAGAGGCTTCCGTATTTTGGCGGGCAGCAAGGTGGTGTCGTGCAGAGGAGAATTCTTGACTGGACTGCAGATGGCAGTGGCGACTTGAAATTGTTGATGGTGGCTTGGACAGTGTGATGTTCTGCGAAGGCGAGACGCGAAGTGTGGTAGCTCTCAGGCAGCATAATGTTCCGTAGAGGACCGGTGTGTGAACACAACAGTCTCGAACTGAGCACTGCGGGTCCTATTTATACTTGGTGCACAAGGCCAGCATACGGGTTGAGGGGGGGGGGGGGGGAGGGGAAGGGGAGAGCGAAAGAGAGAAGAGAGTAACTGAAAGCGACGGAGACTTCCCCTCATGCACCAGGCGCTGGAGAGGTAGAGCAGCAACTGATGTGAAGCGGGTTGCAGGCAGCAGCGGCAACAGCCAGGCAAATCACCTGGATGGAAGGCGTCCTGTGGCGGGTACGGCGTAACGCTTGTTCTTAGGAAGGGGCGTCTGGCAGCTGTTGTGAAGCAAGATGGATGGATGATGTCGCTCGATGGGGGAGCGTTCAAACCTCCCTCCTTCCATTAGCGGTAGTGGCAGGAGCGAAGGAAGAACATCCTCTCAAAGGTGTCTGGATTCTCGATGACGAATTGGAATGGTGGTTCTATCTCTCTCTTGAAGTCAGGTATCCCTCACACACTTAAAGCATGTGACCATTATAAGCAAAGAGGATCCTAATCGTTACCCTCGGATACGGGACTGTGGTACAGATTAGGCTGAAGGCCTGGTTACTTACAATTATCCAAAGTGATTAGGTTAAAAGATTTAAATGGAATAAGCTGTTGAAAAGTTATTTCACAGCCCATTGCAAAGCAAGTGAAAAAGACAAAATAAGATTATAATTACATTGAATCCTAGCTTTAAGAGTAGCCAAGTTCACTGAGTAAACTAGTAGATCCTCTCACTGTGTGTAGGTAAAAAAGAAAGTTAGCTGGTGTAAATCTCAAACTAGTGAGAAAAATGTACCATGAGAACAATGTCTTTTAGTTGGCAACTCCTAGTTACATTGAAAATAGAAGCTGCTACGGGATACCAAAATTTGGCTGGTTAACTTCAAAATACACAAAAGAACAGTTAAGATGGAGCCAATCAACTGTTTATCTTGAGGTAAGTGTCCATGTATTATTTCTCTTGCTTTACAGTATTGGATTGGATTAAAAGAGAAAAATTATTATTACAGTATGTGCAAAAGTTACACAAGGTTTACACATTACAAGTGAAAATACACTGGTTGTAAACAGATTACACAGGTCGTTAAGTTGCATCAAACTGACAATGCGAACAAGGTAAGTTACACAAATGTAAACATGAGTAATAACATTCAGTGAGAAGTGAATATAGGTATAGTAGCACTGTAAATGTGAGGTAATATAACAAGGTAAAACAAGATTTTAACACAACAGATTTAGATAGAAATGGTACCCAATAATAAGAGCAAGTATTAACATTAGTAGCAAAATGCTAGTGAGAAATGCAGTTTATGACACGTGAAAACCTTAAAAGAGTGGTTGTACAAAACAACACATGAGTAAAAAATGTATAGTTTGGGATGGTCTTTGGTGAGGTGCTTTACTATACAATAGCAAAGTAGTATGAGTGGTACAATAATAGTACAAAGGTGGTACAAAAGTAGTACAAATTTGGTTGTTGTACAAACAGTAAAAAATTGAGGTACACAAAATAGTTGGCACAAAAATTCTAGTTGGCATTAGGGATTAACTGGGCTTCCAGGCACTCTTTCGCCTAAGGTAAATACTTCCTTGGCTGGTCTACTACGTTACGTGTGCTTTAACTTTACTGGTTAACTTCTGGCTCATGGCAACAACTCTCAAATGGCAGCTAAGCTGCATAACAATTAGTGGCAAACTTCAAAGCAAAATACAAAAGCAAAAGAAGTTGACGCATGTCTGATTAGCTAAGGCTGTATCACAGTTGTGTGGCTTTGGTTGCACTTAGGTCGGTTGTGCAGGCAGGTTAGCTTAGGCTTACTTACAACTGGATATAGTGGTCGGGCACGTGGCCTTACAAGTTGGTACAACATTCTCGATTTTACGGTTTACTAGTCCCTTGGATGAGTCTGACTTGCGACTCGTTTCGGAGCTAGTCGTAGTCGATGACGGGCAGGAGGTGCTAGGGGTTGGTGCCTTGTCGGTTTGCGGGCAAGGGGTAGCGGGATATAGCTGATTACGTCCTCGTCTTCAGTTTGGGTGGTAGAAAGGGCACAATGTGACACAACGTCGAACTCGCAGTTCCAGTCCTCTGATACCCTGCTCCTGAAGTTACTATTAGAAACACCTAGCCAGTTCCCAGTAATGTTCAGTAACCCTCTTACCACTGGATGATAGGTTGGGTGTGTACGTAGCGGTGCTGATGGGTAAGCAGCTGGGTTAATGGCAGTCGTCGTAGGTGGTGCCAGTGACCGAAGTAAGACCGCACAATCTCGTTCGGCTCGTCGGCTAGCTGTACGTAGGGTTAGACCAGCCAGTTGTCTGGCAGCAAGGTGCACAACTCTTTGCTCCTCTCTTCTGGTGCTGTTCCTCACCTTGAATGGCATAGAGCAGGTGTAACTACGGAGAAACTCGAAATAAGCTCCACGGATGCGGATAGCCCTAACTTAGTGTTGCCTGGCAACAGTCTTGTCAATGCGAGCTACAGTGCTTCAGAAGATCCCCAGGCCGTAGCATCTAAGCAAATACCCCCGCCAGCACCCAGGTGCTCCGGTAGGGATACAACTCAGATGTACCATCTCTCCCTGATTGAAAAGTATTGCTAGTGGTCATGGCTCGTCTATTCTATTCCTCCAGTACCTGTATACTTGGTAGGAATAGAATAGCTGGCTGTATAATGGGTGTTTTTTCAACTTGGAGCCGCCTGAGGGGGAGTCTCCAGTTGTAGCTAATTGCGCAATAAGAATAATTTCCCAGTCTCGGTCGGCAGTACTCAGTTCCAGGTTCTCCCAGTAATTGGTGACAGATTACCCTACGAATGAGACTCAAGGGTAATAGAAACAAAGCCGTGATAATTAAAGACTTATTAAACATGGTGACACGTGTTCTCCTGCCAGGCAGACCGTTGGTTGGAAGTATTCCTACGGTATCCAGGTGTAGATGACCTGGTCCTAAGTTAAGTGGGGAAGTTAAGTGAAAACTTGAAGTAAATTACTTACACAAACCTAACTCTATATAGGGAGTGTCTGTAGGAGACAAGTAGAATTATGTGTGGTGTGGTATGTATAATGCTACAGAAAGCTTCTGGTAGCTATTAGTGTCGCTGGAGCGTCTGGTAGTGGGGCTGCTGAGCTCTAACGGCGACATCAATGGTGGCAGCCTCTGGTGGCTGCAGAATACTGTTAGGTCGTTGGTGACATCCTCTGGAAGGGCTGTTGAAGGTTTCGTAGTAGTCTAGACTCCAGCACCCAGGTGCTCCGAGAAGACTGCAGGAACAACTTGCGAGGACCGCCGCGCACAGTCTTATGCAGCCAAGCAGTGCGTGTCATGGCGGCCGCGGGGAAGGGCATGTGACGTCCCTCAGGTACGAGGCCAGAGTGGGGGGTAGCATCCTTTGGTCATCTCTCGGCCTTCACGTATCCTCTGTGGTGCTTGTGCATGGCCCGAGGCGGCTGATGGCATGTAGGCTCTCAGCGCAGGGGAGGAGGGGTGATGCACCGCTGTCTTTCCCAACCCCACGTATCCACGTGTCCAGCCGCCCTCCAGGATTGTGGCAGACCATTACTTCTGTGTACGAAATGGCACGGGGTTTGAATATCACATGTGGAGTAGTAGACTAGGGTTGCAGTGAGGTAATTGTTTATAGTTAACTGGTATAAGCAGCATGCGTCAAAGTGAACAGAGAGAAGAAACAATATAAAGTATTTACATCCTTCATGAGCCAGTGCACATTGTGGAAGCATAGCTAGTAACTTGGTCTATGGCATCAATACAGACATCTGCTGAACAGACAAGTCGTGCATTCTTGGTTGATTGAGCACAATACATGACCAGGTATTTCCTTAGCTTGCAGGTTTCTTGATGTGGCACATACATGGCTAGGAGATTACTCTGTTTTAAATTACATAAAAGTGGTTTTTTCTTCTGTACACACTTCCTACTCTATAAACTGGCTATCATGTACACTTAACTAGGGCTAACTAATCGTACTCTCACACACTCAAACATGGTCTGCGAACTTCACACGATGAGGTGGAGGCTCTCAGCTGGTGTTGCGCTGCCTGGACTGCATCACACAGAGATTTTCATCTGTGCTGGCCAGCTGAAGGTGGGAGGGCGGCACCACGGTGGTGTTTCCTTACAACGCCTAGGTTTTCCCTCAATGCTGGTGCTGTATGCTCACTAGAGCTGCACTCTATGCTGCTGAGGCACATAGCGTGACTCAGCTGGTGATGCTGGTGACCCTAGGTCAGCGACTCACAGCACGAAAGTTAAAGCCTCCGGACTCAGCCAGCTGACAGAATGGGTAGCAGGCACTTCCCCTCTCAGGCGGCGGCTTGCAGCTGGCGTGGTGGCCAGGGTAGGCACTGGATGGGTGGCGACCACTTCCCCTCTCGACAGGCAGGTGGCTAGCTACCTCTCTGCCTCTGCTGCGGCTGACTTGGAGGGCGGAGTTAGCGGTGGACAGGGCAATGCAGACTGCTCTCTGCATGTAGATTGGCCCGTCGGGGGAGGGGCGCTCACTACTTCCCCTGGTCCCTAGGAAGGCAGGGGTTGTAGCTATGGAAACGGCAGCAGCATGGTAGGAGAGCGAGCTTGCTTGAGGGGTGCGGCAGATCAAGGCTTGCCGGCACCATGACGTTTGCAGAGTCTGCAGTGCCGCGTTGGGCAGTGCGCTTGGCGTGTGTGTGACGTTTCGTTATGTTGGCTCGCTATTCACCTACAACCTCCAGACTTGATTTTCCTGCAGTAACTGCAAGTATTCTGTGTTGATTTGTGGGAGCAGTCGGGGCTTGGCAAATTGCCAAACATAATCTACCTTGGTGGCAGTCCTTGGTTGCTCGTTGTTCAATCAGCCAAAGCCTTCCTAGGATTAGTTATTCCTTAGGTCTTTCATTACGTGGAAGTGCATTGATATTTTTTCATCTGTGAACAGCAGGGTTAACGTCAGTCTTCCCTCTGTTGGTAGTCAAGCTCCTTTAAGAGCCATATAAATATATATATATATATATAGAGACACACACACACACACACACACACACACACACACACACACACACACACACACACACACACACACACACACACACACACACACACACACACACACACACACACAGCGCACACACACACACACACACACACACACACACACACACACACACACACACACACACACACACGCGCGCACACACACACACACACACACACACACACACACACACACACACACACACACACACACACACACACACACACACACACATATATGGGCATCGCTGGCAGGATTAATTAGGTTTTCGTACTCCTGTGGAATAACCTCTTGGCGGATTACGTTGGCACTAGCGGCTGTGTCAAGTGTAGCTAGTCTTTCTGTCTTCTCAATGAGTACTGCTATACGTGGAAAATCTCGACGAGGATCGGTTCTCCCTGAATGATAGTGACTTATAGGGCCTCCCCCTCCGAGTTTCCCTACTTGCTAGGGTTCTTTTCTGCATTTGTTGGCTTCACCTTCTTCTTAGCTTCATGTACTCAGGCTGGACTTACCCGTCTGCTTTGGAGTTTCTGCCATAGGAATAGGCAGTCTTGGTGATAGTGCCTGGCGAGGCAAATGCCAGCACTTTGGAAGTATTGTAGGAGGTGCAGCAGTGGGTCCCAACGTCCGTTCATGTGGGGTTGTTTCGGTAACCACCATCTTTCCTACTGGAGCAGGTGTGACGATACTTTGGCATGAGGATTGTGGATGTTCGCCAAGTCTATTTCTCATATGCAAGCCCATTTCACCAGCTCATCTAGCATTGCTGGTTCCGGGTTGCAGAGGAGGGAGCGTATTTCTGGTAGTAGGAGCAAGGTGATAAGTTCAACGGCGTCAAGCTCATCGTGACCAGAATGAACCCATTGGAAGATCAGAGCGTTGTGCCTGATAAAGAGTTCTGCCTCCTCATTATCTCTCTGTGTTTGAGCACAGAGCTCAGTTGTCAATTGTGCAAACATTCTGGGTCTCGAGAAGTGCTTCACGAGTGTTTCGGACAGTTCTTCCCAGTTGGTGACAAACTCTCCATACTTTCCCCAACAATTTTCGATGTCGTCTTGAAGACAGGACTTAGTCTTCACGACCCACAAGGCTTTGGGTAGGTGTGTCCTTTCAAACTCTAGCAAGCTTGGAGGAACTTGCGGGGATCCTCTTGGGTCTTCCCCGAGTACTTTAGTAAAGGTAGGGGCTCCAGTACTGGAGGGCGTTCTTACAACGTAGTCTCGAATCTGAGCGGTGCTTTCCCAGGCATCATTCTGCAGATTGGGCATCGGAATATCACCTTCCAGGTCTCTGGCTTTATCCTGCCGGCCAAGGCAAAGGTTATGGTATATGCGAGAGCACTCATGGCAGGCAATTGGCTTAGTCGCATTGACGATGCTTATCCTTGGAAATTTGGCTAACGGTACTCTAATCCCTGGGTGTCTCTCTGCTGGTCTTCCCAACCTAGGCATAGGTAGTGAAATGCTGCATCGCAGTACATGCAAGTTATGAAGTGCCGCCCTACGCCAAGGCATTCATCCAAGGCGCAGATTGTCAGTCGTGCTCTCGGATGTGGCCATCCAGGTGCTGTTGATGGGAATTAAGAGCCACAGGGTGTTTTTGGATGACTCCTGGAAGACAATTCAGTGGTTGTTCTATGGGGGCCCAAAAGGGCTTTTCTCAGGTTCTTCCCAGTCAGGAAAAAGGTGGCTGAGTGCAATTATTTCTCCAATGGCCCAACATTAGGCGCAAAGAAAGAAATTTGTAGCCTCATTGCTCACCCCTAGTGAAAGTGGCAGTTAGAGGGTGAGGCCGCAGTACTTCCCTCCTGGATGACGGTGAAGCCGAAGCCGTTGCTTGGGGGGGGTTTTTCCTGGTGCCTGGATTGTTGGCTTTGGCCACTTCTATGATTGTGCATTGAGCTTTCGGTGGTGTTCTTACGAGCGATGGGTGAATGGGAACCCTTGTAGAAATATAAGCTGATGTGATGTTAAGGGCCCTGACTACCCTGGTAACGTTGGTCGGCCGGACGAAAGTTGGCGTCTTCTTCGGTGGTGTACGTGGCAGCAGAGATACTGCACATGGCACGTGTGAGAGGAGGTTTGAGGTGGAGCTTGCTAAGCAGGTGGAAGACCCTCTGTGACGTGCAGCCTCTTCTTCCTTCCAGGAATATACCTGGTTGCTAACTGAGCCGCCTTCCCTCAATACCCCAGCCCGAGCTAGCACCTGCTTGGCAGCTTTGCCCCGCCCAATACCATTAGGCATAAGGCGATGGGGACTGAGGGGTAACTAGTTAGGTTGATAGCGGGTGGCCAGTAAGAGGTAGACACAGCCTGATGGAGTGACAGACGCGGAGGTCAGGTGAGGTGGGAGGCCTGTTCTAAAAGTCCCCAGCCCAGTGACTTGGCATGCGAGATGTCATGGTCTGACCCAAGTATGTAACTGGAGGTTACAGTAGGATGCTAAGGGTGTCCACTCCCATTGCTCCCTGGCGCACGGGACGTCGGGTCTGACCCAGGCACGTACTAAAAGGTCGATAGTCCAGAGACAACTGCCCTAATGAGGGCTAGGAAGGCAAGCTTCTTAAGCTGTACCTCGAGACAGTAATCAATAGGAGAGAAAAAGGAGCAAGGTTTCGGCTTGTGGCTAACCCTAGAAGAGTCTTACTAGGACAGGTTATGAACCGTAAAGAGATGGGACAAGGTGTAGGAATTACAGAGTGCTAGAAGAGACAACTCGATGAAGTCAGGTTAATGCCTGTTTTATTGATTGCTCGATCGAACACACGTAAACCAGACTGTACCCTGACTGATTCCTGAAGGGCCAGTCATAAGTTTCCAACTGGTATCTTATCTAGTCTCGGAATGCGGCAACGTGTGGGGGTGAGAGCAACCCCAAGTCAGCGGTACTCGCACTCATGATAGCTGAGAGCAAGCTATAAGGTTGCTGCAGGTGCAGCGGCTTTGGTATGCTGGCAAGCAGCAAGACGGTCTAGTGCAGAGCCAATTTCTCGACTGGACTGCAGAAGGCAGTGGTGACTTCAAAAAGTCTATGGTGGCTCAGGCAGCATGACGTTCTATAGAGGACTGTCGCATGACCAAAACGACCTTGAACTGAGGACTGCGGGTTCTATTTATACTCGGTACACAGGGCTAGCACAGGGGTTGCGGGGTGTGGAGAGAGAGATTTAGAGAAGAGAAGAGAGTAATTGAGAGAGGTGGAGACTTCCCCTCACACGCCAGGCAATGGAGGGGTAGAGTAGCGATGTGATGCGAGGCAAATTGCAGCGCTGAAGGCTGCAACAGTCAGGCAAACCACCCTAGCTTGGTAGGCATCCTGTGGTGTACGACATATCTGCTCTTCTTCGGAGGGAGCCTCGGCTGTGGCACAACTAGATGAGTCAAAGGAAATTGTGCTGAGTCTGGAATTGAGAATCGAAACAATATTGGAACTGAATTAAAAAACTGAATCGGTAATAGTGTGGAGTTGTCCAGCCACTACTTGTTACCAATATATTGAAGAAGTGTAATTTCCCAGCAATTTTTTTCTTTCATTGTGATTCAGATGTTAGAATGAATGCTATTAAGGTGCTTGAGGAAGTCTTGAAGTTTATCTTCAGAATGGTTTCAAATCACTTCTACCAACATTTTGTTTTGTACTGGTTGATGTTAATGTTTTTTCCTCACATCTGCCATGAAAAAGTTAGCCAAGATATGGGTGTATAGTGAAGGGGCTACCAAGTGTTCACATTCATTACTTTCTCATCTTTTGGTCAACATTTTCGTAGCCAACTTCTGACGATAAGTAATAAACACCAACCAGTAGAAACCAAAATGTTGGTACAGATACGTTAATGACAAGTTCATGATCTGAAACCATCCTAACGATAAACTTCACAACTCCCTCAAGCACCTGAACAGCATCTATCCTAACAAGTTCACAATGGAAGTAGAAATGTATAAAAGGATAACCACGTAGGCCACAGTATCTACGGGAAACCAAGACACACAGATAAATATATAATATTGCAGTTCAAATCACCTACCATCACAGAAAAGAGCAGTAATTTCTACTCTGGTCTAAGGGCCAAGACTAGTTGCACGTAAGCAACACCTAACTGCTCTTCAAGCAAATGGATAACCAAAAACTGAAACAGAAAAAGGAATGGATGTAACTTCCCAACAAAGCCCTAATTCCTTTTCAAAATTCCAAAAAATTGGCACAACTGCTCAGGAAGTAAAAATCTATACCCAAACTCCAACTCATAACAAAATTTGGTGTTATCTAGTATCAAGAAAAGACTCCAGTAGAAAACTTCTAACCTTGCTGCATCCTAAACCAAGGGCGTGGCAAGGCAGGATTTGCATGAAGTCCTAGCAAAACCAACAGACACTGAAATGGCAAAAGCCATGCATAAGCCATTTATTTCTGTACAGTGTAAGGGTAAGTTGATAGTGATAAACAATTTGTAACAGAAACAAGGAAGTGTGGTAATATTCATTTATTTTGGTTATGTTTCTTTCAATTCATTATTTTTACCATTAATCTCACATGTAGACAAACTTCCATTGGTATCAATTTTACATACATGTGGAAAAGCTAACTTCGTCTCCTCTCCCTTAAGTAACAAATCTATTAAAAAGGTTACATAAAAAGCCAGGTTGCAAATATAGAATAAAATGATACCAGAAATCTCAGGTACATTACATTTGCCATTATTCAGCTAATACTTGTAAAATTATACACAGATTATGTTTATGCCTCTAACAGGCCATATAGTTAGTAAATACAGAAGGCCATCACAAACTCTATAGGGCAAATTACCCCAAATTACCATTGATACAAAATTGTGGCTATATAACTGTCACACCGACATTCACTACTGACATTACAGAATAATTCTTATTCCTACACCAGGGAAACCAATTTGGTAACACCTTACTGGTCGGAAATCATTGAACATTACAACTTCAATGTTTAATACCTAATCTACTCATGATTCCAAGTAGATGGGAGCAACTGCTCAGCCATGCCAGCCTTCTCCCGCGAGTAAACATGATTTTTCAAAATGCACTTAACTTCGTAAAGTCACATATAGCCTACCATTACCTAGACTCATTTTCAAAATGCTAAGACCATAATATTTGTTTTTGGCTACCAGTGGTTACAACCACCCAACACCTGGTTAAGATTTGGTCACATATTTCCTTATGGGTTGTTCACAAAACTGGTTACAGAAGGTAACAGTATCAAAGTTCGGTTAAAAGGCCAACATTTCGCAAGCTTTCAATATTTTAAAAATTCCGGCCATAATGGCCCTTGCCTAAAACGTCAGAATGATGTAAAGTACCTATTCACTTGGGGAGCCTACATTTGTGTATCAAACAAGAATGCTACTTATCTGATAGAAGATTGCCCCCTCAAGGCCACTGACTGACCCAGAAGGAAGCATGAACAGGCATTAAATACACAAGTCCGCCACCTAGCGCTACCAATCAAATTAGAGATCCATTATTTTCCTTTCAAAAAACAGTAATTCCAAGAAATAGTTGGAGCTATCAATTGTCCCTGGAAGGGGTCTAAATATTCACGCCCAATGGCGTTTGATGTTGCCTAATAAGGTGAACAGACGCAGCAGACACCTGTTTCCCTTAGGGGGTCTTCACAATTAAAAAGTCAAAAACCAATAATATTAGAGTACGCATCAAACTTCCAGCTTCTTGATCAAGTTGCCGGAAACTGCGTAACCAGATGTCACCGTTTTCGGGTGCATGCGCACCAGGGCAAGCAGTTCTCCTCGCTCGCCGTTAATGGTGCTGCGCTTAGGCGACGAACCACTGAAACATCAGTCTGCCACACAAATGTCTGCAAGAGCTGGTTGCTGCCGCACGTGAAAATTCATACGTATAGTACCCCTTGTTTTCCTGGCACCCCAGGTTTGTTCAAAGTCTTTTCAAGGTAGTGTAAACCTGACGAGAACATTACAGTTTAATTATTTATTACTTTTGCATCCCTTTGGAAGATTTACACAGCAAAATCAACGTGATAAAGTGTTCGTGCATGTCGGACAGTTCGCCACTCACATTATCAAGTAGCCAAAACAGTACGTATTCGAATGGGTGACTGGCGACGTAATATGGCCTGCTAATTACTTTAATTTTTTGAGGGTGTGTGCGACGTGGTCCAGCCCATTAATTTTCAGCATTTTTAGTAGTAAGTTTGATGATTATTCAAAGGTGTGCAGTGACGTGGTGCAGCTCGTTACAAACTTAACAGAAGTAAAAAGGATCATCTATTCCTGGTAAGATATAAGTACGCCAAACTGGCAGAATAATTATCACCAGGACTGAACACACCAGTGACTACGAACATGAAGATCAAAATTCAGCCATAGCAGAACACTTTGTAACCAATCACGACACTAAATTTAACCAGTTTAAGGCAATAGCCAACATCTCAAACTACAAAGAAAGGTACATCTAAAAATCAATAGAAATATTAAAGCATTACTCCAACAAAAATAAGGATAGCTGTATAAATTAAGACAAATCTGAGCATTACTCTTCCCAAAACATGGAAACACAATTGACCAGAGAGCAGAGAACAGATTGTTCCCAACTAGCTGAAAAGCTCAGGCGAATCAGGAGTCTCTTGATTGGCAAATATTCCAAGTACATAATCAGGAAACATTCCCCATCTAGCCCAGAGTAAATAAATAAAAGCAGGAAAGTCCAAAGAGTATTACTTTGACAACGAAACATTCATGACCTCGTCAAGTTTGCAATTTTATTTGCTGCCACCGGCAACAGACTGGCTCCTTGTATTTAAAGGACAATTATAAAATCAGATCAAGATGGAAATTGCAAGCCATAGAAACATGGAGTAAACAGAAAATGTGTAAGCACTGAACCTGCAAGAAAAATTAAACAATTGAGTCATGGCTCTCATGGCATATGTCCCCAAAGCGATGTCTGCCTTGATCAAGCGGGTATAACGCAAATGAATCATATATTGTCTAACACCACAAAAAGCCCCACAATCTGATGGCATACAAATAGTCATCCTCAATCCACTTTCAATGTAACAGCAGAATGTAAATGGGATTCTATAAACTAAAGCTACCCTGTACAGTGGAAATGTACACATGCCATTTTATTTCCTAATCCACGAAATGATGAGACTATCACAGACCTACCGGCCAACCAACCTGTTAAAGCATTCTGTCTAAAATAGCAGAGCAGCAGAATGCATTCTGCTCACGTACCTTTAAACACATTTACACCAAACCAACATCCTACGAGTAATGCAGCAGTCACTTCACAACACAACTTGTCTTGTGTGGAGCACGCAACCCAAAAATTCAGTAACTGCAAATTTACTGTGCCCATTTAAAAGGCCTTTGGCAGAGTCTGTCATGCCCGCCTAGTAAACAAAATGTACAAGCCAAGACAGTCATATTGTTACATACACCTCATACAGTAATTACTTGAATGTTGCAGCGTTCTATACATGCACAGTGCCAAAGGGCTCTCTAGTTAGCTAAGTATTATTCAACATTTACTTTGCAGAGATATCTACCACCCCCACAATGCAACTTGTCCCCTTTGCAGACGACACAGCTATGTTCTAAACTTCAAGGCATGCCTCCGCCGCTGTGGCCCAAGTGCAAAATGCACTCAAAATTGTGTATCAAAATTAATTTAAAGATGTCTGAGGCTAATATGTTCACAAAATGACATATAACCTTGGGTCTGCAGGCCCCAATGTTATTTGGATTACCAGAGTCATACTGCACCCAAGTGAAATACCTTGGGGTCCAATTGGTCTAAAAATTAACTTAGAAAGCACAAACAAATGCCAAACTAAGGCAACTGAATAGCTGCCTGGCCCAGATTACCTGCTTAAAAACTGACCATCACCCATACAACACAAAAAGTGGGGTTACATGTATACAGCCTTAGTCAGGCTGATACTTGCATATGCAGTTCCAGCATTGAGATATGCTACAAAAATGCCACACGTGTCCTCTTCAGATGCTCCAGAACAAAAACCCAAGGTGGGCCACAGGAGCATTGAGATATACATACACATTACAATGCTGCACTTCAAGTTAAATTATCCCCTATGTAATGAACATTATTAAACACTTAATTAGTAACTTCTCTAATGCTGCTGCCAAGTTTTGAGGAACTGTGACCATGAAGTAAAGCACAGGAAACCTTAACATCTGTGTGTCAAGCACATTAAAGATACAATGCTACAACCCAGCAGGCTGGAACCAAAAGTCTACAAGCAAAATAAGGCCAGCCCTCCTGAGACATACTCGCCACAACATCAAGACAAAGTCCTAAACTCAAGAAAAAACATCATACTAACCATACTGTGGGCAGTGTGGTGCACTATGTTGCCCATCAATACATCATTATTAAGCTATAGTGGTGGAGCAATGTATGTTATGGTCCAGCCCTGACAGATGTGTGCTCTCTACCATACAAGCAATGCCATAAGCAGATGGCCACATCACACAAACTCAAAAACTCAATAACACTAAAGCAGGTGTGTCAAGCACACGGGCCCTATGCCTGTGTATGTAATGCTGCCTCCGAATCACTTTTAGATTTTTTGTTGCAAGGACAGTTTGTTAAAATGAATTGTGAAATATTAAACCAACACTTGTTTTGTGTTTTGTTTTTCTTTTAATGGTAAAACGGAGACAGTAATGCGATGCTGGTGTACAAAAACAACTCCCCTTATCTACTATTTGGCAGTTATTTTTCTCGCTTTCTTTTCACATTCAAATAATCAGACCAGCGGCGAGTAATTGAATCGTCTTCATTACTTACTCTTCCGATCCCAATCGATACCTGCATATCAACAAAGCGTTCACTATTGCCAGTCATTTGTACAGGTTAGTTTACCATTTGCAGTTACAGCTGTTGGAGCTATGCATTTTAAGTGTGCGTGCAACTTATGCGGTTAGGTGAAAATAATAATCTTTCTTTTTCTTGTGAGAGCTTTCAAAAGGAAAAAGTCAATCTCAAAATACTCAAATTGTAAGAAGATAACAATTGAAAGCAAACATTGCATATTCCAACAAAGATGGGAACTTGCTTGCTTCTGCTGTGAAAGCAGAGGTAAAATTAAGTGTTTGATCTGCAGCCAAAGTATTAGTGTCGCGAAGGAGTATAATTTAAGATGCCATATTATGAAATACACCGCCAAAAATATGATCAGTACCAAGACAAATCAAAAGAAGATAAAGTACAGGACTTAAAGACTGCACTTGGTAAGCGACAGTCTGTGTTCAAGAATTCAAAAGGAGACAGCGAAACCTCTGTTAGAGCGAGCTATGTGATAGCAGAGCTCATAGCAAAGAACTGTAAGTGTTACAGTGACAGTGAATTTGTAAAGCAGGGTCTCATGAAAACTGCTGAAATTGTGTGTCCCAAAAAAGTTCAACCATTCAGAAACATTTCCTTGTCACGAAATACAATTGCCGAGAGAGTTGATGAGATTGCACGTAATTTGAATGAACAGTTTAATGACATTGCACATAATTTGAATGAACAGTTGCTGGTAAAAGCTGAAAGTTTCGTAGCTTTTTCTAATGCAGTTGATGAAAGTACAGATGTCAGTGGCGAGGCACAAGTATCCGTTTTCATCCGCGCCTGTGATAAAGACTTACATATAAATGGGAATAGTTTCGCTTCAAAATAGCACAACTGGTGAGGATATCTTTGAAGAAGTATATTGTCTCTTCGAAAGGTTTAATCTTCCTTTATCAAAACTAGTGTGTGTAGCAACAGATGGAGCTCCTTCCATGATGGGCAAGCGCAATGGATTTGTTGCTAGGTTGCTGGCCAAGCAGAAAGAAGTCTCTCATGAAAGGAAGTTACATCACATTCATTGTATTATTTATTAGGAAGTACTTTGCTCAAAAACAGTACAAATGGAGCACGTTTTAAGATATGTAAAGAAAGTGGTAAATTTTGTTCGCTTCCAGGGCCTGAATCGAAATCAGTTTTCTGGTTTGCTTAAGGACATAGGAAGTGAATTTGACGTCTTGCCATACCACGCAGAAGTTCGTTGGCTTTCTTGTTTTAATGTTCTCAAACAATTTTGGCTTCTTCGTGAGATCAGGCTGTTTTTGAAAATGAAAGGTGAATCTGTTCAACAACTATGTGACTATAACTGGCTTCAAGATTTAGCAATTATGGTAGACATGACAGGGCATTTAAATGACTTAAATTTAAAGCTGCAAGGAAAAGATCAGCCAGTAATTTCGATGTGTGATCACATCAAGGCTTTTAAATTAAAGCTGAATCTTTGGGAAGGGCAACTGAATGGTGCAAACTTAATTAATTTTCCTACCTGCCAAGATTTCAGAAAGTCCCACAGTACTTCTGATTTTAGTCAGTATACTTTTAACGTAAATGAACTAATAAAAGAGTTTGAAAGTAGGTTGGAAGATTTCAAAACGTCTGAAAATGATTTCTCTTTGTTTAGTGATCCATTTTCCTTTGATGTTTACAAGGCAGACAGAGATGTCCAAATGGAACTGATTGACATCCAGTGCAACACTGTGTTAAAAAACAAGTTTAATGAAGTTGGGATCCCTAAGTTTTAATCGTATTTGTCAAGCCAGTGCTCTGAAATATGCCAGTTCGCAGCTGGAATACTAGCAATGTTTCAATCTACTGATATCTGTTAACAGTTATTTTCACTTATGAACGCAAACAAAACATCTCATCGATCAAGACTGACAACACAACATTTATCCTCCATCCTGAAAATAGCATCATCACAAAGTCTGGTGGCAGACATTGAAACATTGGTTTCTAAAAAAAGGTGTCAAATCTCAAGTAAACAGTAAGTGTCTACTTTGCCCTCCATCAGACAATTCCATAGCCTGTGAAACAATGATAATAACGTAACTGTAATGTTTTTTGTATCATCTTGTGTGCAATTTCAATTTTTTTTCCAAATAATATTATGACTATTAAGTATTACATATTAGAATTCATCTCAACATCAAGGTCTTGAGAGCCGAAGAGGGTGAATTGAGGTGAGTACGGGGCAGCACCGGAATGCCAAGGCAAGGTAAACAGGAGGTTCCAGAGTAAAACCCCGCTGACCAGCAGAATCCTCCAACATGATCCCCACATGTGAAAATCTGGGAGCGACCCTGCAGTGAACCACTAGTTCACCTAAGTGAGAGGAGAGTTGCTTTCAGTCCATTACCAGTTGTATCAGATGTGCAATGCGAGACTGGCATTCTTTCAGGATGTTGTCCCTTGTTTCTTTACTTTTACTTATGTTATCTATTATGCTGCAAGTCATGATTTCAAGAAGTTTTCTCTCAGAAGTACACATGATTTATTCTTCTCATGATTTCAAGAAGTTTTCTCTCAGAAGTACACATGATTTATTCTTCTTCAACTGGTGATCAGACATCATCGTTCAGTTTGGTATTAACCACACATTATACTGATGATTGCTGAACTGCTGTTTGTTGGCACACAGTGCTATACATAGTTTACCTTTTTTTTTTTTTTTTTTTTTTTTCCAAGGATTTTGCTGCCTTTTTCACTAAGTTATGACCTGTTTTGTACTTAAATCTGGGGAAAAAAGTTTTTTCTTATTTATTTTAAATAGTTTTCTTCGCATCGTGTAGCTGTAGAAGAGATTTTATATATAATTGGAGTAATTAATTAGTTATTTCAAGACTTTAGCATGTGAATCTACAATGTTTAAGTCTTATCTTAACCATCTTAGGTGAGTTCAATATATACTAAAATAGACTACAATTCAGTTCAGTATCACATTTTTCATTGTTCATGCATAGTGGTTTTGTTGTTTTTTGTAATTGAGTTGCAATAACTGATGTTTGCTTTACATTATTTTCGTCATAACAAGGGTTTTCTTTCTGGGTTACACAGTAGTGGGAATAAAAAAATAAGAGCTGGAATCATGCACAGGTTGCCCTCACTTTTTTTTCCACTCCTCACCTAGCACCTAGCTTGTAATGTAGAGCGCGTTACACTTGGCAAGTTGCCTCATTTTTATTGCCTTGCCTCTGCACCAGTAATTTACAGTGAACTGAACAGTGCTCTGCACTGTCGGCGTATAACTATGACACCACCAAACTCTGCAGTGTATGGGTGTACAAACAATAATCGGCTGCAGTTTTTGATCACTTTCAGTGGTCACTGTGTCGTTTAATAACATTACAATAAAAATTAATGTTTTCTGCATAGTCCTGTAATATTTTAAAACTGATTGTTTTCACCAATATCAGTTTTAAAAAAAATTGACAAACAAACTAGTCTTTGGACATGTAAAGTTTTTAAACTGCAATTCATCTGCAGGTACCACAAAAATATATGGAGCAGTTTTTTAAAAGAACATTTATTTCACTTAAAATCAGCACACAGTTATCTGAGGAAAATTTAATTTAATGATGATTGAAAGTGGCAGTGATACAGGTAAAAAATTATGATTGACAAAAAGTAAGTACGAGTCTGAACAGAAAAGAAAAGATGATGTACATGCATTTTGTGGCTTCAAATATATGGCAACACTTCAGCCTTCTAAAGAGACGGTAAATTAAACATTCTTATACAAGTGTTCTCTCCTCCTTCCCCCTTGTTTTGTTGGGCAACTTTCAAAGCAATAACCCCCCCCCCCCCCCCCCGCCCTCCTGCCATCCTCCACTGAACTTTCTGTCATACGTAGCTCCCAGTTTAATCCAAGAGAAGTGCCAGGCACAATGCTGGCTTGGCATGTTTAAAACCTCACAACAAGCCAACTGAACCACATTCCTATGCAAAACCCCTTTCTGCATCAGCAATTTAAGTGTGCAGGCCAGATGCCTATCACACGTTTACCTCTTTCACTTCCCTCCCTAGCTTCCAAGGTGTTAGCTTACTTAGAGAGCACCACTACAGGGTACACGAGGTAGATGAGGGAGGGGAAGAAAAATGCCCCACTAGCTAAATAATATTACTACTCTTAAGAAGCCAAGATCCTGCATGTAATAATTTTCTAACGTTTAAGAAAACAAGTATTTATTTGCATCACACATGTCAAATACAATTAGCCATAATAGTATATAAAACAGCTCTCAGCTATGAAAATGGTACTTCCATGTCAATTTGCAATATGTGAGCTTAAAGGAGCCATTTAAAAACACAGCACATAATCAGAATAATGCAATAGGACCCACGTATCATTGATGGACGGAGCCACAGCCTCTGGGTGGGGGAAAATATTTGTACGGCTCTTAACATCGAGCTCTTAAGAGCAGATGCAAGTGACGCAAGGTGAGCATGGAGCAGCACTGGAATGAAGGAGCAGGGTAATCGGGAAATCCCCAAGAAAACCCGCTGACCAGCAGCACTGTCTGGGGTCCCACATGCAAAAATCTGGGATCAAGTCCGGTTCACCTAGGTGGGAGGAGAGTAGTCTAACCACTACACCACTGCAGCCTCTAGGCTTTGGGTAAGTGGTATGGATCCTGACATGGTTAACTTTCCCTGGCCCCTGCATTAACAAACACATACACATGCATTTATGCACCACAGCACAGACAAGTATGGAGCCATGCTAATAGTTATATGTAGTACCCACAGAGAAACTTCTACTTGTGCCAGACCATGCAAAGTGTACAGACATCAGAAGCCACACAAACTCTGAAGACCACCATATTTAAAGTCTGTCTTTGTATTGCCAGCTTTTAAGATTGAACTCTGTTGATTTTAATGGTGATAATACTGCAAACTGAAAATTCAATTATAGAACAAAAGAGATCATCCACACACTACATTGATGTTAACTAGCCACTATCATGTTTTATGCATTTGCTAATTGTACTCAAAAATCAAAAATTATTCTTAAGCAATTCAAAGGTTCAATACACTATTGGTGCACACTGAAAAATGGGTATTCAAACAAAATTTATGTAAATACCTTCATTTTTTTAATGTAAATTTTATTAAACATTAGTTATTAATTTTAAATCAGTTAATTATTTTAAAAAATGCTTACAGACCAGGTTATGTATATTTTCACAGTTTTCCTCACTGAGACAGAATTTTCATAATACATAATAGTTCTTATAGTTGGAGACAAGTTGCAACTGTTCATAAACATACATAGTACATACATAGTTATTAAGTGATCAATGCAATGAGGATTAATGCCATTATTATGAGCTATAACAAATTCACGATCCAATAATTAAAGCCACAAGATGTAGCAGACATGGAAACCAGAAAAAATCAATATCTAGTAGTATAAGAGACAGAAAAAGCCATTACCAATTTTTCTTCAACATTGCTACACATTACCGGACAATTTATTTGTGTTATTGTAAAACAGTGCACTGCAAAGCCCACAGCATTCAACACGTGAAAGTTTCACTTAAGGCACAATATTTAGACCACTTAATTAATTATGACTTTCAATTTTAGCGATATCTTAAATTGTTGCTGATATATGTACTATAAATTGTTTCTTAAATATGAAACTACAAGTGAAATATATATGAAACATGCTATAATTAGTGTGATACCGGAAAGGAACACATTCATTTATCTACAAGGTATGTTACATGAATATGCATGTATAAGATATTCACTGTAAAGTGAGCACTTTTGAAAGCCAGCTCATTTAGACTAATAGCCAATAAATATATTTTATTTTAGCTTTAGAAGTTAACTTCAGAGTTCTGTAGAATATGCACAGTGTGTTTATTACTTACATGGCAATGTTTATTTTTAAATGTGTTAAATGGTTAAATATGACGGAAAGGAAGCAGTAACTAGGGCCTCAAAAGTGCTCACTTTACCATGAACAGCCTATATGCATTTATGTCAGAAATAGAGCAAAATATCTAAAAATACAGAAAAGTTATTAGTGAACAAAGACCTGTGAATTAACTTCTATCTAGGCATTTTTATTAACTGGTACCATTCAAACGGTTTGATTCAAAGTATAACTTATAATTTAAAAAATCTTAATGTGATGTAATACTTTTAATTAGAAATCAAATTATAGATCCATTGCTAACACGCCACTTACTAAAGAATCAATTGTGGAGTTGCAACTGATGATTTCAATCACTATTCCTGTATTATGTTTTAATCATTGGCATAAATCTTAATTAAATTTTAATGAAACTGCTGAACAATTTTACTTTTTCAGAACACGTTCCATCTCAAGTCATTTTAACTAAATCTAGAACTCCAGTTTTCAAAATGTGATGTCCCTGCCGTTCACGTGCAAAGACGGAGTGAGCATGCTCTATTGAAGAACACAAACCCCATACAAACAGGTTTCTGCCTTTGCTGTGGGAGTATCATAGCCTATCTGTATTGTGGAATATCCTGCTGCAAAATTGGTTTTCGCATTGGAAGAATGCAAACACCCTGCCGTTCACGTGCAAAGACGGAGTGAGCATGCTCTATTGAAGAACACAAACCCCATACAAACAGGTTTCTGCCTTTGCTGTGGGAGTATCATAGCCTATCTGTATTGTGGAATATCCTGCTGCAAAATTGGTTTTCGCGTTGGAAGAATGCAAACACAGTGGTCGATATGAAATCACTGGTTCGAGGAGGGATGGACTGAAACACATGCAGGAAGCTAAAGGCCCCTTCACACTAATGAGAGCAAAGACAGTCATCAGGTGTGCAGGGCAATTATGGACTGTACAGTCATATAAAACACCCTTGCTCAGGAGTTCAGGTATGTGGCACATCAGTCTATGTCTACATGCATGGCGTGTTGCTGTCTACAGCATCAAGGCATGTCTAGGCATTAATTACCTCAGCTGCCACTGAATATAATGTTCCATGAACCATTGCAGATGCAGGTGCTTGTGGTGAGCAATCAGTGGCAGGGGAACAAGAACCTCCCCTCAACGGTTCCCCTTAAATATTGCTCATCAGTGTTGCCATTGGCACACCTGCTGCACCATTCAGCTAAACAACTAACCATGTCATCGTTCTACCCTGATCTACGCATTACCCCATGTGGGATTTGTCACATACGTCCTTGGTGTTGCAATTTTAATGGCTGGCAATGAACTAAGTATTTCTACCACAAATAAGGAATGCCAGTCACATCAAAACGTAAAAATATGGCACTGGGCGGGTAATAAATAATTTAACTTAGTTAATAAAATACACAATTAAAACCAAAAATTAATACTAATTTAAAAAAGCTTGCAAGTATTTTTTAATAACTTTCATATTGCTTATAAGAAATGCACTTTCGACATTTTTTTAAAAGGTTACTAAATTTGGAAACAACTTCTTTTCATGAATTTAAACTTGAGTGTTGACTAGCCCCCCTAGTTTCATGCTCAGATTTAACTATTCTTAAATAATATCCTCATAATTTAATTAATGTGGTTTCCATTCTTATTTAATCTCAACTACTCCACCGTGATCATTACAAAATATTCTATTCCAAATTATTTTTGGGTCATTTTGATATACTGAGTGGGACAGTGTCATCAGTCATCAAATTATGAAATGATTAATTATCAACCACTACCATCATAAGTCATAGGGAGAATACTAGTGTGTTTTAACACATTCCTAATGGGTGGTCCTTTGCATACCCAAACCACTCCTTGGTGACGTCTATGTTTATGATGCACCCAAATACGACACCAATGTCTCACATAAGATGCCAAAGGTGGCCACCTAATAGGACACATCGGATATGTGTTTTTCTATCACCACTTATTATAAAACTTAAATATTTATGTGAACGATGGTCAAGTGGAAAATTCCATTATCAAATGTGCTTCTTTGCCTTTTACCATCAACATTAAGTTTCCGTGGGGGCCACGGTGGTTGAGCAGTTAGCCTGCTCGCCCCCCACCAAGACTAACAACGTTCAATCCCTGGCCGAGTCACTCCCGGATTTTCCCATGTGGGAATCGTGCTGGACAATGACGCTGGTTACCAGGTTTTCTAGGGGGATTTCCCGTTTCCCCCACCCTTTCCTTTCAGTGTTACTCCATACTCACTTCAACCACCCTTATCAGCTATCAGGACTTCGCTTTTAAGAGCCGCCCTAATCTCTTCATTCACTCATTAAGTTTCTGTATGTGTAACTGCATTTGAAAATACAGGATGCTCATAAAGTCAGCACATAGCACTAAATTAAATGATTAAATTAAATTAAAAAACATTAAATGATGTTACACAGTAAATTTTGGTAATAATGATCATTTGCTATAGCAATAACTTATCTCACCACTGTTGGTTGTAATTAGAGCACAGTTTCACTGTACTTGAAAGCGTTTGAATCCTGGTGCTACCACTGACCTATGCTCCACCAAAGTGGAACTTTTTGACCAGCACTCTGACTGTTACTAGCGAAGTAACAAGGGCACTGAACTTCGGTCTACAAGACATACTGGAAGTCCAGGTTACCATGACCTATGCTCCAGCCAGGATCTCCACTAGACCACCACTACCTTGACCAACCCAAAAAAATCTCCTACCTACCAGGCACTGCAAAGCTTAAGTCAGTTAATTCAAGCTGAAGTGCCCACCATAGCATTACACTTGTGGCCACAAGCTTCACTTCTCGTGGGATTCTGACCTGGGACTCTCAAAGTTCTGTGACCAAATAGGACAAAATTTATAATATAATATCCTATACTAGCATCTCTAGAGGGTCTTAGAGGCAGTCGACAACTTTGTTACAGACGATAGAGATAACCTGCCAAATTCTTTGGCAGATATAGCGCAACAAACGTTCATGAAACCCCGGGAAAAATGTGAACTAACGTTTTCCTTTTCTCTCACAAACCACCCCTCCCTGTACTGCCATCTGCCTTGTCTCCTTCCAGCCAATAGCAAGTAGGTGACATCATCTACTACCTGTGTGTACAGTCACACTAATTGTAAAGTGGTGTTAACAGTTGTAGCAACATATGTTTAGTTGTTTTCAATCCAGTTTTGCCTCGTGCATATTTACGAACAAGTTATAAGTATTACCACCATTGTATGCCGCAGTGTGACTTTTAGTACACATATTTGTTGTTGTTGCTATAGTCCATTCCCGACTGGAAGCGACTTACGAAAATCAACCTTTGAAAAAACACTCTAGGCAAAACATGTCAACCTATTTTTACAATAACCTGTATTCCACAAATATACAACACTGTGGTTAACTTTAGAGTAATGTATTATTGAATAAATGAAACTTTACCTTAATATCTTCTATAACTTGTAATATTTATTTCTTTTTAAATATGAATTAACAACAGCGAGAGCAGCGACGTGTTGGCAACAGCTGGTAAGAAATAATTCACAGTTAAAATATTATTTTAACACAGTTATTTTGTATACTATTTGAAAATTAAACTGTGCCTATTTAAATATTTAGGTAGCCCTGATGGCAACACATCTCATTTTTACAGTTTAAAATAACAGCTGAAAATATTGTGAGTAGGCCGTAATGGTACGGTGTTGTTTTATCGAGCAAGAGCAACTTTGAAGCAACTGTCTGCTGAGCTCTCTCCCCCCTCCCATCCCCCCTCCCCCCTCTCCCTCTCTCTCTGTCTTTGTCTCTTTCACACTCGGGAAGTTTCACTTCGCTAGTACGTGATAAAGTTGTACATGTTTTCAATTATAGCATATTTCATACTTATTACAGCAAAATAATAATTTTTGAATTAGTAATTTACAACTGAAAAGAGATTTTAATGTTTGAACACTTATTTTAATATATTTAGATATGATGGCGGGGCAAAAACAAAGTGAAGTTGGCAGACGTGGCGAGCCATGACATGGTGTGTTGCTGTTTTACCAAACAAAGCGTAAATTATACTTACTCCAAAAAATACTTTAAATTACCTCATCACGTTTGTAGACATTGTGTTGTTAAACCTACCTAAGCAAGTTACGATATTGTGATAAATCTGTGTTTCCACGGCAGTAATAAATATTCTGTTACGGTGTGTTTCGTTAACCGCTGCGTGTGAAATAGCATGGCGTGGCTGTGTGGTGATCATTACACTGGATCTGCGTGTGAGCATGATTTCAAATATTTGGTGTGAACTGTTTTTATGACGAAGTTATTTATTTACATCCATGTCTGTTTATTTATCACAATGTTGTACCTTTGCCCTGGGTGTTTGAAACACAGTCGTGCAACATGATTTACCACCAATCCCAAGAAAATAACCAAGCCCAGCCCCAATAATTTAAATAAACCTAATACACAGTAGCAATACATATAAATATGAGCGGAATAAAAGTTACGGTAGGCTTATTTGTGTGCATGTTCTATAACAAAAAATGAGCGACATGAGTTGCATGCTTGATTTTAATGTTGCTTTTTCGTTCGACTGTCTATTCCTTCGTTATTCGAACTGAGGCCATCCTTTTAAAGAAATAATCCAACACATATCAATAACAAAAAGTTAAATACTACAGTTCATTACCCCGCAGTTGTAACAGTGTTTAACACAGTCGCGGCTAAATATTAACTTGCATTACGTGTAATGTGCTATGTTGAGGACAACAAATACGTTACTGTAATGTAACTGTAATAACTATTGTTAATTCAGGCATTTTTAAAACGTCATAAGGCTGACCTAAATAATGTTATAGGCCTAAACTATGAATATTCGTATGAAATGGTTTTTGAAATAGACCTAAAACAGAATTCTTTGAAATGCTGTAAACAGTAAACAACACATTTGACAGGTGTAAAAGTCACATTTCAATGTTTATTTTTAGGTGTAGTCAAAGTATACGAACACATGTACACACACAATGGTATGTAAAAAAAGTTTTGACAGATGCTACATGGCAATGTTTGTTTACATTTGGCAGAAGGATACAAAACGGGCCTGCAAGTAGATATTTAGCGGGGCTCCGAGAAAGTTGCTTCTAATGGGGAATGGACTATAGATCAGCAGTTCTTTGTCATTAACTTTTGTTTGTGTGCAGTGGGATATTTTACTTACCTATTGTAATATTTGCAATGTCTGAAAAGCGTAAAAGCAATAGACAGATGCATAGCGAAGCAAGAGAAATTGTTAGAAGTACAATTCAGTTTTACGACAAAGAAAGGGAAGGTTGTATTGTAACAATTCCTATTCAGTGTGCAAGAAAACATGCTTCAGCTGCAAGTGAGAAATCAAAAGCTTTTATTAAAAATATTCATACAGAAGGCAGTGTGTGTAGCAGCAGAACAAAATGTCAACTGCCAGTAAGAAGAGCAAACAAAACTGCAGATAGAAGAATTCAGTTTGATTCATTTGATGCTGGAGTGGTGCAAAGAAAAGTGAAAGCATTTTACATAAAGAAAATAAACAATACCCACACTAAAATACTTGCGGGCCGTGTTGAGAAAAGAAATTAATTTCAGAGTAGTAGGGAAACTTTGCGAAAATTAATAAATGCAACAGGGTACAAAGTTCAAAAAATGTAAAAATAAGCGGTTATTCTTAATGGAAAGAAACAAGTTATTATTCAAGAAATAAAATGGTTCCTGTAAATATTATTCAACACTAATGTATATACTGTGCTTTCGTCTCATTGTAAACCACACGTCTTTCCCAGCTGGTCCTGACAATCTCTTGCATTTTGAAGGAAGTGTACACAGGGAGGGTTTTCCGCACCTCTACGGTTACCCCTCCTGCGCTTTGACGCGGTGACCTTGCAACATGAGTGCTCTTACTATCTATCCCCGCGGCTTCACTAGATTTTGTTCTCTCATTTGTGAAGCTTGCTGCTACAATTCTTCCAGCTAGATCTTTTTCTAACAACACATACATTTCATGACACCAAAGAGGAAGGATTCCAGTGGCACAAGGTCTAGAAGCTGAGAAGGGTATGTTACTAAGCCACCATGTCCAAACCAGCTCCTTTGGAAGGTACTAGATCCTTGTGGATGGTAAACCGTAATGTGCTGGAATTATCATGCTAGTACCACAAAGGTTTCGTACTTCAAACTAAAAATCTCACAAGAGCTCCAACATCTCAACAACATGAGCTACAACCACCTATAGAGGCAGGGAAGCACAACACTGATCGGATACTTAAGTTGTGTGGATTGCTTCCCTCAAACACTGTTTCTTCATGAGACAAAGAAGCTTACCTCTTAGAATGTAGCCTATCGCTAACTAGGAAGTCACATAGAAACTGAGATGAGTGAAGGGGGCGGGAAAGATGCATTAGTTGTTAATGACATTTTGACAAGTTTTCAATGACTAACCTTCGGCAGTGGTAGGGATGGAGGTTCTTGACATGAATTTGACCTATCATATAATGGCTTTCATTCATTAATGTGCAACAGATTTTGTGCTAATAATGGGATTCATTATTTTCTAATGTTAAGAATATGTAATTATCAAGAACGTACTCCTGAACCAATGGTTTTATAAACATATAGGTCTCAAAATTGTAGCTAGCAGTTTTATGCACTCTACTATTGCAGACCTGGTGTGTTATGTAAGCATACATTTGAAGAGAATGCTCTCAGTACAGGTGCTGAGCCTGCCTTTCATTTTTTAGAAGTTTCCCCACAAATGAACATTACTTCTACAAATGTGATGGGGTAATTTGAAGTATTTTTCAGAGTAAGTATAATTTACGCTTCGTTTGGTAAAAGAGCAACACGCCATGTTATGGCTCGCCACGTCTGCAACTTCACTTTGTTTCAGTCCCGCTATCATATCTAAATATACTAAAATAAGTATTCAAACATTAAAATCTCTTTTCAGTTGTAAATTAAAATTTCCAAAATCATTATTTTGATGTAATCAGTATGAAATATGCTACAATTGAAAACATGTACAACTTAACCACAAACTAAAAAAGTGAAACTTCCAGAGTGTGAAAGAGACAAAGACAGAGAGAGAGTGCCAAAGCTCGCTCAGCAAACAGTTGCTTCAAAATTGCTCTCGCTCGATAAAACAATACTGTACCATTACGGCCTACTCACTATATTTTCCACTGTTATTTTATACTGTAAAAATGAGATATGTTGCCATCGGGACTACCTAATTTTTAAATATTTCAATAGGCACCGTTTACTTTACAAATAGTATACTAAAAAACTAGGTTAAAATAATATTTTTACTGTGAACTATTTCTTACCGGCTGTTGCCAACATGTCGCTGCTCTCGCTGTTGTTAATTTGTATTTAAAATAAATAAATATTACAAGTTACAGAAGATATTAAGGTTAAGTTTCATTTATTCAATAATACAGTACTCTAAGGTTAAGCATGGTGTTATATATTTGTGGAATACAGGTTGTTGAAAAAACAGGTTGACATGTTTTGTCTAGAGTGCTTTTTCACAGGTTGATTTTCATAAGGCGCTTCCAATCGGGAATGGACTATATATATATATATATATATATATATTGATTTGCAATTTCGCTCATTGACAGGTGAAGGCGAGCCTGGGGAAAATTAATCTACTAAAATTAGTTCCTACACAATTCCTAATCAATAATTAAACAATTAACGCTATTAACAGCGTGAACGTATGAGGAGCTCTATCCAGGGGGATGTAACAGCGCAAACGACCTGTTACTGCTGGAGTCAAGGGAAGTTGACTGAGGAAAGGGTAGTGGGTACAGGCATGGGATTTACCAGTAGACATGGACAGCTGTCCCTGGGTGGTCAGCTGAAGGAAGAGCCTTGTCCAAGCTGGGGCTGGAGTACTAGCTGCCTTCTTCAAGCTACTGGCTAGATGTAGAAGTTCGAGCCCTGCCTTGGGCTGCTGAGGAGAGGTAGAGAGTCTTCCACAGACTGTAGGAGAGCTTGCGAACCTATGCGGACGGCAAGCCCGGCGCCTCTGCTGGACCACGGTGCTGGACTTCTATTTATACGAAAAATCGCCCTGTGTCAGCAATTCTCCGGGGGTAGGGAGTAGTGTAACCTTCCATCACAGGGGCTGGTTTATCTGATGCGGATGCGCCGCTCAATGTCTTATAGCCCCTAATGGAGGCATAGATAATTTCTTGCACCCCGGACTGAGGCAGGTGGGCCGTGATGTCAGAATGTCACGGGGTGCTGCTATCTTGACGGTTTTTTGGAACTTTTTGGCCAGGCTGGGTAGCATAGTATAATTTAAATAAATATTATTTTTTCTTCGTCAGGGTGGCTCTGGCACGTTCATTATTGATTGGGAGTAGAAGAACATAATTTCAGACGTGAAGTTCAGTTACGTAAATGACTCACCAATGTACGACAGCTTTTTAATTTATTATTTCCAAGTCTCAGCGGCCAACGAATTTGATTTCGCCACGCGCTTGGCATGCTCAGATGGGGCAAAGTCGGCCATAGAGGGCGCCTCTCTGTAGCACAGCCGGCTGGCATGCGTCAGCATTGTGTCTGCCATGCTCGAACCAGGCACCCAGAACTGAGAACTACCAGCGCAAGCCAGCCGAGTTCTCAAGTCACCGGGTTTTTACCACAAACCCCTGTCGAAGCCGGCACCTACTTACAGATGGCCTATGTTACAACAACAGCCACCTAAAAAACAAAACCAGCCTCAGAAATGGGGGCACCATAAGAGAGATAGCACCGGATAAAGCCTATGGCGAGTGAACATTTACACAAACTTTCAAAGCTAAATTCACCAGGGTCGCGTGGTGTCCCTATGCTGCAGTGCTAACACCAACGGACAACTTTTATTGGACTATCACTATTAAACACCATCATCAGTGTTGCCGCATAGGAAAGGGGAAAAACAGTGTGTAATTCCACCCCGCGGGAATAAAAAGTGTGCAGGAAAGAACTCTCCTAAAGTGTGGCCCTAGATAAACTTCAACTGGAAGAAAACACTACAAGCCAGTGTCGAATGTGTGTAGTGCACGATGACTGCATCAACGACAGGACACTGTACATGCCACATCAAAGTTTTTTTCTCAGATGTCTGTAGGCCTGAGCCTTAGAACAATTATTTGACGTCTGAAGTAACATAATTATAAGACAAAATTGTAGATATAAGATTTGTTAATTCAACTAACAAAGGGTAGAAATGTAGGTTTTGTATAAAGCATTTGTTGATTCACGTGTAGCTACTTCTTGAAAAATAATTTTCTCATAACGTACATAGCTAAGCCAGATAAAAAGAAAAGTTAAAGTATGAGTGTATGTAAATGAAACGGGGACAAGCGGTGCCGAATGTTCATTCAGTTCACAGAGGCTCGTCTTAACAAACTTGCAGAGGAAACAGGAATAAATTAAATTGCTGAAGGCCTGCTGTAGAGGATATAAAAGCAATGTAAATTGTAATTACTCTTTCGTTTCTTGAAGTGTTTACTTTTCTTGTTCATGTTCTAAATATTAAAGTTATTTATTTTAATAATAAGTGCTTCACATGGAAAATGGAAAGTTCATTTAACCTCAGGGTCATTGTAAAAAATGATTATAAACAAGGTTCAAGAGTTCTAATTCCCTTACCCAGTGTGCCTTATTTAGTATAGGAGAATTGATCCATGCTAGGATACAAATTGCATAAAAATGTATATCGTTTAATGTAGGGTTTTATTGCTATTAATTATGAAAATGTTAATATGAGGCATGGAGTCAAATCCTACCAAGTAAACTTCAACTTATAATTTTTGTAACAATAATTGTCAGGTATAAGTAGAGGGTTGAAAATACTGCATATTAAGGTAAACTTGTGCTAGGATTAAGATACTACTAGGGCTCATCATTATCATTTAAATCTTGTATTAATCAAGGGTAACTTGTTAGCCTTACGATGTCAATTGAGCATATCTCTCTCTCTCTCTTTCTCTCTCACGCACGCACGTGTGCACACACACGCGCACATGCACACACACACACACAGAGTAGATGCTTTAATTATATATAAGAGTTTATGTTGAAATATTTTGTTTTCACATGTTCATGTAGGTTCAGATCTTGTATGTAGTAGAGAATCTAAAATGGCACATAGTTTAAATCTTATTTACTTCTCGGTACCTCTGCCAATTACTTTACATATGCAATCCAATTGTTAGATAATCCAAGCATACATAAAACTTAAAATTACATGGCACCAATATACTAATCAATCAGTGCATCAGTGCCTATTAATAATCAAATGTTTAATTATATGATTTTATCCTATTATTATCCAAGCAAGTCAAGGGTAAAAAGGAAATGTATGTATCTCTAATGCAGGTGGATCACCACACAACTTGTAGGGATTTGTAAATGAGTGTAACGTAAATTGTATTCTAACTCTTACATTATTCATTTTTTACTGAAAGATTAGATTAAGTGTGAGCAGCAGAAGGCCACACACACCACACCATGTTTGCCATGAAATAGACACAAGCTCAACTATAGCTTTAAACTTCTTAATTTTTCCTAATGGTAAACATTATCTTTTGTTTTCCTGTCCTTTTTATACAAGGGGGACATGTATCCCTATTGTCAGGTCGGGTCCATGTCTATTTAACTTCTTTCTTTTCTTTTTCAAGTAAATATGAAAGAAGTCTTTTGCAAATGATTGTATGCTGGCCCGGCGAAATGAATGAAGGCACACAATCCCTATACATTAGGAAACTTTAAACCACACCATATAACAAGTTCGCTTTCACATGCCGTGACCTTACCCTTCTCTTCCTTACCCATCAACCCTGCCTGCCTCCCTGCAGCAAGAATGAAGCAAGCCGAAGCCACCAGCTGATGTCGAGATACCGCCGCTGCTAGAGGATGTAGACATGGATGAAGCAAGAGGAAAGCGAAAAGTAGAAGCAGAGTACATAAAGAAAGACAGAAAGTGATCTGCCAAGCAGCAGAAATAAAACAGACGCTTTTGCCGAGTGGGACGGTGCCTCGCCATGCCCCGAACCCGCTCGCGCACAGAGCAGCTACAGTCACAGAAGAGAAACTGCTTATAGTCACATGGGACTGGACCATATCGGCCACCCATACTTTCGACTTTCTACTTCCAAGATGGGTCTTTTTCGGAAGAGAGGGGACGATTGACACATGACGCATCCTGCACTTAGAGAAAGTGCACTCTATATGAACGACTTTGGCCCATCTTGAGCCAGAATCACCCGATGGGCAGGTCACATCCAAGTAAAAATGGTAATGGAGGCAGGACACGTGGTCCAACCTAAAGTTGACAGAGCCACAATGTAACCATTAACCACGTGATCTGCTTTTGCCATCCGCCTAATCTCTACCAGAAGCAGTCACGTCAATGCCCCTCACTGAAGAAGCGACTATTCCTACTTTACTACTCCCGCTAGAGAACAGCGCACAATTCAAATTTCAGCCGCCACTGTAGGGTAGTGAGCCGTCCAGCAGAAAGTCACAGCCTCCACGAGTGCATGAGGGCAAGATATGTCATCGCCCAGCACCGCTCCAGATAAGGATTCAGGAATGCATGTGTAACGCCACATACTCCACCCAGAGAGATGGGGTTAATTCCCCCGCACCCCTCTAAGTGCCACAGAACTGGGAAATTCAGTATAAAAGGAATCCCAGCGCAGGCCACCGGAGTGATTGCTGCACCTTCTGGCTGTGCAGGCCGATGGTGCTAGCACAGGCAGAGTCCCTCACCCACGCTGATGACCGTGGAAGACCAAGTGGACATCGACGTCATCTACCAACTTCGGAGGACTGCCACATTCCAAAAGGCCTTCAACCTCTTCGGCCACCTCCAGTATCCGGAGGGCCACCACTGTCCAGAGGCCTTCCACCTCTTCGGCCTCCGCCACCAGCTCCAGTCATCAACGGTTATCAGAGGCTCCAACCAACGTCGTCCCTCAATACCTTCCTTCCCCTTACCATCCAGATATTGTAGGTCACTGCAATGTTGTCCCCTCTGGACTTCCCTTAAGGCACTAGCCTGGCCAGGTCTTCACCAGTTGGGTAAAGAACTCTCTCTTGTGACTTACACATTTAGATCCCTTCAGGACAATACAATCTTGATCAAATTAGGAAATTATATTTCACTATTGATTCTTAAATTAATCATATGGTCAGTCTCATACCACGCACCACGTATTTTATCAAGGTTGCCTTCACCTGGCATTAGGTAAGAGCTTCTGCAATTAATCAATTTAAATATTTTATATTTTTATTTGATTTCAAGTAAGAGCCTGCAGTTCCACATGTGACTATTTTCTTTTCTTAAATACATATTCAGTAGATTTTGAATGTCCGACATATAAAAGAAGGTTGACGTGACGGGCGCTGTTAGTGTAAGTTACTATGGTCACTCGTCGCTCCTCTCTAGATGAGTGCTTTTTGACTTCTGTCTTACTGTTTCTGTTACCCAGAAAAGGTCGCACCTGCTCTATATACCGAGTGAAATTTTCATTATCTGAACACAAACCAATCGTGGCATCGCGTGGTGCGGTAATGTCTAAAAATAGCACACAAACGCGGACGTGGGTCTGGAAATATAATATTATACAGTGTGGCAGGTCACATCAGCCAAATATGACCACCTGCATGTTCCTTATTTCATCATGTATCGCAACACGAATGCTGCATGTCAGGCTTACTAACCCACGCTTGCAGTTTTAACGGATTTTAACAGTTTTTACAGATTTTTAACACTAGAAAAATCCAAACTTTTTTTTTTAAACACTTTACTCAAAGCAGATGCTGCGTACATGCGACACTAGCGCCCACAGTGATGAAAGTCAGTTTCACTGACGCATTTGTTTTAAAGATTCTTACAACAGAGGTGAATAATTAAGCAAAACATTTTGGACATATGCCATTGCTTCAATAACATATGTCCAAAATTTTTTGCTTAATTATTCACTGGTGCGTTTATACAGTTACCTACATATTTCTGTTCCTGGCTTTATGATCACATTCAAAGGTCAAGGCCATTATTGAAAAGAACCTTTGCCGCAAATTGCCATTTTTATGCATGCAATCCGAATTTGGTAACTGTGTTTTGCGTTTGGCATTGATATCACAATGGCGAGGAAACAAAAATTATGGCAGATATGGTCGTTGTATAAACAAAAGTATAAATGTGAGTGGAGAAAATAATTACCATTGTTTGTACTTCCAAACCAAAACAACTACATTAAATATGTAAACATCCTTCATATCCACTTTTATTCTGTAATTTGCCATTGTTTTGTAATTCTAAGGATTTTGCAGGATTTGATCCAATGATTCCAGGATTTTAACTGATTTTTATACACACGAACCAGGATTTCAGCTTCAGGGCTGGTGGCAGTCCTGCACTAACCCAATGAAAAAATGCAATGTCATCCTATGATGGCTGCTACTACTGTCGAATGACTCAAACAAAGTAATAAATTTGGAAAAACAAAAATATATAAAATACTAGGGATGGGTCGATACTACATTTTCTCAATACTCAATACCAAAACATTCTCACGATACTCGATACTTTCTCAATACCAAATTAAAATTGTCATTATCACAAAACAACTTGGCAAAGAAAATTGCACATTTTACTAGTGTCAACACACACTGAAACTATATAAAACCCAAATCACATTGAAAACAAATGGTGGACGGCCTGTAACCCAAACGTCCTTAACCAATGATAAACTAACACAGTCACCTTCAATTCTATAAAATCACATTCCCAAAGCAAAAGCTGTAATCAAAGTTTGAGGAAAATTATAGCTCAGTACATACTTATTTTGCGATTTCGCAGTTATTTTATTTCGCGATTTTGTAGTTTTTATATTTTATTTTATGACTTCAAGGAAAGAACTGTAAAAACAAATAAATATTGTAATTATCTGAAACACCCACCGTGGCCTAGTCCGTGAATACACTGGCATTATCTGAAACACCCGCCGTGACCTAGCCCGCGTATACACAAGCTAGGCAACGACAGGTCTATCAATGATGGTATTTTGTTGTGAATATTTAATAATGCAGTTGCATCATAGCCCGCGGACTAGGCCACGACAGGTGTATCAGATAATTATAGTACTTATTTTTCTGAATAATTAATAATGCAGTTGCATCAGATAATTATGGTATGTGCGGGATGTACATAAACTACTCAATTTGCTTGCTTGTGCCTATCGGTGCTTGCTCGCAACTCTCTACTTGCTTTTAATGTACCTGAAATATATACCATAAAGGTGATAATTGGTAAAAAAATGATTTAAATGAAAAATTTTGTTGCAGCATATAATTGTGGTATATATTGAGTGTACAATTAACTATTCAAGTTGCTCGTTCACAACTCTGTATCTGTTTTTATTTTACTTCAGTTATGTACCATAAAAATAAATGTCAAAAATCATAATTGTGGAATGTAGGCCTATGGGTTGCCTAAAAAACACCTCAAGGTGCTCGCAGCTGTGTATATTATGCTATAAACAAAATATGGTATATTACAGTACACTTGTACTTATAAAATTTAATAACTTGTAAACTGACCGCCGAAGGCTTTTTTGGATGCTTGCGGGAAGCTTTGGAATGCTCACTGCCAGCCTACATAATTATATTACGCATTTAAAAGTTGCTGTTAATATCTTGCGAACTGTTGGACCTAGGTAAAATTTTATAGGTGCGTTGGAATGCCCAAAGGATGCTATTAAATTATGGTACACTTTTCAAAACTATTGTAAAAATTCTAAAAGTTATGGTATGTTTGTACCATAAATAAGGCACAAGAAACTGGGTCTTAGTTAAGGTGCACTTTCCAAAAGTATCGTATACATTCCAAAAGTTATTGTACGCTCTTACCATAATTATGGCACAAGAAATGGGTGTTAAAATTCTATACTTTTGGATATTCTCTTGCTATACTTAATACTATAAAGTATCAAGGTATCGAGGATCCAATCCCTATAAAATACAAGCAAATTATAAGCAAATTATTTATACCACAATATTCTAAATACTGGAAAAGTTACTATCCTTTACAAGAATATAGAAATAAATTAAATATTTCCTGAATATATCAATTATTATACAGTAGTAAAGTTTGAAGCATCGACCCAAATCGCTAAGCTCTCATTCACATGCAAATACACAAAAATCATATTTTTATTTATTTATAATGAGCAATTCAAACCAAAAATATAAGAGATATTACAAAAGTAAATATGTAGACATACCATAGACGAAATTTTTTTTGGGTCAATGAAATATTTATGCACTAAACATTTGCCCAGTATGCGTACATACTCCCGACTTTCATTTTTGTGATTTGCAATTCTACCGTTCCTGACAAAAGAAGCGTTACTTCGAGAGAGTAGCTATTCCTGGAGTCGCGAAACCGAGAGTTGACTGTACTTAAGCTAAGTTTAGACTTTAAGACATGTAGGTGAATCAAATATGTAATTAAATTAGAGGTTAAATGATGTGAAATCAGTAACAATTTCTTGAGAAGATTAACAAAGCCATCCACATGATCAAATTTAAAATATCTATTTTGTTGGGATTGACACTAATGTGATGGGAAAAATAGATTACTTACGAGCCAACAGAGTACTTTAAAATAGTAATTTTGAAGGACAAATGAATTTTTAGATGTAAAGGCTGAGTCCATCCTAAATGCAGATTTCATTTTATTTTAAAATAAGCAGCAGGGACCTTTAATTTTGTACTGCATTTTGTAGTAAATTGTTCTCCGACCTATAGTTTCCAATCCTGATTTGAATAAAAGAAATAACATTTGTTATTGGTTTCTGAACGCGTATAACACATATGTCTATACATTTTTGGAAAAGATAAAGTAAAAAATACAATGCAACTAAAGACGGTAATTCATTATTTGACAGATAGAAAGTATATGTCCTTGAGCTATTTTTAGGTTTATTTTGGCCTAAAAGTATGGTTTTGCAGTTGCAGTATTACAGTCTAGACTAAAGGAAAACATTTCTGCAGTGCACGCTATACATGGAAAAAAAAAATTAATGATGGGGGAGCGGTATTCATAAACTGTACAAAGATGTTTAGAGGGAAATGTAGCCAAACTGCCATCTCATTTCTCGCTCCCACATCACTACTCTCCCTTCTCTCTCTCTCAGCACTCCCTTCAGTTCGCCCCTTCAGCCCTCCCCCATAACCCACGGTAGTGCTTACACAATACATGGGCAATAAAAGTGTAATGATGAATGCTAGTAGTTCACACGCTTCTTACATTGCTAGTTTTAAGCTAACAGTCATAAAATATGTCCTCCGAGAGTGACTGCAAGAACTGAATTTCTTTTTTTTGCCTCCACCAGTAACGTGACTGCTATCTATTGTCTCTAACCTGTTGTTTATAAAGAAAAGTTTTTGTAATCTTGTGTGTTGTTAGGAAGCATTACAATTATTTTTAACCATTTCCCAAAAATTGTATTTTTTAATTTTTATTTTCAAGTTTTGAGTTGGTAAAATACGTCAAATTCAATACTGAATATTGTTTCCAGTAGCTGTAACTATTTTTATAGGGAAAAAAATCTCTGACAAATCATTTACCTGAAATAATTATAACATAACTTGCAAGTAAATATTTATCTTAATAGTGATGATATATTATTATTGGTTTTTAATTAAGTACACGCTGCTTGCAACATTTCACTAGTGTCCCCTTAAAAAAAGTTAATTAGTAATGTTACAGCCTTAACTGCAAGCAGAAACTACGTAACTGTTCAGTCCTCCTGTCAAGGTTACATGTAGGTCCAAGCCCCTTTCCACCAAAAAGCTTGCATCCCATCTCGTGGCGAAGCAGTGTGTGTTTAAATGTTTCCCCTCCCCTCCTTTCGTAAGATGTTGTCAATTGATACCCCCAGCCATGTTTGTTTCTGTGTAAGGCACAGAATAACAAACTACAATCAGGGAGGAGAAAGGTAGCACGCCACTCACCCACATAAAAGAAGCAAAACAATAAGATGTCTGCAACCCTTTAACATAACGACCCTTGTTTACCATGATCCTACAGCGTGCCACAATGTTTTGTCTTTTAGTACCATTTAATTAAAGAAATTTCCAAACATATCACAATCACCCCCACACACTGTAAAGATAGAATACCGTATTTAGCCGTGTATAGGCCGCACCAGAAGATTTTGATGAAAAATTAAGGATAATTAATATTTCAAAAATAGGCCTCACTGAATTGTTGTATTCCTGTAAATATTGTTAAGTCACAATTCCATACAAACATAGTAAATTCTGACTTAATTTCTCCTCTATAAAAAATGTGTGACAGAAAATTTGTGTTGTGTTGCAATGTTTACGAATATACATTGTGTGGTTATTATTCAACAGATGGTAATGTGACCTGAGAAAGCAAAACCACAGCAACATGCTACACAAAATGGCATCTTATCAATGTGCACTTGTAGAGCATGGCAGGCGTGCAAACTACGTAAGGTATCTTTCTCCTGTACAGTAGAGATATTATTTTCTATGTACAGTATATATGGGCGAGCTCCAACATTTTTACATTTTACACAAGCAGGATGAAGGTTATTTTGTTTAAGAACAGGAGTGAACAAATAACTGCACAAGTGTAATTTTTTTATCTTTCCCTCCTATTCCTTCCTGTCTTTAAGAATTAAAACATTAAAATGTACTGTATGTTGACAAATTTCTAAACATGTCTTGGCAAAAAATTTTTTATGCCAATATCTCTTATACAACATCTTGTTACAAAAATCATGGTGCAAAAGTATACACAAGTATATATGGTAAACTGTGTTATTCTACACCAGATCTTGATACTCTTGCATACGTAATTTTCTCTTGCTAGTTTTTGTTTGTTAATGCTCTACCAAGTATGATCCAAGTTGAACTTGCTGAAGGTTGGAGTCATTGAGTATCTGGGCACTCAAATATGCCCCACGACTCACTTTTTTCTGCGGCCCCTCTCTGCTTTCTTTCCTTCGCTCCTTTCTTTATTTCCTCCTCTTTTTCCTCTCCTATCCTTCCTCTATATTTCCCCCAACTTGTATTGTCCTTCTGCACTCCCATTGTTACAATACAATATGCGAAAAATCACATTTATAATGAAAATTCATAAAAATTTCATTGGGTGCTACTTACGAATTTTTGAAGCATTCAAAAAATTCTACAATTATAAAATTTTCCTGTCCCTATAAACTAAACATAATGCAACATACAAATACATAATTTAATTGAGGCCATAGTAAAAGAGCTGCACTATAAGTAAGTTTAAAGACTGTTTCAGTACTCAAATGTACTTTCCTCTAGTAGCTATGCATGCTGCATATCTGACATGAAAATTATTGCCTGGGTTACAAATATTTTGCAGAATAGAGTTACATGTCACAGCCTTATACAGAATGGACCAAAAAATGTACACACACAAACATTAAAAATATTCTAAAATTTATCTGAGAAATGTCCTTGAATTCTAGAATCAATGTAGGTGTTAAGAATCTGCTCTCATCAATAAACACAATACCTTACAATTTATCCCTACAGGCACTCCTTTCTCAAAACCACTGGAGGCATGCTGCACAATGGTAAGACATGAATGAAATTTGGCTTCTATTTAATGGTTGTGGATGGTCCTATCCAATACCCCTGCCATGCCATGAGACTGCCTCTAATCTACATAATTTGTAGTCATTTTGGTACCTGCTATGAATGCTTTTTACAAAGGAGGGTCTTCATGTTTATCTGTTATGTCCCAGCTGTCTAGAATATGGCATACAGGCACTACCACCTTCCTCCAACACCACCAAATTTAACGCAATGCTAATATTTATCATCCAATGTGTTAGACTTAAGGCAAAATAATCTGTCAAATAACTCCCCTCCCACAACTGCAAAATGGCTTCAATTCCAGCAGCGACAAACCAGATCTACCCACATGGGAAATGTTGCATATGTCATTTCCTGGCTGTTTAGTTTTCTGCAGGGACTCCTATTTCTATCATTGCATTCTGCAAGTTCATTAGCTCCTCCTCGCTTCACCCCATTGGCACTGTTAAGCAAAACCTAAGTCTCTCACGTCATTCAATGTGTCGTGCACATCTGTGTTATGGCCAACCGGACTCAAAGAAACCCACCCAAACAGCAGCTTTGTTCAAACTCTGTGAATTGCACCAACACCTACACCACCCAGGCTAGCCACAAGAACATTCAACACAACTTTGGAACATAATATAATGCTGGGAACCACAGGCCACTTACTTCTACAGGTTCACAACAGCTGATACGATACTTGAAAGAAAACTCTCATATTAAGTACTGCCCATTAGTAATATCACATACATTCACTTCCATTGTCACATTCTTTTTTTCCATAGGATTAAAGTATATAGCCCTAAAAATCATAAAAGAAAATAGCATATTTACATTTTTTAATTAATTTATAAATGCAGCACATGGCAAGAAAATTTGAAATACGGGACATCGTGCCTACTGAATTACAAGAGATGGAACGTGGATGTTTTTGCATGAAGTGGGTGCCCACGAGACACGGATAATGCACCGATGCAGCACATGCTGCCAGCAGTCTGATTTGTTTACATCCGTGGCTGCAGCTATGAAGTCTTCCCACACCATAGTTTTCAAGCATGCACCCCATATTATTTCGAACATCCAAAAAAGGCAAAATGTTAACAGTGTTATCACATAAAATTAAGTATTATAATTCAATATCAATATATAATCACCAATTTTGGCAATTGATTGAAAATTTCAGGGATTGTGAACTTCTGCCCAAATTAAATGTAATATTAGATGAAACACTGCGAACCAAACATGTGGTCACAAAGATCATATTTACGACAAACTGGCTGTATACACTGCACTTACTTGGTCGGCCTGTACTGGGGTTCTCAAGGGTGCTAACTTGAGTCCTGGCATCCACAGCTGATCTTGTAACTGGTTTCTGTTCTACGATGTTGGCATTCATGGCCGATACGGAGTTAGAGGTCGAGGGTGCCACAGAGACAGGTAACGCTGAAATGCACCCATACATTTGCACTAGACACCAGAAACGTTACAAAACTATATGTACATTATTGTGTTCCAGTATCTGTTGTTGGAAAATATTCACTTCTTCATCTGCACTTAATTTATGGTATGGCATTATCCTAACTTAACTATTTTCATTACCTCTTGAATGGGAAAAGAATTTCCTTCCACTGTAAACACACACTAAAATATATTTTGTATTACTTCCTTATGTATTCATAACGTTGCAGTGATCTCATTACTTTTTTCCTTGATAATCAACTTGTTGAAGCACTCTTAAAAAAAGAGAAAGAAACCCATACATTATACTCGACAGTCTTGTTATACTTTAATGCAACCCTATTAAACTCCTACGTACACTATTAAGAAAATCCCAACATGGCCTGTCAAAAAAAAAACATCTGGCAGGTAAATTAATTTTCTTCACCACACACGTGTGAGAGACACCAAATGACAAAACTGCACACCACGAGTTATCCAACTATGATGCTCCACTGATGTCTACCACAGTCTATCTCATTTGAGGTTTCCACTTTTCGACAGAAAGTATCTATGTAGAACCCAGTATATAGAATACCTATGTATCATCCTGCTGCCATGTGGTTTCCACCAAACTGTCAAAACATGTCGCTAATGTACTCCAACACAAAACCTGAGAAAACTATTGATTTTACTGCAGAAAATTCATCACTGCAATTAAAAATATGTTGATTTAGATCCATTATTTATTCACAATATTTGCCCCGTTGTAGCTTTTTTGTCCAGCACATAGAAATAATACAGACTACTTCACTCACTCTCATCCCCTGATGTTCGCTCATAAATATCAAACTATTAGTGATAATGTAATGAATGTACCAGGGATATATCTTGGTGTATGGGAAGCATGGAGACATCACTGGAGGTGGCCTTGAAAGCCCTGCACAAGATCTACTTATATTCACATTCCATATTCTTCCACCATAGGTATGTGAAATTAACATTGCCATGGCCTGAGCACTTTATTCGTACGTCGGTCAAGGAATACTGTGAGATTATTAGAAAAATAAATACTATTTTACAAATCTGCTAATTCTTATACTTATATGCATTAAAAAAAAAGGCAGCAAAATAAATAATTTCAGTACTTACACACATTAGGGTAACACTTCTAATTTGATGTTAAAACATGTACGTAACTGCTTTCCGTCCATCTTTACCAACTTTGCTGCGCACACTCCAGTAAGCATGACAGTTAAAACACATGCAGGTAGAAACAGTGACATTTTTCAAAGGTTGATTTCAAGTGCTCACTTTATAGAGCTAACAGCCTGTAGGACTTAGTGAAACGGCATGAGTTAGCTTCAGCACATACTGGAAGATCAAGTCCACAAAGCTATGCTAGCAACAATATACTGCACAGTTTAGAGACTGGAAACCACCAGTAAAGTAGTTTAGTCAATATTTGGTGAAGAAATGGGAAACAAGGGGGAACATTGTTCGACATGCATGATGGAGAACGTCCAAAAGTGCCAGACACAATCGTGCAGGAAGTGAGAAACAGATTGCTGGCCTCGCCAAAAAAAAATTGTTACGTACTCTGTCATAGGACATGGGAGGTTCCACAAGCACATGTCAACAAGCTGCCAAAAAAAAAAAAAAAGGCAAAGTAGCAATAAGTACCTCCCGACAAAGCAAAAAAAGTAAATTATTGTAATTAGTTTCAGCAATTTGTCAATGCAAATCCAAGAACCATTTGACTACATGTGGTTCTCCAACAAAGTGTTATTCCAGCTCGGTGGGGTTATTTCCCAGCATAACAGGCTTCCAACCAAGGAGAATCATCACGCTGCACACGAAACACCTCTTCACTTCAAACAAATAGGTGTGTGGTGCACTTTATCAAAGCATCACATTATATGACCCATCTTTTTCAACAAAATAGTGGAGGCAAACCTTTATGTTGGTATCTTCCAAGTGTTTGTGAATCAGTTAGATGATGAACACCATACTGGCTCTTTTTAGCAGGATGGTGCACCCTGCACACATTTTTAACACCAACATGACAGAAATTGTGTCCTTTGAAGACTTTGTCATTTCCGAAGGTCTTTCACCACAAGATCGTTTGCCCTTACCTTAACGGATTTCTTCCTACGGGGCATGCTGAAAGGGGAGGTCTATCACAGTAAGCCACAGACTATCATTGAACTGTGAGACAGTATTCGGCATGAAATACATGCTGTGACTCCTGAGGTGTTAGTGACTACCTTCCCTAACATGGAGAGGCATGTGTAGGCAGGCATCGATGCTAATGGCAACCATTTCCAACACTTGTTGAGATCTCACCATGCTCTTGTATACCAAGGTATATCCATTGCATTACATTATGACCAATTTATGAGCAAAGATCAGGTTCCGAGAGTAAATGAAAAACCCTGTGCATCGTAATGCTCACGGAAAGTTAGCTAAATCATTGTATCAGTTTGATTTTGACAATTATTACTACATTTTTCCTATTAAATACATTCATATTATCATATTGTAGTTTACATTATCTATCATCCATATTGAAATTCTACAGCACAAACATGTGAAAATATATTTAATTCAGAAAAGAACTTGAGAACTCTGATAGCCACTTTACCAAATGTACTTACCACTAGGATTGTGTACACAGGTGTACACTTAAAAGCATGACAAAACACTGTGGACCATTGTATATTATATATGAAAAATTTGGTTTAATAACTTCAATAAGATGGTAATTGTCGTAGCAGTTAAGACATTACAGCACAAGCCTGGAAACAAGCACACTTTTATTCAAAACAAAGTTTTCACATTTTGAAGTGCCATCTATCTACTCATTTCAGAGGCATAGTGAGGTTGCTTAAAGTTAGCACATGCACCAAGGCTATTTATGAACTAAGCATCACACTAAATGTGCTTGGATGGCGATATATAACATTAACAAAAATTTAATTTCCCTTAAAAATTATGTAAGTGCAAAAACCAATTGTGGATTTAAATAATAAATAACATATATTTGTGTCAAGTGTAGTACGCCACAACAAATGCTTAACAGATTACAGGCTGAAAAGAAATCATTAGCAAGCAGAATCACTGCACATGGAAACATGATAATTAAATATTCTTGGAAACACAAACCTCTGGTTTGTAGGAGTGTGAGGTTTCATCAAAAACTAGTCAGTTGCACCATTCCAATAGCAATATTTATCACGTCTTTAGTGCAACATTTTACATCATTTGAAACTATGTACTACTATGGTTTGAAATACTGCATCAAATTAACGTAGAAATATAAAACTCTTGCAATAGTTCTGGGGCCTTGTTGAATTAATATAAAACATTATGAGGCGAAGTGAGCACTAGTTGGTTCATAGGGGGAGAGGGGAAAACCAAGTGAAATAAACATGCGCCATTTAGGCTGCATTACAAACACCTACACATACTTTAGTACAGTGTTTGGTTACACAAGGAACATTTTAACAGTTATTTCTAAATCCCACTTATTTTTCTCACATGATTAGTATCACATCTGTAACCGTAATCATACATTATCTAATTATTTAATCATTTCAGTCCCAAAAAAATTTAAATAGTCATCCATGTCATATCTAGCTTTGATTTTTTATTTCTGGTCATACATTTTCATTACGAAGATTTGTAAGAAAATTCGAAGATGGAGTGGATACCACCCCCTTAAGTGACTCAACACAGCTTCTATCATGAGTGAAGCTATGGTAGTCCGGCTTATTATTACATGTTTGAAATCCTTACATGTGCACAGTAACTGACCACATTTTATGCCATTGAGTGTCTACTTGATTCTTTTTATTCTATACTGAACTGCTTACCCCTGCTGCATCAGTAACAAACTTTCTAACTTTCAATTTAAGAGCAAACTTCGTTAAAAACCAAATCAACCCATCAAATATTGTAAAACCACTTAGTTGAAAGCAACATCTCTGATCAGTGAGGATGGTATTCTTCAAAAATTTGTCCCTACCTAACGTACAGGAAAGAAACTCAACTGGAATCCAATCACTGGGTCCAAGTACTCTCCCAGGCACCAATGATGTTATAGGCCAGATGATGACCATGTGATCAGCGGAGTGTCAACATCACTTGAGGTTCCCCACGTTACTGACGACCCTCAAACAGTTTTTATTTGGCAGTTGAGTTGAGAGATGTAGGCAGCTCTTAACGAGGTCTTGAGAGCCGATGAGGATGAAATGAGGTGAGAATGGAGCAGCACCAGAAAGCATGAGCATGGGAAACTGGAGATCCCCAGGAAAACCTGCTGACTAGTGGCACATTGTTCAGCATGATTTCCACTTGCGAAAATGCAGAAGTGACCTAGCCAGAGATTAAACCCAATGCATCTTGGTGGGAGGCAAGCAGTCTTAACTGCTCAGACAATATGGCCCCCAGGAATATGGGATTTCAAACTTACTTTCACTTCTCAGCTCTACTACCCTCCACTGCAGGTATAGAGGGACATTGAGGGGTGAGCAATGAAATGCACTGCAGCACAGATACTCTAAACTCTCCCTTCCAATGATCTGTCTGACCACAGTCTTGACTCCCTTGGTAATGGAAACAATTATACCCCTGTACTTAGAACTCCCTCTC